>JAOQMS010000002.1:10436023-10495238 GCA_027563885.1 Erythroxylum longipes
TTCATAATAATTTGTAATTGTTATTATTTGTTAACTTTTTTCAACTAACACAAATAGTTCGTAATAAAATTGTCAATCAATTACATATTTCTAATCATATTAAAGATCAGGGGCAGTTTTGTCATTGTCAACATTTTTTCGTTTTGTCGACTGCAACCAAACACATTCTGTCCTCAAGACGGAGACAGAAATTTCTGTTCTGTCCACCACAACCAAACACCTCACTGTCTCCAGTTTTTGTTCCGTTCCGTCTACAGATACCGGAGACAGGAACCAAACACAGCGTAAGAGTGTGGTGCATTTTTATGCTACCTAGATGCATGGCATAAGATGAAGAATGAGGTTCCTCTAAGATCTCTTTCTTTAATTCTTCTACATCTGGTACGCATAATCATTGCCCCCTCACTACTGTACCATCATCCTTGACAGTAAGATTTATTCTCAACCCAGTCTCAACTTCTGTCTTCAATTTCATCAATTACGGATCTTGTTTTTGTCTCTCTGTAATCTAATCCACCAAGATGGGATGGACATGAAAGGTAATAATTAATGTCGCTGAGTCTATCATATCCAATCCCACTCCTAGAGACCTCATTTCCACTAGAAGTGGAAGATATATTGTCTTCAATTGTGATATCGAACTAATAAGTCTCTTAGTTAAGGCATCTACCACTACATTAGCTTTTCTAGGATGGTACTCTATCGTACAATCGTAATCTTTTATTAACTCCAACTATTGCCTTTGCCTCATGTTTAGTTCCTTCTGAGCAAACAAATATTGCATACTCTTGTGATTAGTGAAAATCCTATAGGTAACATCATACAAGTAATGCCTTTATATTCTCAAAGCGAAAACTACTAGTGCTAATTCTAAATCATAGGTGGGATAGTTCTGTTCATGCTTCTTCAGCTGCTTAGAAGCATAAGCTACAACCTTATCATTTTACATAAGTATACACACTAATCCCTGTCTTGAGGCATCACTATATACTACAAATCCATCAATCACTATTGGTAATGTGAGTATAGGGGCTGTTGTTAGCATTTCTTTCAATTCATCAAAACTTCATCGACAAGCATCTGATCACTCAAACTTCTCCTCTTTTCGCGTTAACTTGGTCAGCGAACTTACTACTTTGGAAAATCTTTCAACGAATTTCCTATAATAGCCTGTCAATCCAAGAAAGCTCCTAACTTTTGTCACAATATTGGGAGACCTCCAATTAGTAACAACCTCACTCTTTTGGGGATCCACACTAAGTCCTTCAGCTGAGATGACATAACCCAAGAAAGTAACCTTTTCAAGCTAAAACTAGCACTTACTGAACTTAGCGTATAACTAGTGTTCTCGTAGGGTTTATAGTATAATCTGAAGGTGTTCTGTATGATCCTCTTGACTTCTGGAGTAAACTAATATGTCATCAATAAACACGATCACAAAGTTATCTGGGTACTCTCGAAACACCCTATTCATTAAATCCATAAAAGCAGCTGGTGCATTTATTAATCCAAAGGACATAACTAAAAACTCATAATGTCATGGCCTCGTCCTAAAGGCAGTTTTCTAAATATCTTCACTGCGGACTTTCAACTGATGATAACATGATCTTAGATCAATCTTTGAATACACCTTGGATCCATGTAGCTAATTCAACCATCAATCCTCGAGAGTGGATATTGGTTGCGAGTAATTATGAAAACTCCTTTTAGTTTTAGTAGATTGTTTGGTTATGGAGGAGTTAGTTAAACCTTATTAATTGGAACATTAAAGGTATGTGTAGTGAAATTGTTAACTATTAAACATCAATTGTTTTTAATATTCATGTAAGCTAGGTTTTAATTTGTTAGGGTGTTAGGGTAAAAACAACGAGGTATATGGGTAATTGCTAATGGCTTCCATGAAGGAAAACAACTTTGAGTACAGCCACATTATGACAAATATAAATGATAATGATCTTTTAGGAAACAATTGGAGGGATCCTAATAGACAAACAAATCTTTCCACACTGCAAATATTAAATTTGTTAAAAAATCGGGTTAAAAGAAAGATAACTAATAAGAATAGGAAATTTAGGACAACTAGAAACACTTACTTATCACACAATCATCTCTTTAGATTGATTCCTAAAAGCTTAGTTGTTTTAACTTTTTTATTCACTCGAATTTGTATTACAATGATTTGGAAGGAAAAATCTATGCATGTCTTTAAAGATTTAATGATATATCAATTGTTTATAGTAATCCTTCAATATATAGAATTCCTCTGTTAACTAGATCCTCAAAACGTTACAAAATTTTATAGATAAGTGCTTGAGGGAGTGAAAAATAATTTATAATCATGGAAATGTTTCTAAAATGGTAATGGAGAAATTTTTTATGGAAGAAGTGATTTAAGCTTCTTTAACCATATTTTAAAAAAATGATGATTATTCAATATATAAGGAAAATTTTCTACTCTTCATATTTTAAATCATATATAAAAAATCATCTTAAAAGATAATTTGATAATAAAAAATGATGCATAAATTATATAAATTAAAGGTTCATATATGTTATTGCTATGAGATAACAAAAAATAAATTAATATCCATTGAAGCATATGTATCTCTTACAAGAATGTACCACAATATTGATTATATTTATGCATATTATAGGTACTGAATATTGGGTAGTTAGGTATTGTTCTATATAATCATTTCCAACCATAACTGTAAGTGTGTAATAGTGTCTCTTTTCATAATGTAAATGTGGACTGGAGGATCCTTTTACAAACTTCTTAAATAGCAAATAACCCTCAAAGGAGAAAATTTATATATCTAAAATATAGGAGAAACTATACATATAATTTAATTAATTGTAAAAAAAGAGCATCATGAGTAAATTGATAACTATTTTCATTGTTTATGTTAAGGAAAATAATATTGCAACCTCTTTGAGTAGAATGATGAAAATTTTACTATGAGAAGTGTAGATGTCATAAATAGCTTAAGTAAAAAGAACATGTTAAAGACTTTCAATGAATGTAAGGGAGATGATAGTAATTTAGTTAGATATGTGGTTTGATAATATTATATTGGGTTATATATAGTGTTGCCATTGGAATCTATATGTCTAAGTATTAGGACTGAAGATTATAAATGATTTATAGAAGTAGTTGTAATAGATAGAAAATGTATGAACTTTATTGCCTAAATTAATAAAATGAGCTAATGCTTTACTTAATCTATATGTAATATTACAATATTCTTCATGTAATTAGTTATTCAAATTTAAGAAATATACATAATTGTAAAATTATTAGTTATTCAAATTTAAGAAATATACATAATTGTAAATTTTCAAATATATATTCATAAAATGTGTTTCAAGCTAAAGTGGCATTTCATATGAATATGACCACACATTGCTTAAACAAAAGAAACATTATACTACAATGTTAATGACATGGCCTAAACAAAAGATATTGCATATATATTTGACAATATGGTTATAAGTACAAAAGGCATTTACACATGAGGGTGTTTATAAGACCATAAATATAAAAGACCATATACATTGGTTTATCCATATGATCATAAATATAAAATATATTGCACATAGGACCACGTGACATATATGAAAGACATACATCAATATAACAAACTTGATGGTCTATCTCTAGGTCCAAAAGTTCTCAATTTGACTTTACTTGTTATCTTTTTGGTTGATCTAACTCCTTCATATGTTCTTAACTTTGTTTTCCTCTTTGTTTTAGTTTCTTAAGTTGTCGCCTTACCCTTGTCCTGATATGTATTAAAGACCAAAAAAAATTGAACTTTTTGTAACTAGTTATATGTCTCCTTGTTTATGCTCTTCAACTCACTTATTGATAAGTGTAAATTGCATTGTGTTTTTAGGCATAGTTTTATATGTGTTTAGCTGTTAATTTAATCATTTAGTGCGTGTTTAAGTTAGAATTGTGTTAGTTTGTTAATTATTTATATTTTAAGTATTTTATAGGTTAGTACAAGTCCATGAGCTTAATTACTATGTTTTTGAGGTACCTTGATGTGTTTGCTAGTATTTCAGGGTCAACATTAAAGAACGGAGGAGTTTTGGAGACATTCGGGCCAAAACAACATGTCACAATCATGGCAAAAGCCCAGGGAATGACCCATGATCGTGGCTTGCATGCCACGATCGTGAAAAAAGGCTCAGATGTGAGCCACAATCATGGCCTACATGGTAACAGTTATAGCCTGCATTAGACAAACACGCAGATACTCAAGAATGTCAAGTTTTAAGGGATTTTTTGGACCTTTTGGACCTTAAAAAAATCTTAAGGTTACCCAAAACACAAGAGGATATAAAAAGAACAAAAGAAAATAGGCAGGGGAAGCTTTTGCATTAGCCACCTTGAGAAACCCTAAAGAGAAATCATCGAGAGATAGAGGAAGGAAGAAGGAAGAGAGAAGAGGAGAAGAAGCTGATTCGAAGTACTTCCCGAATCAGGAGGTTTCCTGACGTCATTATCTCTAGTCATCATTTTTAGATTGTATTTCCTATTATTTTAGTTTTATTATTATATAGAATTGTATTGAACAGTTGATGATAGGATTTAGAATGTCGAGGATGTTATAAACTCACCTTTGGAATTTTATTCTTGAATTAATGGGAATCTGATTGTTTATGTGTTTATTGGATGTTGTTGTGGTTTGATTCTACTATTGCATAATTCGATAATAAACTAAAAGGGTTAATCAAATAAAAACGATTAAATTAGACTAACGAGAGTTAAGTGATTTAATAGAAACCAGAATTGAATCCAATCAGTAATTTGTACGAAGAAAGATCTTACATAGGTTTCTAATAGTTTATTAGAGAGCTTCAGAACTACTTAGGGTTTTGGATAGGTTGTGAATTGAGAGATTTTAACCTTCATAATCTGACTAGGGTTTATGATTTAGGGTTAATGGTTATAACTGGAGAAAAAGTAATCAACCCTAGGATAGTTTAGAACCAATAATCTAATAATTCATAATCAGTTATATTAGCATTAAGGATAGGTAAAATTTCCTTTCTCTTAATTGATAATTTCTTTTGGTGGATTCTTGGGTATGTTGCAATTGCTTAGTGATTAGTATTTTTGTGTTTGATTTTTAATTTAATTGATTGAATTAAATTCTCGTGTTAGTTTCGTTGCATCTTGAATTTTCATTATGCTTTTGGCCTTAGATTTTATGATTAGATTAGTTCCCTCCTCGTGAGATTGACACCTTTGGTACTACGCTAATAATCTGTGTGCTTGCGAATTATCGAGGGTTAATAATTAAAACTTACACACAACCAAAACTCTGATCAAATTTTTGATTCCATTGTCAAGGATGCGCTTAGTTTAATTCTTGGAATCTAACGCTTTCTCGCTATCTTTTATGAAAAAACAAAGAGAGAGAGAAGCTGGGCATAAAGAAGACGCCACATCAACTTGGATATCATCAGACAATAATGGGGAATCTCAAGAGTTGAACGCCAAAAAGAGCAAGAAAGGAAAATCATGGAGGAAATACATTATAGGGAGAAAAGGACTCTTATGAATTTCAGTAAACCCAATTTAGTTGGAAAAATCATCATCCTTATTTGAATATGTACACATCAGGGTGGGAGAACTACCCAGATTTCTATTGGTCTAACAATGAAAGGATTCCGATCGAACATCAAGACTTATTAGGATTTCAGCAAGAAGAATCCAGTTCATGGGATTCCAAGTTGGACAAAATTATGGATAAGCTTACGGATATGGAAGAGACCCATAAAAGATTGGAAGAGAAGTTTGAGCAAGTAACAAAAGATCATGCCTATTCTATTCATAACCTAAAGCTTCAAATGGGCCAGCTTTCCAAGGAATTTTGTAAGCAAAGTGTGGAAAACTGTCTGCGCAGCATGAAAGTAAATTCAATAAAGTCATTTCAGGCTATCACATTTAAGAATGGGGTAGAGCTAGAAGAACTAACGAGAAATCAAGCTGAACCCCACCTTATAGAAGACTAAGAAATCAAGAAAGAGGGTGAAGAAAAGGATGAAAACCCCCATAATATTCGCCAGATCTTGGTATACTATGCTTGAACATCGAAAAAACTTTAGTAAATGTCTATGAAGAGAACATTATCCTTCGGATTAGTAATGACCAAGTGACATTCAACATGAATGATGTATTAAAGAATTTGAAAGAGGGTGACTCATTCAGGTGAATTGATATGTTCGAATCTTTAAAAGAGTAAAAGGATAAAGAACAGTTGAGAACGAACATCAAGTTTGAAAAAGCTATGGAAGTCTCTATTTAAGAAGCTAAAGAAGAAGAGGAGATAAGGGAAAATGAGGAAGAACCAAAAAGAGAACAACTCACCCTCTTACCAGGTAAACTACTGGATTTCATGGAAGATTCAGGGAGTTTTGTTATTCCTTTTGTTAACAGTTCTTAAGAAAGGACATTACTAAGATTAATTAGTTTTCATATCAATATTATCCTTTTGCATTTGGCAATTTGTAGCTTATTTACAGGCTCCAAAATTGATGTTGAACGAAAAGGACAGAAGCAAGCCGCTCATAATTGATCCCGACCGAGTTTCCAATCAAGAAGAGCATCAAGCTAATGACGCTAAAAGTAATGCTATATGGGAGGCAACCCATGGTTTTTAAATTACTAGTTATTTCTTGATTTTAGATAGTTTGAATTTCGTAGTTAGATAATTTCCAAATAAATATTGTGAAAGAGTAGGGCATTAAATTTTAATAAAGATGAATGGAAAGGAAAGTATAATGAGGTGATAGTGTTGAAAAGAAGTTAGGAAAGGATATCGGGGGTGTGTATAAGGACAAAAGGCAAAAAAATTAGGAATTGGTGAAATTAATGCAGGCCACGATCGTGGCCTGTGGTAGAGTAAAACTTTCCATGTGATTTTCAGCTAACATTTTTACCATTTTACTCTTCCTTTACCTATATATTCATTTCATATTTCATTTTTTCACTCACTTTTATTTTAACTTTATCTAAGTTAGAACCCCCAAACATTCTCACTTCTCTCTAACCAAATTCTAAATGTTCACTTTATTCCAACTTCCACCTATTTGCAATCCAGTATGTATGCATTAAGCAATCAGCAAAGCGTAACCAATCATCGAGATAAAATCAATTCTCGGGCGAAGGGCAAAGGAACAAGGTGGTGGAGTGGATTTCGGAACACCCTTCCTAATCTACACAAAGGAGGAAGGTATTTGATTCCAATCCCTTAATGTTAAATAAATAGTAGTCCTAAAATATTTTGATTTTTATTATCTTGATAGGCTAGAATTATGAGATAGGGTAGAGAATTTAGCAGAAAGAATTTAGTGGGGCTAGTTTATACACTTCCAATATCTTGTCTACCAAGAGTTCACTCTTGAATTCTTCACTTCCCTTCATTTCAAGCCTAGTAACCCTAAGGAAATATGATTTAGGTTGTGGGGATGAACTTATGAGTTAAACATTGAAATCATATGTGATGTTCTCCGAATCTTCCATTATCAATCAGCACAATGATTTTCGTGCTTCTTGCTATTGGAATGAGCTTATTAGGTTAAAGTGATTCGATGCTAAGAATGCCCATAACAATATTATATGAACCCGTGAGCACTTGCTATTGCATAAATTCATATGTCAAATGGTTTTTGACAAATCAGAAACCAACAAGTGCTCAACAAAGGAACTTTTTCTGTTGTGATGTATAGATCACAACATCCCAGTGTGCACCTCCAAGCATGTGCTTAATGCTATTGTTACAACTCTACATAAAAGGAGCAACAATTTAGGTATAGGGTATTTGGTTTCTGTCACTGCTGGGTACGATAGCGTGGATTGTAGTGGCTTAACTGTCTACCTCCATGATTTTCTAAATCACCATCATTTATGGCATGTTGAAATCCTAAAGTCCCATAACATGGAACTCCGAGACATCAGTCAAAAGATTTATTTGAAGATCAGGGATAATCAGGCAAGTTCTAGCACAGCACCGCCTCAGCAGGCAAAAGAGGACTCGACTAATGAGGAGTTCAAAGATGAAGAATACATAAAAGAACTTGGTTGGAGAAAGTGCTCGATATGATCTCTACCAACACTAAGGTAATTACAGATACACTTACGAAAAACTCTACAAGGATGAAGGAGATGGCATGTACACAATGACGTCAGAGCTGAGATATATGTCGTATTCATCAATACTCCAAGGCTCAAGGCGTCCAATTACCACTTCTGACACCGTCCTCGCCTCCATCACCGTGAGGCTTTGTTTCTAACCTTTTTTAATTTGGTCTTTATTTTTGTTTTTGTTTTATTTTATTTTATGTTTCTTCCTTCCATGTGTGTTTGTTTGTTTGTTTCTTACATTGAGGAAAATATGTTATTCAAGTGTAAGGAGGGTTACATGTTTTGCTTTGAATGTGAATTTGCATTTTGTATGATAGCTTGTTAGGGTTATGTGTTTTGCTTTGAGTGCGAATTTTGCATATTGTATGATAGTTTATTAAGTTACATACTATGAATTTTGTGAATGTGTCGATGGCTTAGATGGAATGAAATCGATTTAATTTTGAACATAATCTATTAGGTTGTGAAGAGTCATTAGGTCGTGAAATTAGTGATCAGGGTTCTTTGGATAAATATGCAAGTTAATTAGGGTTTAGTGTTAGTACCCTATAAGTTGTCACATTCATTCATAATTTTATATCTTTCAACTAAATAGCTTTGCTAGTATTTTTTCATGAAAACGAGTAGCTAAAACAACAAGGTAGGCATTAAATAAAAAAAAGTTTGTTTGTAATTTTTTAAAGAAATAACTATTCAGCTGGCCATCGGGTTATGAATAGAGCTAACAACCAGTTGAGAATGTGATGTAGCCAAGTAACCAAATCGACACACATCACAAATGTATGACTTCGCGTCAAAAGGCTATAATGATGTTACAACCAAACGACCTAATAAAAACATGACTTAGTTAAGTAACTGAATCGACATTCATAACCAATGTTTGCCTCCATGTAAAATACTAAGTACACAAAAAGTAAATAAAAATAAAAATTTATGTTTTCTAATAAAAACCTACCAACCTTGTAAATAGTTTAATTTTTCATTAAAACGTAGTTAGGATTAGTTATAAAGTTTGAAGGACTAAATAATTATTAATGTTTGTGTACAATTGAAAAGATTAACTTGACATTTAAGTTTTGATTAATATGTATATTTAGTCCAGAGCTCCTAGACGCGAATTTTGCATGTTAATGATTTAAAACAACTTCAATGATTGTGTTTAAAGTTAAATCTGTTTCATGAAGTTGAAGCCATTGTCTATATATATATATGCATAGGAAAGAGAATGAACTTGAAAAAATATATATTCTTGTACGCAACTTTATAATTCTCATTATGCTGATTTAATTAACATGACATAAATGGATAGTCCTAGTTATATATATGCACAGGAAAGAGAATGAACTAGAACAAATATATATATATATATATCCTTGCACGCAAATTTATAATTCTTATTGTATTGATTTAATCAACATGACATAAAGGGGTAGTCTTGGTTATCTTTCTATTTTTTTCCATTTATATTAAACATAAATCTCCTTGATCTAACATAAATACACTATTGATATAAATTCATATCAATTACTTTTGCACAATAATCTATTTATTAGCATGCTTTCAATATTATAATAATGTTGAATCCAAATTTAGTATCAAATATTGAAAATCATAAATTAGAAATATACGTAATCTCTAATATATTATATATTGGCAAGAAAAGTAATGTAATTATTTTTCTTCCAATGACGATTATTATTAGAGATGACAATAGGGCCTAGGCTCAGTCGGCCCAGCCTAAGGTTAGTGTGCTAGACTGAATTGATCGAGCCTCGAGCCCCATTTTTGAAATTTCGAGCCTTAAACTGTGTCAGGGCAAGTCGAACTTGGACTGGGCTCCCTTAGGTCCGGTAGGGCTTAAGCTCAATTCTAATGGCCTCGAATTGGGCCCAAGGCCCCTGCAATAAACCTGGGCCTAGCCCAGCCCATTATCATCCTTAATTATTATCTTACTATAACAAATGTCTTCAATTATAGTCCTTGTTTATGCTTTTAGTAAGTTAAGTTAAATGGAATAATTCCATCAAGGTACTATACCTTTCAGCTCTACTTCATGTAAATATTTACAATGTTGACATCAATCTTACATGTTGTCATTAAAGTTTTTGGGACATTATTCAACTTAAAATATCATTACATTTTATCATTTTTATGATATTTAATATATCTCTAAAACTTTGTATCCAAAATCCTCAACAGGGATTAATAGTAAAATTGTATAATGGACATATAACTTTCCTTTCTAGCTTGAGAACTTTTCCCAAACCTAACTTATGTCCAAGAAATTTAATTTAATAATAATTTAGTATCAACTACACTAAATCAAGGCAATTTCTATTCATAATAAAATAAATGTAAGAAAACATAATAATAGGTTATATTCCATAACAACCAAATAAGATTGGGTCTTTAATCATATATTTAGTTACTCCTACTATTTTATTCAAAATAATGGCACTCACTACTATTTTAAAAAGAGTACTCTAATTTCTCTAATGGGTTAAAATCCTATTTTAATTTAGTTGATCTTAAGTTACTCAACAAATTAACTAAAATTAAGTTAAGTTGATAAAATTATTATTAATCATATCTTATGTGAGTCTTAGATTTGTTAGGTGATAACTCTTTCCAAAATAGTTCTTATATGTTATTCCTAACCTTACCTTTATATGATCATGAGTTATTCATCTAAGTCATATAAACTTAGTTAAGTAGGACCCATTAATTTAAGATAAAATTTATTAGTGTCAAAGGGGTCTTGAGTTACTCAACAAGCCTTACAATAAATTTAACTTTGGCTTTATGCTCAAATAATGGAAGAGAACAATCACATTCTCAAAATTTATTTAATATTTAATAAGATATTTAATTTCAAATTGTCTCATCAAATACAAATTACATATAAAATGTCACACACTTAAATATGTAATCCAATATGTGTATGTCAAATATATAAAATTAAAACATAACCAAATTTATATGTATAAAATATCAAACCTAGTTTGATTCTACCTATTCTTTGGAAATTAAAAGAATTATATTCCAAAAGAATGTAGACAAAGTTTTATAAAATTACAACCAAAAGATCATAGCAACTACATGATCTTATTAGGCTTGGCATATTCAAAATAACTTAATGTAACAACCTAAGTATATAACATAAAATGAGAGATATGGTGAGTTAATATTTGATTAATTAAAGTCCTATTTAAAAGTTGCAATCCTAGAGAATTTTGCCTCACTAAAGTTGCTCACTAAGAGCTCCTTTATGATAGCCAAGGCACTAGACATGAAAGCATGGGAGTTTGTATGCTTAGACTTGAATCTCTTTTGGTTCCTTTCCTTTCAGGTTTCATATGTAGTTATGTAGAGTATAAGCTTTAATAGAAGATGATCTTGCTCTAAAAGAGGAGCATTGAAGACTTTGAACATAATGCTATCCCAATCTAGTTTAACTTAAGAGAAATTACTTGCTATTTGACTACTTAACCAGGTATCTTTGGTATAAAATCATTGAAAGAAGAGATGGGTTCTTTTTTCTATATCTATAATTTACAAAGATTGCAATAAGGGTTAAGGACGAAGCTAGTTTTGACCCTGTCTGAAGTATTTAACTTGTCAAGCATTGCAAGCCACATAATAAAAGCAATTCTTGGAATATGATTGTTAAATCAGATCAATTTATGCCAGATAACCTTAGGAGCTTGCTATTAAAATAGCTTAGAAGCAAAGTTGTTTGTAAATTCTGTCAAGGTATGTTATATCAAATGACTTTGTCCTTTATATCTTATCTTAGGCTATAACTAGGGATTACTTCTTTTAGGCAATTGAATCCTCGTAATCTCATAAACTAGGAATTGTCTTTAATTATCTTCTCCATTATGGCATTAGGTTTCAACATATACTTAAGATGAAATATAATGGGGATCAAAGGTAAAGTGAAATGCTGGACTTTCTGAGCCCTTTTGCGTTGCTCTGTATTGGGAGATACTACTGTATATTGTCATATATATGGTTGTATATGAGTTCAAAAAAATGCATTTGAATCCTTTTGGTACGTATTCCAGTGATATATAATGTTATATGCCCTTACATGAATTTAGAGTTCATCGGTATGCGAAATCTTAGAGATTTTTGATGTGTAAGCTTCTAAGTGTGTATAATTGAGTCCATTGGATGGATATGACCATGGTGGTCGAATTAAATATGTTCTAATACCTTAGAGGTGGTTAGACATGATTTATAGACTTATTGGATACTTAGAAAGCTTAATTGGGAAAGTTGATGTATATAAGGACTTAATTGTAAATTTTCAATTCTTGGAGGACCAATTTGTAATTTTATAAAGTTAAGGGGCTTAATTATAATTTTAAAAAGTTAGAGGACCAAAATGAAAATAAACATTTTGGTTATTCTTAAATTTTGGGCTTAATTGCAAATTTAGGAAAAGTTTGGAGGGTATTATGGTAATTTCATATAACCTAAGGGTAAAAGGGTAATTTCACCATATTTTGTTCAAAGAAGAGTCAAAATTCTAGATTCTTCTTATGTGTGGCTGTGCACTTCATTTTTAGACTTAAACCATCTTGGTTTAATTAAAAGAGAGGAGAAGAGAGGAAAAAGACGGAGCTTCATACATCACCAAAAATTCACCCTTCTTTTTGATTTTTCAACTCAAACCAAGGTGTTCTAAGCTAATTTGGGTCAAGGAACTCAAATCTATCATTAGATTTGAGATATTCTCAAAGGATTTGAAGATATCACCAAAAGAAAGTATAGGTAAATTTTGTCTCATCTCTCTACACTAGGATTTTGAATTTGGTGTTAAGATATGTTGCTCTCCGTGCTTGAATATGCATGAATCATGGTTTAGGTGAATGAAATGTGTCATACAGAGGGTTCTTTAAGTCAAAACTGAAAATGCCCTCTTTGGTGAAAGTTTGTGAATTTTTGAATAACTTTTGGAATTGATAATTTAAATTAATTCTATGGTGTTAATTATACATGTATAATTTGAATTGATGATAAAGAATGAAAAAGATGTATGTTGGTTAAGGTTGGGTCGAAATGATGGAAAAGAAGTGGATTAATGTAATGAGTTGTGTAATTGATAAATTTAGCTTAAAGGAAGGGAATTGGTTTGAATGGAGTGGTGGAATGTGTCATTGATTGGAAGTGTTACTATATGACATGATAGGAGCATGAATTATTATGATAAGGTCTTGAAAATGTGACTTGAAAGTCATGCACATTAAGTGTTTGATAAAATGCCTAAGTAAACTTGGCTTAGGATTTAAGGCTTTATAATGGTATGCGTTGGAAAACACTTTCATGTGTACTTAGAGTGAACTTGAATTGATGCTTGGATTGATGACAAATAGCCTAATGTGCTTGGATAAAGATATGCTTAATTATGTTTTGAAATAAGTAAGTATTGGATTAAAAGCATTAAATGCCTTAGAAAATACAAAAGAAAAGCTAAGGTGAATAGTAAGGAAGTAACCATATGAGAAATTTAATGGTCGAGTTTTATAGCTTAAAGGGAGTGGTATTGTGTTTTATACACTTACGTGATGGTTTGTAATTATGAATTTTATGTTTAAGTAGTAAATTTTCATCGTATGTCTTTGTATGTATAAAGGCTCAGGAGCTGTGAATCAAGGAGCTCGTACCGAGGATTGCTGAAGTTAAAAGAGTGTATACCTTCTTTTGAGGTAAGTTGGGGAAACCATGTTTCTCATATGGGATTAGATCACCCTAAGACATGTATGATGACTTATATGTGAATTTTGAACCTAGGCAATGTATGGTAGAATTGAATTTCCAATGGAGGCTAATATGCCTATGTATTTAAGAAACAATATTATTTTGAATAACGTTTTACACTTGGAGTGCAAAAGATGATGTTTATTGCTTGAAATAATGTTTTGAAATTTACATATGCATAATCGAGTCATATATGCCGCGTATATGTGTTCTCATTGGCGTAGAACCATAATAAGGTTTCATTTATTGGTTGGACCGATAAATAAAGGCATAGTGTCTTACTTGATTTTATTCTTAAAATTTGAATATGATTTGTTTTGTGATTAGTAAGGTAACGATTGGCCAATCATATGCTAGGCATAACTGATTAAGTGACCTCCGTACCCTTGACGCTGGTACATAAAAGTTAGGTCCCCGTATCGACACCTTTTTATGAGACTCGCGGGTGATTCCACACCTAGGATCTGGACACCAACGAGGTCATCACCTAGGGTCATGATGCTCTTGTCGAATATAGTCTGGACTCACCACGGATGAAGTCGAGCCAACACCGAGGATCGGTGGGTGTGCGCACTAATTTGGCCGACTAGTGTTGACACACATGATTGTTCTAGCTTATCCTAACTATTTGTTTTTTGACGAGATTTAAACTATACATGTTATATTTTTATGCTTTTTTCTACTGGAACTGGAATTTATGTTCACCGGATGAGTGATTAATAGGCTAGGCCTATATAATTCCTAACCAGTATACGATGAGTTATAGGCTAGGCCTATGTGATTTTATGTGATGTATGTTCACTTTGTAGGTTATTTATACCGTCTTGGTATGTATCGAGTTCTATGCGTGATATATGTTTTTTCCTGCTCACTAAGTACATAATATACTCACCCCCTCCGCTTTCCAACCATGCAGGTTAATTTAGTGAGCTTGAAGCTCAGTGAGGATTGTGCGGTCTTTTGACATTTTCAGGACATTACAGCACGTGGGTAGTCTCTATTTTGTACTTTTGTTGCATAGTGGCTCATAGACTTTTTTTTTAGGTTGGTTATGTAAATATGCTTTACAATTTTATAAATTTGACTCTTGACTGTTTTATCATTGTAAAAGACCTAATGTATGAACTTTGATACTGTTGTTGAGTTTTTTTTTAGTGGACTTTAAAGTCCTGAAGTTGTGGTAAAATTTTTGGTGTGAATATAGAAGTGTGTTTAAAATTATTTGCAGGTTTTGGAATTTTTAAAATATAGTCGTTGTGCTACTCAAATTTTTTTAAAAAATAAATAAAATAAAAAGGGAAAGACATTCAGTTAGCCTTGCATAGTCGAATTAAGGACACCATTAGTATTCTTAGCTCGGGTATGCGGCGGTTGTCATGAGTCTGATATAGTATCGAGTCGTGACATAAAGGGCCCTTGTCACTCTAGTTGTCATACTATAGACAAGTTAGCTTACCATTACCAATTTATGATTTGAATTTCTTGCAAAGACATCTCCTGAGCTCTATTTATTAAACTCGAGTTACCATTACCATTATCAATTTTAGTTATTAATCTTCATAATCTAAAATAGTATTTTCAATTCTTTTGATAATTTAATTAGATTAAATATATTGATTCTCAAATAAATTAAATTCCAATTCCAAAGTAAAATTTAATTTTATTTAAAAAAATTTAAATTCAAATTGAAAACTATTTTCAATTATTTTGACTCTTTTAATAAAATTGAAAATAATCTTCAACTAATTACTCTTCTTACTTATTACAATTTTAAAAAGCTCCTTTTTCAAAATTTCATGAGACATTCTAAACCAATTAGAAAATCACCTCTAATCTAATTAGAAATAACTTTTCTTTATTTAGAAAACTATTTTTTCTAATACTGAAAATTCACTTTCAAAATTAAACAAAATATTTAAAGTCCTTCGCATTATTTATTTAGTGATTAGTCTATTAATTAACTAAAAATATTTCTTAACAGAATAAAAAACTATTTTTCTAAAATATTAAAGAAGACTCTTTTTTCAATTAATTAATAAAAATGTTTTAAATTTTTAATAAAATACCTTTACTAATAAATTAATACGTTTATTATTTAAATTAATAAAGAAATAATTTCTATATAATAGGATATTAACCCTATAAACAAATAAAATAATAAACTTAATTTATCTAAATCAAATTGAAATAAATAATTTTAATTAAGAAACATTTTTTAATTAAACTAAGAAAACTTCTTTCTTAAATATAAAGGAGTTTAAATAATTAATTTCAATCTAAATTGAAATGTAATAGATTCTCCAGAAAATATTTTTAAAAAAAATGTAAGTAGAAATCAATGTAATTATTAATTTTAACTATATTAGAAAAATAATTGATTTGATCTTGTCACTATATTAAAATTAAAAACTATTTTAAAATTTTTATTTGATTATAGAATTACTTTATTCTGATTGTAAGATTGTTCTAATATAATCCAAGTTATAAGTTCCGATAACCTAAGTACAAAACAAACTTAACTTGGAATAATTTAATTCAAGCTTTAGAATATCATATTGAAAGCAACAAATAGCCAATCCACACCTAATATAAGGTAATCCATTATCAAACATCTTGTCCTAATTCAGAATACCTTATTCTTAAGTTAGGACAACATATCTTTCTTAAGTTTGGGTTTGTAGTTTCAATTGCAAAAAGTTAAGTCAATAGCAATCAAACAATTCTAATTAAGTTATAGAACTAAAAACTGACTCTATTATCACTGTTAAGAAATTGAGGCAAGATTTGATCTTATATATAATGGAATAAAAATAAAGCTATTTTGCTTGATTTCTAACAAGTCAAGATTACTTTAAATTTTATAACACGTTTGACGGATTAACATAACAAAATATAAACATATGTTGTATCATATTGTGTAGCATGATCTTTTTTCTTAAAGTTTCCTTTGAAATATTTTTAAAATCGGTGTGTCACAACTAACATAGTCTCACTCATATTTGACCTATAACATTATCCGCAGGATCAAGTTGAAAAAAATATAAAAACAATGTAAAGAGCGTTAAGAAAGAAGTGTTATCTTCTTTAGAGCCTATACCAATTTATAATATAGTTAGGACCTTTTACTATTTTAATTAAAATATGATTCTAGTTTTAACTAAACTTTAATTTGAATTACAATTAATTATAAGTTACTATTAATTGAGTCTAAATAAAATCCAATATTTTGTAGCATTCCTTGTTATTAAATATCTCATAATTTCTTAAAATTTCTCAAACTTTATACTTATGTCCATCTTGATTAAAATTACATTTTCTTTCATCAACTATTCTTTGTGTGTGACTACTTAAGTTCTTAATAAATTGACAACAGATAAAAAGTATAACCTTAAATCATATTTAGAATTAGATAAAATAAACTCCTTCAATTTATCTTTAATTCTCTAATTAGACAATTTATATACATAGATCAATATTGACATCCAATAATTTCTATGACTATTCAAATATTAGTGTGATGGTGGTTTTGACTAACGTTTTCATTTATGATTTTTTCGTATAATTCAATTCTTTCATTATATAATATTCTGATTAAACATATACTATAGAATTGAACATTTACTTTAATTGAATCCAATTATATTATTTTTCAACCATTAGTAATTAATTTTATTAATTACATTTGAAAATTATTTTCAAAGTATTATTCCACCTTAATCAAGGATTTCTCAAGCCAATACTAATAAAAAACAACGAAATATTTTTCTTAATTATTTTAGGATGATGAACTCTATATTGATTTCTCGATTACATCCATAGAGTTCATGCTATATCCCACTGTTACAGATTAAGCTAACCCTTGATAAGCATATATCATAAGTAGTATCAAAATATAATCATTCTTATGTGAGATATTTTAGAGATCTCAAGTCAACTGATTACGTATACAATCATCATAATAAGAATTTCATAGATATACAAGTAATATTCTAAAGGAAATTTTCATATCGAGTCAATTTAGTGAATGTGTTTTCTGACAAAGACCTACATGTTTGTTTAAGTATCTTCATGCTTTAGTTCATGAGATTAACTACTTCTTTCATAAGAAAGAAATTTAATGCATGCTCATTTTTTAAGCTCAGTTAATATTAAATCTCAATAAAATAATAAATAAGAATACTTTAGGGATGAAACATAAATGTAATATGAATTTCATAATTATTATCTTATCATAAATTTATTTACAATGTATATTTATCATATAAACTTTTATCCTTTACATCAGTAAATTAATAAAATATGCATAAAATAAAGAATGTTTTCAAATAATTATGTTACAAAAATTATAATCGATTGATTGGTTATAGGATATAAATTAATACGTTTTTGTTTAAAACATGCTTAATGAGTCAATGACAATATTTTTATATATTTAAAGAGTTCTATAAAAAGTTGGACTAAAATAGAATTAAGGCTAAATTTAAAGACTAAAATATGCAATCGCAAAATATCATCTATTATTGTGTGACGGAGAAAAAATTAAAAGAGAAGTGGGAAATCTGGATAAATAGTGGCCAACATAAAAGTTATTTTTTGTTGATAACTGAACCTGAATTATAGATCAAGGTGGAAGGAGAGATTTTTCCTTTTTTTATATATTGAGCGTGTAAATTCTATTTTTAAGTACCTTGAAAAGATTATATTAAAAATATGTGAAATTTAATAATTTAAATTTGTTAATTGCTCCCAAAAAAAAAGAGGTTGATAGATGCGGATTCACTTGAAAAGTTAAATAGGCATTACGACTAGAAATTCATTTAAAATAAAAAGTTAATTAGAGAGTAAGGTTACTTATTTAATTATAAAATCAAAATAGAGTGAACAGTACCAAATATTTACAAACGTATGTTCTGCCTGCCTACGTAGTTCTTCGTAATCCAATAAACTCAAGCAGGCCTTCTCAATACTATATACAACTGGATCCACCGTAGAATGAGAAAGCTCAATCATATGCACAAATAATCATATTTTGGCCCAATTAGACGAACTTGTAGATCCGTTAGGCCTATTATTGTGTTCCAATTTCTCATCAGTCCACCATTTTAGCCATAAATTATATTAGTCTTATCTATTTTATGTTTTAAAATTTTATCTTTCAAATTTATAATGAATTTTTAGGTCATGTTTATCGATAAGATAATTTAATGTCGCAAAGAAAAAAAATGATATTTACACATTTATAAATATTTAAAATTACACCAAATAAGTTAACAATTAGTTTAAAACTTGAGTTACGTTTGTCATTGTATATGCAAATGTGTAGGCTTGGCAAATAAGTTCGACTCTAGCCTACCCTGATCTACCTAACTCGAATTCAATAGGATTAACCTTTGGAGTCCAAAAATTTTAAGAAAAAAAATGTCAATTTGAATAAAAAATTTTAAATTCTAATTTTATTTTAAAAATAATTAGACAAGATTGGGTTTGATTAAGACTCCGGCTCAATTTAGATCCCAAGCTAAAATTTTCAAGCCGAGCTACAGCCCAAGCGAGGGCGGTGAAGGCCTTGCCCATTACGATCTATACAAACACGCAAGTATTAAAGGAGAGTTGTTATATATATATATATATATAGCAGACAACAATTTAATAATTAATATTTCTTTAAAAGTTTAGAATTTAAACTCACAGTTGAAAGGGATAAGAACAGTTTGTACTTGGGTTGCTTAATAAGAACAACTAAAATATTATCTTTGCGTCTTCTTATCGGATTGCTTGATGAAGTCAAGGCATCCCTTTTTACAACTCAAAAATTTCAATAAAGATATTGGTAGGTTTACTTTACCGGAAAAGAGTCATTTTTTTCCATATCCTAAAGTTCAAGATAATGTTCTTTTCCTCTCTGTATCGTCTTAACTGTTATGTACATACGTAGCTCATTTCCGAAAGTTTGCTTTAACAAAATTAACTCCTTTAGTAAGCAAATAGTTACGTGCATTCATATCTAATTATTGGGTAACAAGAAGCCAAAAATTTGAAAATCAACATATGAAAGTTAGAAGATTTATTAATTAGAAAAAATAGATCCAACTTAATACGGTAGGTTATTTTTGAAAATTTTGGTATAAAACTAACAATCAAGGGGCTATTTGGTTTCGTTTTTTAAAAATTTTTTGTTGTGGTTTTTATAAATTAAAAAAACCCTTAAATTTGTATTTGGTTAAATTAACATGTTTATATATTTCGTTTTTAAAAAAACCGGCAACTATTTTATGAAAACATAAAAATAACATTTTCGTAATTTTTGAAAATAGGTTTTCATCTATTTTGAAACTTTTTTTTTTCACGAAAACAAATCACTCTGCACCGACTTCGTCTTCTTCTGCGTCTTTACTAGTGTTGCAATATCTCCAGGTTTGTTTTCATATCTATCTTGCTTTTGCGATTTCTCTTGTCTCTCTTGTCCATAACAGCAGACCATCATGACTATCAATACTACTTTCTTGTCTGAGCTGAGTATATTGATGATAGAATCAGTGACAGTAGTTTGGTAGTCATAAACAAAATAGAGAAACTAGGCATGATAGAAGAGATATATGAACCAACACAACCGTGAAAAGGAAGAGAAATATAAAGAAAATAACAGTACTATAGATGTAGCCATACTTACTAAAAGCAACAATGCAACTTCTGCTTTGAGCATAAGCTTCACTCTCGTTCTTCCTCTGAACAACATATTTTCTTACTAGAATAAGTTCTCGAGTGATGTGTTTCAGTTCTTCAGTTTTTCCTTCTATCTCCTCTGCTAAATATAACGCTAACTTCATATTTTTGTGGAAAACTCTGATCTTTTATAAAGAACAACAAAGAACCATGAACAACCCATGAAATAACATTGTTAAAACCGACATCTATAGCTACAATTGTTTTCTTCTTCCTCACGTCATTTTAAAGTGTAGACAACTACAACTGTTTTCTTCTTTCTCACATCTTTGTAACTGTTCTATTCTTGGACTCCACGTCATTTAGCTTTCTCGTTAGCCTCACATCTTTATAGCTATTTTCTGCTTTTCTGCTACTCCTCACGTCTTTAATGTAGCATGGAGTAGAGCACAGGTGGCTGGAGCGTGAAGCCTTCTTGTCTTCACGTCATTTAATGTGGCATGGAGGTTCCTTGTGCATTTAATGAAACCAATTACTAGTACATCACTTGTCTTGTCTTGGCCCCTTTTGGATCAACGATAGAAATTATTTTACAACATTGTAATTCTTTTCCCTTTCTTTATGATTTCAATGTTTATTTTGAATGCAGATTTTTTTATCTTCCCTAAACGTGCAGAACTGTAGATGTAATATATTCATTTCTCACAAAGATTTGGACTTCTATGTTATATCTTTGTCGAGAAAACAAATAAATATCTTTCCTCTTTTGCATAGAATTATTGTATATCCCTGCTTAATTGGTACTTGAAAATAAGCTTGTGCATATAGTTTCACTTCTCACAAGCTATCTCAGTGATGTTTATATATATATATAGCCAATATATCACATGGCTAATTATTATAATTCTGATAAAGAAAGGAACACGTATATCTGGGTGCTTTGCTTGACATACATCTATCATGACATATAATACAATGAGTAAGTTAAGCCGGTTGCACGAGGAATATTATTATTCAGAACACCCCACTGATTGGCTTCTAAGTTTTGATGGGTCCAAAAGTGTTCTTTTTCTAGAAAAACAACAATAGATTTGTTAATTCAACATCTTCAAGTTGCAAATTGAAATGTCATGTAAATGAATCAATGATAATGATTTAAGCCCCTTCGAGACGTTATACAACCAAGAAATTGCAGTTTATAATTATTTTAAGTTTTGTTATTTCTTTAAATATTTTTAATTAATTAACGAAAACTAGAATTGTAATTTCTTTTGCAAAAAGAGATTTTTTTTCCATAGTTCCTATTTACTATTCTTCTTCTTACTTTTACATATAATTTTTACCTTATTCTTTTCCTATCCCACCCATTTTGTAGATAAATCTAATTTGTGTAGATAGTAAGAAGTATATTACATATATAGGCTGGCTTTATCCCTTCAAAAGTAGCTTAATTTATTTATTGTTGCTTAATAAATCTAATTTGTGTATAAGTTTAGACACCAAATATTTTTTAGAAATTGTTATGGTTGTCACATGTTTATTTTGAACCATATTTAGCATTTAATACTTTGTAGAAATTGTTGTGATTGATGTCACTTATATGTTATTACATTTAGTGATGGAAGACTTGAACAATATGAATGATTATAATGATTGTATGGAAGTAAATGAAAAAGATGGAGTATGGAATGATACTATAAAGATGTACCTTGATGGTTGAAGAAGTGAAGAAGGGAAATCAAACGATTGCTACCCTTTCCAAATTCAGTTGGAAGAATATTAAAGTAGGGCTTCAAACAAAATTCAATAAGGAGTATACTGATATTCAATTGAAGAATAAGTATAATAAATTAAGGGTCAGATTAAAGAATTTCAAGAACTTACTCAAAGAAATTGGAATTGGTTACAACTCTTTTACCGGTGATGTTAATGCTACAAATGAATGTTGAAAAAATCTATTTAAGGTAAAATATGTCTTTTGTTTTATTAATATATCATATTATATAATATTCATTCTCATATTCTTTTTCATCATTATAGGTGAATAAAATGACTCACAGATTCAAGAAAAAATGATGTAAGGAATTTTTAGACTTGTGTTATATTTTTGGAGATACTACTACAACTGGTGTGCATGCACATCCATCAACTAAATCTCCATCGAATAATACAAAAGAGGAATATGAAAATGATGTTGATGAGGATTACTCGAATAATGGAAAAGAAGATCAAGATAAAAGTTCTCCGTCTAAGAGAAAAAAGTCTCCTAAGAACAAAAAGGCAAAGAAGACACATTCTAACATTGTAGAAGAAGCCTTACTTACACTTAGTAAACAATCAAAAAAGAAGAATGATTTACTTGAGAAAAAACTGAGTGAAACATCATCCACTGTAGATAATAGATCTCAAGAGTCTAACATAATGATGGAATTTCTAAATTCTTTAGATGAATTGGGTGTTGACGATGTGCAATATGGAAAAAGTGTGAAGGCCTTAATGATTCTCCTCTTTATAGGGATATTTTTTTGAAGATGACACAAACAAGGAAGTTGGATTGGATTATGTCACTTTAGTTATATTTTCATGTTATTGTATATGGAATTCTTATTGATTTGACACTTTTATATTAAGCATTATTCCATATTTTGAACATTTTAAGTTTGTGATTTGTATGAATATTTGACATAATTTTAAGTCTATATTTTGTATGAATATTTTTCTATATTTGATTAAATATACTTGATTGAATATTTTATTAATTATTTAATGTTGGTATTGTGGATACATAGATTTTTTATCAGCTTCCGAATCAGATTCTGATGATGAACAGATGAAGGTAATCATTATTTTTGTAGCTGGGGGAGAGAACAAATATTTTCATTTACAACAGCAAGCATGTAGAACTTCTGCTCTACTAAGTTATGATTGGATATTAGAACTTTTGAATGGAAATCCTGCAAGGATTTATGAAAACTTAAGAATGAGAAAGATAATCTTCTTGAGCTTATGTGATGAGTTGAAGAGTTTAGGAGGCTTCAAGGCAACAAATCATTTGACTGTGAAGGAACAAGTGACAATTTTCTCGATGACTATAGGGCATAGTGAAACAACTAGAGTCAACGCAGAACGCTTTCAACATTCGACCTGGACAATTTCGAAGTACTTTCGAAAAGTCTTATATGCAGTTAATCGTCTTGCAAAAAGAGTCATTACTCCACCATCTTTTACTAACACACCTCCTGAGATTCAACATAATCCAAAATTCTACCCTTATTTTCAGGTACATTCTTATATTTAATTACTACTTTAATTATTTCCTTATGATTAAAAATTATTTTAATATATTTTTTAATTTTTAGGATTGTATAGGAGCAATAGATGGTACACATATTGATGCATATGTTTCGGCCGATGAACAAATACCATACAGGGGCAAAAGAATTAATCCAACCCAAAATATTATATGTTGTTGCTCATTTGACATGCGTTTTACATATGTAATGGCTGGATAGGAAGGTACTCCAAATGACTCTCGAGTTCTTTTAAAAACAGTGACAAATCCAGTGAATCAATTTCCTATGCTTCCACAAGGTAATATATTATTTTAAATAAACATAGTAATTATGATTCGTTTTTAATATTTTTGTTAATATTATGTTCTTTATATGTTAGGCAAGTACTATTTTGTTGATTCGGGCTACAATAATATGCCTGAATTTCTTTCACCATACCGAGGTGAAAGATATCATTTACGAGATTATAAAGGTTGAGGAAGACCTCAAGGTCCACAGGAATTGTTTAACTACAGGCATTCTTCATTAAGAAATATTATTGAAAGATGTTTTGGCGTTCTAAAAGCAAGATTCCCTATACTTAAAAACATGTCGAGTTATGATGTGAAGAAACAAAAATACATCGTTATTACTTATTGTGTTATACACAACTATATTAGAATGTATGGACAAAACGATGAATTATTTGACAGTTGTGCTGAAAATGAAGAACAAATTAGGGAAAGTGAAAATGAAGATGCGAGTTCTCAAGTGGAGTATAATATCACTCCAGCATAACTTCGAGGTATGTCTTGGAATCGAGATGAAATTGTTAGACAAATGTGGAGTGATTATATTATTTATAATTGATTTATGTTTCTTTTTGTAAATGACAGTACTATTATGTTTTCAAGAATTATAGTATGATGGACATATTTTATTGATTAGAATGACTTAATATAATTTCTAATTTATGTTATTTTATTATATAAATTAATTTGTAATTTTAATAATATTTAATTTACATCTATTTTAATTTTAACTATAATGATAATTAATTAATTTAAAAATATAATGTATTATACTATAATTATTACGCATAAGAGTATAATTATAAAAAAATAGAAACAGGATGATAAAACCAAACATGTTTTTGTTTTTAGTTTTTGGTACTGTTGTCAAAGAAACCAACTTCTGTCAATATAAATTAATGTAGGAGTGGAAAGTGGGTATCGCTCCCACGAGGAATTTTAACAGCAAAGATTGTACAAGTTCAAAACTAAAATCAAATAACGAACAAAGGGGTTTTTTTCAGTTCACAGCAATTTAAGAAAAAGATGATAAAATACAAAATTAATAAAAGTAATTGGATCTGAAAATTTAATAGACAAACCTTGGTTTCGGGTTACCGATGTTATCACACTAAAATGGATCCTTGATATAAAATTCAGTTCATCAACAAACATTCATTGGGTGATGTTTTCTCTTAAGTGTAAATGAATAGAAACATGTATTCTAAACATTCTTATTAATCAACAACTTATATACGATCTTAAGTTCAATTGAGTAATAGCTTTAAGGACTAAGAAATCAATGAACAAAACAACACATGTACGACATGCATTTAATCAAGATGAGTTTCTTCTTAGAATTTCCAACTCTAAAGTAAAGATGGTTATTCTAATCGCCACTTATGATTAGTAAAACAGAATGTCATATTTCACTAATCTAGCTATTAAACGAATCGATTCCTAGTTGCGCACCTAAAAATCAATCAATTCAATTGTATAAAGTAATTCGGAAGGCACTCAATATTTATCAACAAAAAAACTTTATTGAAACATCTCACACATAATAGATGATAACATGGTTTCCCTCAACTAAGAAAAAGAATTTAGCTACTCATAACGAAAGTGAAAATCAAAGAAATAATGAAACATAAAGTGTCCATCCCTGGTCTTTCTCTAACAATTCCGAAAATACTTAGAAAAATACTGCAGAAATTAAAAGGTAACTATGGCTATCAAAAAACTAGAAGAAGAAAAATGCTGAAAATTGAAACTACTCCTAAGATGGTCTGCGTGAACAGTAACGTCAATTCCCCTTTTATGATATTTTTTCGATTTCTTCCCTTCCCTTCTCATGATCTTCAATAGATAATCCTTATCTCTACTTCAAGTTGCAAATCTCATTGATAAAATAGCAATTTGTTCTTTAAAGATTGTGAAAATCTCGATTTTGAACTTGAAAACAGATTCTGTAGATTAATTCCATCCTTACACGTTCCCACGCTTAGTCACTGAATTTGCTGCCAATCTAGAATTTTCGGGTTATCTTTGTTTCCTTTGCATCTTTTTGATTCAATTTCATCTCTTCAGTGTTGAAAATCATCTGAGAACAATTAAGAGACAAATCCATCAATTTTGAATAATAATTTCAACACATGAGAGAGATTTATATACCAAATGAATGCAAAATGACAACTTAACAAATTTCCCCACACCAAACCTTTGCTTTCCCTCGAGCAAACATGCCAAACCACTACACTCTATCAATTCATCCTTCATAAGATTAAGTCCACATAATTCGTTAACTTGGGCTAGCAAGACTTAGGTTGCAACATACATCATAATCACTTTTCACCAATACAAATAAACAAAGTCAAAATAAGACATCTTTGTTCAAAAGGCAAGTATGAAACCAAAGTGAATTCTTCTCACAGATTTCTCTCTTACACTCAAGTGTTTAAGGTCAAAGTGTTTCTCTCAAATTTCTCTCTAACATATTGCACTAACATAGGCTTGCAAATTCACCAGTTATCATTCATTCAAATTACATGAGCTTATAGATCATAAGGACTTTATTATAGGTTGTAATGGGGCTAGGTTCAAAGGTGAGGTAAAAATGGCAAAGGTTAATCACAAGTATTCACAAAGTACCGAGTAAAAGGGACACTCACATTCAAATTCTAAGACAACAAATGAATACAAAAGACTACAACTACTCATTACTAACTAATGCTACTATGCTTTATTCTTTTTCTTTTTCTTCTCTTCTTTTTCCTTCTTTTTTTTCTTTCTTCTTTCTTTCTTTTTTTTCTTTTTCTCTTTTTTCCTTTTCTTTTTTTATTTGGATAAGAACAAGGGAGAGCAATAAAAACAAGAGAAATTACTAGTAGCATAATTTAATAAACACATGAGTAGAAGTACTTATAAAAATATCTCAAAATACAATATAGAACAAAAGTCCCAAATTACTCAATACTTCATTTAACTTGTGATAAGGTAAGATTAATAGGGTTTTAGGTTTCAATGTAAGGTGATTGATTGAAAAACAAGGTTAAATGCTTAAAACTATTTGCAAAGGGAAAATAACTAGGTGTGTCATTTTTAAGCTAAATGGTATAAAAACAAAGAAGGCCTTAGTCATTTCCATAAACCATGTAATCAAACAAATTCAATCTGGTTCAATGTAAGTTCTGAAGGCAAGCCTAATTAGAAGAGTATAACACAATACAAAGAAATAGAATGACATAAAGATGATGTCATTAAAGCTCAATTCCGCTTACAAGTTTAATTCAAGAATTCACCATAATTCCACAATTACCTCATCACTCAAAAAATTCAAAATTTTGACTAAGTTTACAAGATCGGTTATTGCAATCAATCCACATGATTCACTTTAGACTCACATAGCCCAACTTAATTTCATGTATACATTCAATCTCATCCAAACTAATATGATAAAGCTTTATGGCTTAACATGCAACACAAGCATGCAAAGAATAAAAAAATTTAATGAAAAGAAAATCAAAGAAATGCAAGACTGCATAGTCACACACATGTATTCCAATTCCCCCACACTTAGTCCAATACTGTCCTCAAAGTCCAAAAACAATAAAAACACAAAAGAGGGATAGGAACAGAAGTACTCCCCTGTATTGAAGATGTCATATGCAACTTTTAAACGAATGATTGTAGCTTTGAAAACACAGAAAGTAGTGTTGAAGTGAAAGATTGTAGCTTCCTTTTCAAACGTCTATAAACAAAACAATCCAAAGAAAACAAGTAAAACACTCAAAGCAAACACCCAAAAGATATGCATAAAAGAGAAAAACATAAAAAAGAAAGGGATAAGGATGGGGTGCCTCCCATCAAGGGCTTATTTAAGGTCATAAGTTTGACCTTTGGCATATGTACATTATCCATTATCGAATAGATGCTTAAGCCTAACAGGTAGTATGCTCAGACTTTGTGAGGAGCCTGGAGCAATTTCCCTCGAAGTCAACTCCTTCTCAGCATGATGCTCTAAGGCTTATGATGAGTGGAACTTCATCATTTCGCCTTCCTACTCTAATTCCACTTGTCTTTTCAAGCATCGCCCTTCTCTAATTGATTGGATTTATCTAATTACAAAATAGCACCTCTAATTCGTTGTTGGGCAGTAACGAGTTCTTTATGGCTTGCCACTATGATTTATCTCCCATCTTCAAGAGTGTTTCAAATGTATCTCTTCCACTCAATAGTGAATTTTTCTGCCCCCATGTGTCAATAAAATCCACATAAACAATAGGTTGTTCATCATTTGGAATTTTTAAGTCATTGTATATATTGAATTTAATTAGTTCACCATCAAATTCCATAGTTAATGACCCTTCATGAACATCAATTTTTTTTCTTGTGGTTTTTAAGAATGGCCTTCCAAACAAAACCGGGGTTGAAGAAGATATACCATCACTCCCCATCTGTAAAATATAAAAGTCAGTTGGAAAAAGCATATCCCCCACTTGAACTAAAACGTCATCTAACACACCCTTTGGATAAGCATTTGAACGATCCGCTAATTGAATCACTACATTAGTTTCCTTGAGAGGTCCCACATTTAAAGACTTATAAACATCATAAGGCATAACATTTATGGAAGCAACCAAATCTAACATAGCTTTTTCAATACTCAAATCACCAATTTGACATGGGATAGTGAACATACCTGCGTCTTAACACTTAGGTGGAAGCTTTTTCTTTTGCAACATAGCTTAAACGTTCTCCCCCAATTGCACTTTCTCATCAAATTTTAATTTCCTCTTTGAAATGCAAAGTTCTTTAAGGAATTTTGCATACTGTGGAATCTATTTAATCGCATCAAGGAGAGGAATATTTACCTGAACTTTTCTGAAAGTCTCCCACATTTCTTTTTCTTGCTCTTCCTTCTTCGCTTTGGCAAATTGACTCAGAAAAGGGGACAGAACCACCATATTCTGCAAATTATTTTGCGTCATTTCTGGCTGTGAAGTTGCCTTTTTGTTGCTTCTTCTTCTACCTCTCTTCTGGAATTTTTTGGAAGTGGTTCCTGCAATTCCTTACCACTCCGCAATGTGATAGCCTTCCTTGAGAGGTCCATGTTCGAGATCAAATCCCACCGCTTGCAGCATCAATCATACTCCTATCCATGAGCGAAAGACCCTCGTAGAAATATTGAATTAATAGCTGGTCTGTTATTTAGTGGTGTGGACAGCTAGCGTAAAGTTTCTTGAATCTTTCCCAATACTCATAAAGTGTCTCTCCCGTATGTTGTCGAATTCTGCAAATTTCCTTTCGGATGTTGGCTGCTCTTGATGCTGGAAAATATTTCTCGAAGAAAAGCCTTTTCATTCTAGCCCATGTTTGCACATTCTCTCTGGCTGAATAGTACAACCAATCTTGAGCATTGTCCTTGAGAGAAAATGGAAAAGCTCTTAGTTTAATTTGCTCTTTCGTCACATTTGTCAGCTTCATTTCCACGCAAATCACATTGAATTTCTTCAAGTGTTTATACGGATCTTCTCCTAGTAGACCCTTGAAATAGGTAATAAATGAATCAGCCTGGATTTTAATTCAAAAGTATTATTATCACCTAAATTTGGAAAATTAATGCAGTGGGGCTGTTGAGCATCCGTGGGCACGGCTAGTTCGCGAAGGGTGCAGTTTGCTGCCGTCGGTTCCATTTTCTACGTTTATTGACACTACTTCGTCTGTTTCCGTAGTGCCTTTGCTGTTTTCTCAATTTCAGAATTGTACTGCAAATTTTCATATTTATTCAAACGCGTAACGTACATAAACCGTCAAAAATTCCCCAACAACGGCGCCAAAATTTAGTACTTCTGTTGCCTACAACCAAGTTCAAAAAGAAACCAACTTCTGTCAATACAAATTAATGTAGTAATGGAAAGTGGGTATCGTTCCCATGAAGAATTTTAACGGCAAAGATTGTACGAGTTCAAAACTAAAATCAAATAACGAAAAAAGTGGGGTTTTTCAGTTCACGGCAATTTAAGAAAAAGATGATAAAAATAAAAAATTAATAAAAGTAATTGGATCTGAAAATTTAATAGACAAACTTTGGTTTCGGGTTACCCATGTTATCAAACTAAAATGGATCCTTGATATAAAATTCAGTTCATCAACAAACATTCATTGGGTGATGTTTTTTATTAAGTGTAAATGAATAGAAACATATATTCTAAACATTCTTATTAATCAACAACTTAGATACGATCTTAAGTTCAATTGAGTAACAGCTTTAAGAACTAAGAAATCAATGAACAAGACAACAAATGTACGACATGCATTTAATCAAGATGAGTTTCTTCTTAGAATTTCCAACTATAAAGTAAAGATGGTTATTCTAATCGCCACTTGTGATTAGCAAAACTGAACGTCATATTTCACTAATCTAGCTATTAAACGAATCAATTCCTATTTGCGCACCTAAAAATCAATCAATTCAATTGTATAAAGTAATTCGGAAGGCACTCAATATTTATCAACAAACAAACTTTATTGAAACATCTCACACATAATAGATGATAACATGGTTTCCCTCAACCAAGAAAAGGAATTTCGCTACTCATATTGAAAGTGAAAATCAAAGAAATAATGAAACATAAAGTCTCCATCCCTGGTCTTTCTCTAACAAATCCAAAAATACTTAGAATAATACTGCAGAAATTGAAAGCTAACTATGACTATCAGAAAACTAGAAGAAGAAAAATGCTGAAAACTGAAACTATTCCTAAGATGGTCTGCATGAACAGTAATGTCAGTTCCCCTTTTATGCTATTTTTTTTATTTCTTCCCTTCCCTTCTCATGATCTTCAGCAGATAATCCTTATTTCCACTTCAAGTTGTAGATCCCGTTGATAAGATAGCAATCTGATTTTTAAAGATTGTGAAAATCTCGATTTTAAACTTGAAAACAGATTCTACAGATTAATTCCATTCTTACACGTGCCCACGCTTAGTCACTGGATTTGCTGTCAATCTAAAATTTTCGGGTTATCTTTGTTTCATTTGCATCTTTTTGATTTAATTTCATCTGTTCAATTCTGAAAATCATCTGAGAACAATTAAGAGACATATCCATTAATTTTGAATAATAATTTCAACACATGAGAGAGATTTATATACCAAATGAATGCAAAATGACAACTTAACATTTTTTATGACAAATCTCAACCAAACATGTTTTTGTTTTTAGTTTTTATATTATAAATATTAACCAAACAGGTTTTCATTTTTTTAAGGAGGAAAACAAAAACCAAAAATAGGAAACAAAAACAAAAAAAAAACAACAGAAAACATAAGTGGAATCAAACAGCCCCTAAATTTCTTAAAGTTAAGAAAAGTGTTTTCTTAAGTAATTAAGAGAGACGTTTATTAGTTAAATATATTTATTTCAATATAATAGAGACAAATCAAATTTATGATTTATTTGTTTAGAGAATTAATTATTGTTTAATTTATTTAGAAATTGTTTATTTATGTACGAATAATAAGTTTTTTGATTTTTTAGAAAAAAGTAAATTTTTTGGTTAAATTTTGAAAAGTGTCTTCATTTATTAACTAAGAAAATATGCTTTCTTTAATATTTTGAAAATAGTTTTCTAACTTATTAAAGAAAGATTTTCTAATTAATTAAAATAAAGGACTTTTTAATTAAATTTAATTTTTTATTTAATTTTAAAAATTGTTTCCTCTTAATATTAGAAAATAGTTTTCTAATTAAGGAAAAGTAATTTCTAATTATATTAGAAAATGTTACTTATATAATTTTAAAAAGGGAGTTTTTTAAAATTATAATGAGTAAGAAGAATAATTAATTTAAATTTGATTTCAATTAAATTTTATTAAAGGAGTTAAGATAATCGAAAATAGTTTCTAATTGGACCTGAAAATTGTTTCAATTCAAATTAAATTTATATTTGAAATAGAAATTTAATTCATTTAGGAATTAATGAGTTTAATCTAGTTTATTTTTTTTCAAAAAGTTGGAAATATTAGTTTAGATTGTGAAGATCAAAAATTAGAATCAAACAAAACTTGATATTTTATGCATATAATTTGATTATGTGCATAAGTTGCATACTATGTGTGTGTGTGTTTGTGTCTATGTCTGTGATATTTTACATGCAATTTTATGTTTGATGAGACAAATAAAATTAAATCCGTCATTAAAAACATTAAGTTTATGTTTTGAATATGATTGATGCCTTCCATTGTTATAAAATAAACCAGAGTTCTATTTATTTTTAGGCTTATTGAACAAACTCAAGGCCACTTTAACCCTAATATATTTAGTCTTATAATAGTGAGTCCTACTTAACTAAATTTGTCTGATTTGGATCAACAAACTCATGATCATATGAATTTAGAGGTGGGGTTAGGAACAATATATATGATATGTTTTGCAAGAGTTATCACCTAACGGATCTCGGAGTCACATGAATTGTGATTGATAAATTTGTTACCTATCTAATTTAATTTTCGTTGATTTGTTGATCAAATTTAAGATAAACTATATTTGAATGGGATTCTAACCTACTAGAAAGATTAGAGTAATCTTTCCAAATAGTAATAAGGGTTATTATTTCAAATAAAGTAGTGGGAATAACCAAATACACAATTAAAGTCCTAATCTAATTTGGTAGTCATGACATATATTCAATTACCTGCTTTTCTTAAATTTATATTCTGTTATAAGTGGAATTTACCTTTAGTATAGTTGAAACTAAGTTAGTGAACCAAATTTCTTGGACATAGGTTATGTTTGAGAAGAGTTCTCAAAGTTAAATAAAAAAAATTGTGTGCCTATTATGCAATTTTGCTATAATCCCTATTAAGGATTCAGTGACAAAATTTTAAAGATATGTCAAAATCATAAAGATGACAAACTATAATAACATTTTGAGTTGACTAATATCTCGTAAACTTTGATGACGACATGTAAGATATATGTCAATACCATGATAATAAGATGCAAGAAGTTGCATAAAGTAAAGATGAAAGGTCTAGTACCTTGATGAAATTGTTTTACTTAATTTAGCCTACTAAATGCATAATTGTGGACTATAATTAAATGCATTCACTATAAAATGATAATAGTTATGATTAGAAGAAAATGATTGCATAACTTTTCTGACCCAAATGAGATATAATAGAGATCATAATTATTTTTAGTTTATGCTTATAAGTATTTGATACCGAATTTAGATTCAACATTATTATAATATTCAAGGCACTATAAGAAATAAATTGTTAAGTAAAAGTAGTTAATCTAATTTTATACAAATAGTTTGTATGTGTTGGATCAAAGAAAACTTATGCTTAGCGTAAATGGAAAGAATACAAAGTTAGATAACTAAGACTACCCTTTTATGCCATGTTAGTTAAATCAACATAACAAGAATCATAAAATTATGATTCGTATGAAACTTATGAAAATTGTCAAGCTGAAGAATAACCAAATCAACCTTTTAGTGAAAGGATGATGATGGTATTGAATTATTAAATTTACACATATGATGTATTGACTAGAATAACTATTCATAAAAGGATGATACTTATGTTTCATTAGATTAGTAATGACTTTATATGATATAGTCATATATATTAAATGAAATGTTAATTTAAAACTTTGAAAAGTTTAAATTGTTTAAATCTAGGTAGAAATTATTTAAATGTTGAAGCATTTGATGACGTCAATTGCTAAGTTATAGAGTTTGGGTTATCTATAGGAATGAGATTCTCTGGTGAACACTTTCACAATAAAATTTCATAAGACTATGATTTTATATAAAGAGGAAAATACAATATGAGATATTATATGATGCACTATTATTTTTTTATGGCTATGCTGAATACAATGACTTAACTTCAATAGTTCCAATTAAATCAATTAGTAAGATTTCATATTAGATATGAAACTCTAAGTCATTGAAAGAGTCAAAATTAATGATTTAAAGATGTGATGTTTGATTGAAGTATGCATTATCCATTATACTTATAGGAACTAGTTATCAAGATAAGTTGTGGGGCTAAGACAAATTTTGAAAAATTCAAATCTCATAACAATACATCTAATTGGAACTAATGCCTTTGTTAACATTTGATGTAGTTGAAAGGCTACAAGATATTGAAAGATTCACTTTCATGGTGAATTCAAATAGTTTGTTTATTAAATGATTGTGAATTTATCATGTCTATAAGAAGCTTAGGGGGAGTATAGTTATCCTCTTCAGTGGGAGTATGTAGAGATATATTACTCTTAGAGAACAATAATTCTAATTTTCAATTATTGAAAATATAATTGTCTAATAACAACTTTTGTTGGATATGGATAGGTAACAGCTTAATTCTAGGAATTAGATCTATAAAGATAGATTGGAAGTTGTTTACATATTCTAAGTCCAAGTACATAGATAATATACCAAAGATGTTTAGTATTTGAGATATCTGATACTTATGAAGTATTAAATATATCAATTATTCTATGTATGAGTTGATATTTGAGTATAAAGTTATATGGATATTAACTTTAGAAATAAATCCTAATTAAGGTCTATTTTACTTAGAAAATATCCTTTTAAGATTGGAAAGGTTCCAATGTCTCAATGGTTGCTAATTAAGTCATAATATATATTTTCATTTAGTGGAAATGATTAATTGGATCAATAAGTTCTTTAATGAATTTTATATAATTCCTTGCGTTGTTCAAGACAGTAATGTACTGTGAAACATAAGAGCCATTACGAGTGAAAAAGGAGCTAAGGTCTCATCAAAGATCTAAGAATATATTTAGGAAACTTTTCATAATTATGACAATAATTAGATGAAAGTTGTAAGATTTAAGCAAGTGAACTATAGAGAATCTTGTAGAATTCTCTCATTAAGCCACTTTCCCAGTAGTAACATAATCATCATATGTGGATATGGTATAAGATACTTAAACAATTGGCTTAGTGCAAGTGGGAGATTATTGCTTTATGCCTTACAACCAATCGGTTTGGTTATAGTTTAGTGACAATTATTTGAAGACATTCTTTATCTTGTACATGTTTAGATTTGTAAGATAAATTTCATGTGATAATTATACATTGCAAATGAAATTATAATTATAAGATTCATATTGCATTTATATATTATCCCTAAATTGTTCTTAGTCATTATTTTATTAATAATAGATATTGATGGAATTTAAAGGACTATGTTTTTCTTTATTAGTTGATCTCATAGGCTAAAGTATGAAGATAATTAAACAAACGTGTAGGTGCTTAGTAAAGAACAAGTTCACTGAACTGACCCCATATGAGAAATCTATTTAAAACATTACTTGTATGTTTGTGAAAATTCTTATTATGATGGTTGTATAAGTGATTCTTTGACTTGAAGTCTTCAAAGTTATCTTATATAGGAATTGCTATGTTTTGATACTATTTATCATCTATTCTAATTATGGGTAGTTCGGTCGATAGTCATTAAATGTAACATAAACTATATAAAGGTAGTTAAGTGATCAAGAAAGGATTCATCACCCTAAAGTAATTAGGAAGAATGTTATGTTGTTCTCAATTACTATTGATTTAGGAAATCCTTAGCCAAGGTATAATGATGTTTTGTAAATAGTTTACAAATGTTATTAATTAAATCAATAACTAAAGGCAGAGAGCTAATATGATTCGACTTAAAATAGAATAGACATTAATTTCATGCTCTATGTCTAATCAAAACATTGTATGATATAATGATTGAATTATACGAAAAAATCATTCTTTGTCCATATCATATGGGCAAGATTAACAGTAGGTGGTTAATTTATGTTGTCTTAACAAGGTATTTTGTAGAAGCAGTCACTCTTTTGGTTATAACATCTCCTGAATCATAAGCTACCGATGCTTGTTTTGCTATAGGTGCCTAGGTATCATAATTTTTCTTTGTGAGTTTGATTGAGATAATTGGGATCGTGTTCTAATTATTTGAGTTAGACAATATATTTAAGTGTAATTTTCAGGAACAATGTTAAGACTAAAATGCTTTGATACCATAAAATAATAAGTCAATTTTGGGATGACTCACCTTTTGTGCCCTCCCTCTATTTATTAGTATTTTAGTAACAAACACATTGAAATGTAGGGATAGGTTTCTACAAAATAGAGCTCCTATTTAGATGAAAATAACAGCTAAATAAACTGAAGATAAGGACCAAATCTAATAAGATCAGATTAGTTAAAAGGATAACTCCTTCGAATATGATAATGAGTAAAGATTAGCTTTGACTTAGTTTGTATCACAACATTCCTCAATATCTTTAACATAACTCAAATAAACCAAACTATTAAAATTACCAAAACATACTTACATATTACATTAACATCCTTGTAGTACAAGAACTTTATTTAAAATTTTTCTATACACGAACTTTAACTTCATTATTTTAATGTTATAAAATATAAATTTATGAAATTGTAGGCATAATCTCAAATGATCCTGCAGTAGTTAAAAATAATTTTTTGTTAGTTGTAAAAGGATATGAGTAAAGAAGCTTTTAGGAAAGAAAAATCATATTATTTTGTTTATTATTTAAATATATTTATTTATAATTATTTCAAACATGTGATAAAGTTTGTATAATTATTTTGATCTGAGTTTAATGATAAATTATGTTCAAATAATTTGATATAAATTTAACAAAATTATTTTAAATATTTTAAATATCACAACTTATTGTTAAAATATGCTTATGATAAATAAAATTACAAAATAAAATTTTAAAATTTTTAAGAAAACATTTAATAAAAAAAGTACTAGTGGTTGGGTCTGTTACAAAATCGAGACGAGATTTGATCTCGATCATAACAAAATAATTACAAAATTTTTTTGTATTTTTATTTCTCAAAAATCAAGTCACTTTAATTCTATAAAATGATTAACACGTAAATCATAACAATGTGTAAATTTTTACTCATACCTTATTTTGAAGCTTGATCCTTTTTTTTCGTCCTTTGAACCGTTTTCAAAATTTGTCTATCTCAACTACCATAGCTGCATAAGTTTCCAGCCCCTAACTTTTACAGAGAGGTTAAGCAAAAAGTGTTAGCTTCGTTAGAGCTTAAGCCTATTTATAATAGGTTTTGGACATTTTAGTAATTTAATTGAAATTAAATTCTTATTTAAATTAAAATTTAATTAGAATTAGAAAAAAAATCTAATTAAATACCAGTTATTCCCAAATGAGATCCAATATCTCATATTAATCCTTATTTATTAAATATCTCATATTTAAACATAAAGTTTCTCAAACTTTACAATTAAATCCAACTTTATCAAAATATTTTTGCTCTCTTAAACCCATTCTTTATGTGAGACTCGTTAGGTTCCTAAATATGTTAACAATGGATACAAATTATAAACTTAAATAATATTTAGGATTAGATAAACTAAAGTCCTTTAATTTATCTTGATTTCTTTAATTAAATAATTTATATCCATAGATCAAGATTGACATCTAGCAATACATCATGACCACCAAAAAATTTAAGAATGTCAAAGTAAATTTGACTAAACTTTTCGTGTATGATTTTTTCATATAATTTAATCCTTTCATCATATAATGTTTCAATTAAACATAAAGTTGAAATTAATGTCTACTCTATTTTAATTCAATCATATTAGTTCTTCATCATTACCTATTGATTGAATTAATGACACTTGTAAACTATTTATAAAACATCACTCCACCTTCTTCAAGGATTTTTCGAATCAATATTAATTGAGAACAATAGAATATTCTCCCTAATTACTTTAAGGTGATAAATCCTATCTGGATCACTCAACTACCTCTATATAATTCATGCGACATATAATGACTACTGACTAAACTACTAATGATTGGAATAGGTCATATGTAATATCAAAATATAGCAATCTCTATACAAGATAACTTTGGAGACCTCAAGTTAAAGGATCACTTATACAATCAACACAATGAGAATTTCCATAGACATACAAGTAATATTCCAAATAGATTTCTCATATGGGGTTAGTTTAGTCACATGTTTATTTAAGTATCTTTATATTGAGCCTATAAGATCAACTCCTTCCTTCATAAGGGAAAACAAAACATGTTCTAGTCTTTTTAAGTTCTATTAATGTCTTGTCTTAATAGAACATTGACTAGGAACAATTTAGAGATAATATGTAAATGCAATATAAATCTTATAATTATAATCTCATCATAATTTCATTTGCAATGAATAATTATCCCATGGACTTTATCATGTACATCTAAATATGTATAAGATAAAGAATGCCTTTAATTTTTTTCATTAAACTACAACTAACAGACTAACTGTAAACTATAAAATAATAATCTCCCACTTACACTAAGGCAATCGTTTAAATATTTTATACCATAACACCATATGACGATCATGTTACTACTAGGACAATGACTTAATAAGATAATTATACAAGATTCTCTATAGTGAGCACTTGCTTAAATCTTATAAGTCTCATCTTAATTATCATCATAATTAAGAAAAATTGTCTAAATACGTCCTTGATCTTTAATAAGATCTTATCTCCTTTTACATGCCTAATAGCTCTAATGTTCCATAATACATTACTGTTTTGAATAATGCAAGGAACTATATCAAGTTCACTAAAGAACTTATTAATCCAAATTAATCATTTCCACTAAATGAAAATTTCATTATAGCTTAATTAACAACCATTGCTATGTTGGAATTTTCAATCTTGAATGATAATGTTCTTAAGTAAAATATAACTTAATTAGGATTTACTACATAGAATACTAGATATCTTTAATATTTCATAAGTATCAGATATCTCAAATACTAAACACCTTTGGTACATTATCTACGTACTTTAAATTAAGTAAACAACTTCCAATCTATCTCTATAGATTTAATTCCCATAATTAAGTTGTTACCTTTTCATATCTAACCAAATTTGTTCTTGAACAATCATATATTCAACAATTGACAATTAGAATGATTGTTCTCTCTAAGCAATAGGTCTTTACATACTCCCACTGAAGAGGACAACTAAACTCCCACCAACCTTCTTACAAACATGATAAATTCATAATCATTTAAAAAAAAACACTTTGAATTCATCATAAAAATGAATCTTTTAATTTTTTGTAGCCTTTCAGCTATACATCAAATGTATCAACAAAGGCATTAGTTCTAATTAGATGTACTATCATAAGATTTGAAATTTTCAAAATTTATCTTAGTCCCACTACTTATCTTGAGAACTATTCTCCTATAAGTATACATTAAAACAAACAATTTGTTCAATAGGTCTGTAAGATTATATCCAATCTTTGGATATCTCACAACCTTTTATTACCCAATTTAGTACTAAACTTAGTGGATAATACATGCTTCAGCTAAGTATCATATCCTTAAATCATTAACTTTGACTCTTTCAAAGACTTAGCATTTCATATCTTATATAAAAATCTGGCTAATTGATTCAATTAGAACTATTGAAGGTAAGTTATTGTATTAGACATCGCTACAGAAAAAATAAATATTGCATTATATAATATTTCATACTATATATTCCTCCTTATATAAAACCATACTTTTATGAAATTTTATTGCGAAGGTATTGACAAGAGAATCTCATTTCCTATAGATAACTAAAAATTTAAAACTCACCATATCGATCTTATTGAAGTACTTTAGCATTTTCAATGCTTAATTTCTACTTAGATTTAAACAATATGAACTTTTCAAAATTTTAAATGAACATTTCATTTAATACATATGAATATATCATATAAAGTTATTAGTAATATAATGAAATATAAGTATCATCCTTTTATGAATTGTTATTCTATCTAATATATCATATGTGGAAATATAACAATTCAATACCATAATCATCCTTTCACTAAAGGTTGATTGGTTAGTCTTTAGCTTAACAAGTTTCATATGATTCATAATCAAAAAGATGCATATATCCTTATATGTAACATTATGATTCTCATCATGTTGATTTAACCAACATGGATTAAAAGGATATTTTGGGTTATCCAACTTTGTATTCTTGCCACTAATGTTAAGCATAAGTCTCCTTCGATCCAACATATACAAATTATTTGCGTAAACTTGGTTCAACTATTTTTACCTAACAATCTATTTCTTATCGTACATTGAACATTATAATAATGTTGAACACAAGTTCAGTATCAAATACTCATAAGCATGAACTAGAAATATATATGATCTTTATCATATCTAGTATAAGCAAGACAAGTCGTACAATCATTTTCTTCTAATGATAACTATTATACCTTTTAACTCTACTTCATGCCACCTCTTACATCTTGATATCATGGTGTTGACATACATCTCTAAAACTTTGTCACTGAATCTTTAATAGGGATTATAGCAAAATTACATAATGGATATACAATTTTTCTATCTAACTTTGAGAACTCTTCTCAAGCATAACCTATGTCCAAGAAAGTTGGTTCACTAACTTAGTATCAATATACAAATTCCTCTCAGAATAAAATATAAACGTAAGAAAAGCAAGTAATTAATTATATGTCATGACTACTAAATAAGATTAGGAATTTAATCATGTATTTAGTTACTTCCACTATTTTATTTGAAATAATAGCCCTCACTACTATTTAGAAAGATTACTTTAATCTTTCTAATAGGTTAAGATCTCATTCAAATTTTGTTGATCTTGAGTTTGCTCAACAAACCAACTAATCTTAAATTAGGTAGATAATAACTTTATAAATTAGATATTATATGACTTATAGATTTGTTATGTGGCAACTCTTACTAAAACATATCTTATTTGTTATTCCAACTGCCTTTAAATTCATGTGATCATGAATTTGCTCACATAAAGTTAGTTAAGTAAGACCTATTGTCATAAGACTAAACATATTCAGGTTAAAACAACCTTGGGTTTATTTAACAAGCCTAACGATAAACATAACTTTGGTCTATTCTTATAACAAGAAAAGGCAACAATCATATTCTCAACATGTACTAGAGATTTAATTTTGTTTGTCTCATCAAATATAAAATTGCATGTAGAAGATAATACATATAAATCATACAATTCAACATGCATCCAATATATATATCAGACATATAAATAAAGTATGCAACTTATGTACTCATAATCAAATTATATGCATAAAATATCAAGCTCGTTTTGATTCTAGTTATTGATCTTCATAATCTAAAATAATATTTACAACTCCTTGGAAAATTAAATTAGATTAAACTCATTGATTCCTAAATAAATTAAATTTCAAAATAATTTTCAAATCCAATTGGAAACTATTTCCAATTATCTTGACTCCTTTAACAAAATTAATTGAAAATAGTTTTCAATATGTTATGTTTCTTACTTATTATAATTTTAAAAACTCCTTTTTCAAAGTTATATAAGTGTCATATTCTAACCCAATTAGAAAACTATTTCTAATCTAATTAGAAATTACTTTTCCTTAATTAGAAAACTATTTTCTAATGTTAAAAGGAAACTACTTTCAAAATTAAATAAAATATTTTATTTAATTAATAAATTCATTTATATTATTTATTTGATTTCTTAGTTTATTAGAAAACCTTTTCTTAATAAATTTGAAAACTAATTTTCAAAATTATTAAAAGCTCATTTTTCTTAATTAATATTGAAAACACTTTTCAAATTTAATCAAGAAAATATCTTTTCTAATAAATCAAGAAACTCATTATTCATAAATAAAGGAACACTTTCTAAATAAATATAATAATAATTCTCTAAACAAATACAATCATAAATTCAATTTATCGTAATCAAATTGAAATAAATAAACTTAATTAAGAAACACTTTGCTTAATTTCGTACCTTTCAAAAAAATACTTTTATTAATTACTTAAGAAAAAATTTCTTAATTTTAAAGATTATAATTAATTAATTTCAATCTAATTGTGAACAAGAAGTTTTAAAAGGCTATGAAAGTTGTAGAAATTAATGAAGATGATGAAGTTCACACAGGAAACAACGAGAGCCTTTCCAAAAATTAAGAAGTATTATATGCAACGTTTAAATAAGACTCAGGGTTGTAAACCTATACCTAAGTATACGGGATCATGATCACGTGTATTAAAGCTGCTCTCTAATGGCTATACAGATATGCTGTTGAATTGGAATGAATTTATTTCTCTCCTATATATGTGTATCTTCTGTGATTCTATCTCTCTCTAAGTTCTTTTTCTGTCGACCTAACAAACTTTATGAAAAGGGTTTACGATCGATATGAGTATTTCAAAAATTTTATCAACAATTGGTATCAGAGCGATCAAATATGGGACGATTATGAAGGAAGGAACGAGAGGTGTAGAGCGACGATTGTTGGAAGAAAACATGAAGAGTATAATGGAGGCGCAAATTTAAAATGAGAAAATGTTCTTGGAATCACAAAGCCGACATTAATGGATTTTTCTGGAGTCTCAAGATAGGAGTGAGCGAATGCTATCTGAGATTTAAAACAGAACAGAAAAGGTAGAAAAAGAGATGATGGATTGAGAACCATGCTTTGCAAGGAGTGCCAAAATAAGGGAAGCATTCGGAGTAGTAGAACCGACATCCTAGAGTAGCCAAACGCGACTAGAAGTGGACAAAAATGTTACAGTAATGGGACTGAATAGAATCGAGTTTCCTTCATTCGACGATGACAACGTTAAGTTGCGGCCATATCGTTGTGAACAATTTTTCCATTTGGACCAGACTCTAGAGAAGATGAAGGTGAATGTAGCTATCTTACTCATGGATGAATGAGCATAGGAGTGGTACCCCTTGTACATCAGAAATTGTAATGAAATAGAAATGGTCAATTGGACTGAGTTCACGAAGGCTCTTAAACAGAGGTTCAAGCCAAACGCGACAAGAAGTGGACAAAAATGTTACAGCAACAGGACCGAATAGAATCGAGTTTCTTTCTTTTGACAATGACAACGTTAATTTCTGGCTATATTGTTGTGAACAATTTTTCAATTTGGACCATAATCTAGAGAAGATTAAGGTGAATGTAGCTATCTTACATAGGGACGAATGAGTATAGGAGTGGTATCGCTTGTACATCAGAAATCGTAATAAAACAGAAATGGTCAATTGGACGGAGTTCACGAAGGCTCTTAAACAGAGGTTCAACGCAAAAATTTTTGACAATCCAGTGGGGGATTTTAAGGACTTGAAGCAGCATAAAATGGTATTAGATTATTGTGCCCAGTTTGATCATCACTCCAATAAACTCTTACTACCAAAAGAGTATCTAGTTAACTTTTTGTTGAGGAACTGAAACCTGAAATTGGTGTCTTGGTGAAACTACATAAGCCTCACTCCTTACGCCAGGCTTACAAACTACTCGGAAATAAAAGGCAATATTGATGCCAGCGGGTAACTCTATGTTAAACCGAGTCAATACAACAAAGAATATGAGTGGTGGAGGCAATTTCAACCCAACTTCAAGGATGCCACAAGCAACAACAATTAATCGGAGTCCAAGAACAGAAGGAATATTACCTACACCATCTTCAACATTACATTCACCATCGGTGAGATCTTTTAAACCTGGAAGCCCATCAATAGTAAGGATTTTGATGAAAAAAGGGAAAAAGGTCTTTGTTTTTGGTTCGATGAGAAGTATACTTTAGGTCATAAATGTAAGAAAAGGCAGCTACAATTTTACGTAATTTCGAAAGAGGACGACAATGGGAAAACATCACCAGAACAGGAGGAGGAAGAATTTGAAGAAGGCTTCGGAGAAGAAGACTGTCTAATGGTGTCTATGGAAGCCATGTTGTGATTATCTGGAGTGGTGGAGTTTAAACAAATGAGATTAATGGGGATGCATCAGAGACAGAGAATTCACATACTGATTGATAATGGGAATATGCATAACTTTGTGGATACTGTCTTAGTGAGGAAAAGGATGGTGACCTTCGAGAGATAGAGCCGATTTCGATCACGGTCGGACGAGGACTATAGTTGGAATGTAGGCAATGTTATAGAATTTTCGTTTGGATGATGCAGGGGGCACAATTCACCATGGATGCTCTGGTGCTATCATTAGGGGGCTGCAATGTCATATTGGAAGTACAGTGGTTGGTTAGGTCAAATGATGTATTATGCAATTTCAGAGATAGAACGATGATGTTTAACTAGTAAGGAAGAATGGTGACATTGTAAGGAAACCCAAAAGGCAGATTTTGGGTCAATTGTAGCAAGGAATTTCAAAAGACTCTACAATGCTCGTCAAGTAGCCAATTACTAATGATGAAACTCTCAATCCCTGATGAGTATTAATTGCAACAGATGAGAATGAAGGACGAGTAGTGGAGTGTGTTTCATGAAATTTATTTGAATACGCGGTGGTGTTCCAGGAACCAAACCACCTTCCCCAGACCACAAGCACAATCATCAGAATTTTCTGAAGGATGGAATCGATGCCGTTAATGTGCGTCCATATCACTATTTGGAAACTAAAAAAGATGTATTAAAGCAGTATTTCAGGGAACTTATGAAGCAAGGGTTCATCCACCATAGCTATGGCCCATATGCATCTCTAGTGGTCCTTGTCAAGAAAAAGGACAACTCATAGAATGTGTGCATGGATTGACGGGAGTTGAACAGATATGCAGTGAAGGATAAATATAAAATACCCCTCATTAAATAATTGTTAGATGAATTACATGGAGCCAATTGGTTCTCCAAATTGGACCTGTGCTCCGAATATCACTAAATTTGGATGCAGCCAAAAGATGTTTCGAAGATGACTTTTAAAACACACGAAGGGTATTATGAATTCTTAGTCATGCCCTTTGAGTTGACGAATGCTCCTTCAACATTTAAGAGGCTAATGAATGAATTGTTTAAGTCATATTTGCGTCATTTTATTCTTGTATTTTTTGACGATATATTAATGTATAGCTCATCATTGCCATTACATATAGAGCATATGTCGGTGGCCCTTCAAACACTACAGAAAAATTAATTGTTCTTACAAGGGAGCAAGTGTGAATTTGGGACGTGTCAAATAGAGTATTTGGGCTATATGATTTCAAAATAAGGAGTAGCAACAAATCCTCAGAAGGTTATGATGATTGAAGAATGGCTGGTACCTAAGAGCATTAAAGACCTAAGAGGATTTTTGGGAATCATAGGTTATTACCGAAGGTTTATTAAAAGGTATGGGATAATGGATAAATCATTGACAAAATTACTTAAAAAGTAACGTCTAACTAGTTGGGAATGACAGTAGGGAGAATATAGAGCCTTCGAGAACTTAAAGGAAGCAATTTTGTCAGCTCTGGTATTGGTGTTACCAGATTTTTCAAAAACCTTTGTGATAGAGGCTAACGCAAGTGGGCAAGGAATCGGGGTTGCATTGCAACAAAAAGGTCATCCCATTGTCTTCCTTAGTAAATCTTTAACAAGGAGACACTATGGATTATCTACATATGAAAAAGAGTTCTTAGCAGTGATTAAGGCCATTAAGTATTAGCATCACTATCTGAGTTTCAAACCATTCATTTTTAGAATCGATCATTGGAGTCTCAAATATATATTAGAGCAATGCCTATCTACTCTATTCCAACAATCGTGGTTACCAAAGCTTCTCAACTACGACATTGAAGTGTAGTATCGGAGTGGAAAAAAGAAAGCAGCTATAGATGCCCTCTCAAGAATCACCAGTGCAAAGATGCTGATGATATATGTAACATAGATACATGGTGAGTTGTTAGAAGATATTAAACAGAGCTAGTAAAGGGATCAATCCATTTAAGATATAATCTGGAAGTTACAATATAATAATATTAGGTCTAATGTGTATGAATGGAAGGATAGGTTAGTAAGGTGGAAGGGGCACTTAGTCGTGGGTGCCAACAAAAGTCTTCGAAAATAAATCATCAGAATTAGTCACGATGATCTCATAAAAGGACATAAAGGCGTAGTGGCTATAACGAAGAAGCTGCATAGAATTTTTCTGGAAAAGAATGGCTCGGGACTTGTGAACCCACATTAAAAAATGCATGAACTGCCAAAGGAATAAATAAGACAGCTCTGCTTATCCTGGACTATTGCAACCTATTAAAATACCAAAAGGTAGCTGGAGAGAGGTGAGTGTTGATTTTGTTGAAGGACTCCTTGCTTCAAAGGGAAAATTAGTTATTTTAATAGTTGTATTTACCAAGTATTCTCATTTTGTTCATGTTAAACATCCCTACTCTGTTTGCGATATAGCTGAATCATTCCTTAATAATGTGTTTTAAGTTACATGGTATGTTAATCAATCATTAATGACAGGGACCCTGTTTTCTTGAGTAAGTTCTGCCAAGAACTCCTTAGACTGCAAGGAGTTAAACTGAAATGTTCTACAGCCTACCACCTGCAGACGGATGGACAAACGAAAGCAGTGAATAAGATCCTTGAAACATATTTACGATGTTTTTGTAATGAAACACCCCAAAAATAGAGTGAGTGGATACCTTAGGCGAAGTGGTGGTACAACATGACTTATCAAGCTTCCATCAATTCCACATTGTTTAAAGCTTTGTCTGGATATTTGCCACTGATCTATACTCTTTATATAGCAAGGGACTCCAAAGTGTTAGAAGTTGATCAGGTTTTATAGAACAGAGAGGCAATGACCAACGTCATAAAATTCCACGTACAAAGAGCTTAAAACCAGATGAAGCAATAGCAGACTCCAGGCGGTCTGAACGTGAATTCAAGGTTGGGGAAATGGTGCTATTGAAATTACAACCTTACAAGCAACATTCCCTAACGAAAGAGTAATCAAAAATTGTCTCCACTCAATTACAGACCATACAAGGTGATCCAACATATCGGGGAGGTGGCATATAAGCTGGAACTTCCATCGGAGGCAGCGATACACCCAATGTTTCACGTATCATAGTTGAAGAAGGTACACATGGAGCAAGGCAAAACTTCCTTATCATTACCAAAATTCCTTATGTCGGTTAAATGTGTACTAATAGCATTGCTTGACCGACGTATAGCAAAAAGGAATAATCGAGCCACCACATAATTACTAGTTCGATGGTCGGTTAGCGGGAATACCAATGTAACGTGGGAATACCTCTTTGAACTCCAAAGGAATTTCTCAAAAGTCAACCTAATCGACAAGAACATTAAGGGAAGGGAATTGTTGTAGAAATTAATGAAGACGATGAAGTTCAAAAGGGAAACAACGTGAGCCTTTCTAAAAATTAAGTAATATTATACGCAACATTTAAATAAGACTCAGGGTTGTAAACCTGTACCGAAGTATACAGGATCATGATCACGTGTGTTAAAGCCGCCCTCTAACAGCTATAAGGATATGTTGTTGAAATGGAATGAATTTGTTTCTCTCTCTCTCTCTATGTATCTTCTGTGATTCTATATCTCTCTCTAAGTTCCTTTTTTGTTGACCTAATAAACTTTACGATAAGGGTTTACGGTCGATGCGAGTATTTAAAAATTTTTTATCAACAACGAAATTGGGTTGACAGATTTAGCATTGGGGTGGATAGCATATTGGTTTAATATCATGCAAGAGATAATTGTTGTCAAACTAGTGAAACCCAACACATTCCCTCACTTATGCAGTTGGATTCATAATTTTAAGGAAGTTGGTGCCATTAAATGGAACCTCCCTTAATATGATGGAACCTTGGCCTATTTCAAATGCCGAAAGCAATTGTTTGTCGAATCGACTACGGTTAAGACAAGCTTCGAAAAATAAGTGCTACCCGTATAACATCCAAAAAACCTAGTCAACCTTAATCTGTCTTCTTTCTACAATTGTTCTTTCTTTCTTTTTTCCTTGTTTATTGTTTTAGGGTGGTTAAACCTTTTAATTTCTAGATTTAGAGCTTAGGTATCGAGTGGGTTTTATTTGTTTTAAATATGAATTTTTTCAGATTACAGAACTAGGATTTCTAGGTTTCTCAAATTACAACAATATTGTAATTTTAGGGCTTAGAGTTTGTAAATTCAATTTCAAAATTTAAGATGAATAACAATAAATTAATTTAATCATATTATATAATTAAAGTCGGCTCTAATACCACTGTTGAAAAATCAGGATGAGATTTGATCTCGCCCGCAACGAAATAATTACGAACCTTTTTTGTATTTTGATTTCCCAAAAACTAAGATCAATTTGATTCTATAAACTGATTAATAGATAAATCATAATAAAGCACGAATCTTAATTCGTATCTTATTCTAAAGCTTGAACATTTTCTTCTCGTTTCCATTGAATCGTTTCTAAAATTGGTCCATCTCAACTACCGTAGCCACACAAGCGTTCAACCTCTAACAGTATCTACAGAACAAGTTGAGAGAACTCTGTAACTCTTATGGAATAGGTTAAGCAAGAATTGTTAGCTTTATTAGAGCTTAGGCCTATTTATAATATGTTTTTGACATTTTAGTAATTTAATTGAAATTAAATTCTAATTTTAATTAAACTTTAATTATAATTACAATAATTATAGTTAAATACCAATTATGCTCAAATAAAATCCAATATCTCATATTGATCCATATTTATTAAATATCTCATATTTAATCATAAAGTTTCTCAAACTTTACAATCAAATCAAACTTGATTAAAAAATCTTTATAATCTTCAACCCGTTCTTTGTATAAGATCTATTAGGTTCTCAAATATGTTAGCAATCTTTTAATTTATCTAACTTTAATTATGAATTAAAATTAAAATTTATAATCATTGCAATTTTTCTTTAATTCTCCTATTAAACAATTTATAATCATAAATCAAGATTGATATTTAGCAACGCATCATCACGACCCAAATATTTAGGAATGTCAAAGTAGTTTTGACTAACCTTTCCATGTATGATTTTTTTTCTTATAATTCAATTCTTTCATCATACAATGTTCCGATTAGACATAGAGCTTGGAATTAATATTTACTTTATTTTGATTCTAATCATATTAGTTCTCCACCATTAGCTATTGATTCAATTAGTGACATTTATAAATTATTTACAAAACTTCATTCTATCTTAGTTAAGGATTTCCTGAATTAATATTAATCGAGAACAACATAACATTCTGCCTAATTATTTTAGGGTGATGAATCCTATCTTCATCACTAAACTACTTCCATATACTTCATGCTACATCTAATGACTACTGACTGAACTATCTCTTATTAGAATAGGTCATAAGTAGTATCAAAACATAACAATCTCCATATAAGATAACTTTAGATATCTCAAATTAAAGGATCACTTATATAATCATTACAATGAGAATTTCTATAAACATAAAAGCAATATTCCAAATGGATTTCTCATATGGGGTCCGTTTAGTGAACTTATTCTCTAACAAGTACCCACACGTTTGTTTAAGTATCTCTACGCTTTAATCTTTAAGATCGATTACTGCCTCTATAAGGAAAAACAAAACTTATGCTAGTTTTTTTTTGTGTTCTATTAATGCCAGTCTTAATAAAATAATGACTAGGAACAATTTATAGATAATACATAAATGCAATATGAATCTCATAATTATAATTTTATCATAATTTCATTTGCAATATATAATTATCTCATGGACTTCTTATATGCATCTAAATATGTATAGGATACAAAATGTCTTTAAATTATTTTGACACTAAGCTACAACCAATCGACTGATTGTAGGACATAAACCAATAAGGTCTAAAGCAATGAAACTTGTTTGACACACTAAGGACTTTAGTTTAGGTTTTTAATTTTTATCTTGTTTGTTTGAGGAAGTTTTGGTTATGGGGTTACATTTTATACACAGAAATTTCTCTAACAGCTACTGCCATGCTAAGAGTAAGATTGCATTTTTCACTGAAACAAATCAATAAAAAATACATGCCTTTCGTTATAAAATTAGTATTGCAATGTAATTTGTCAAAAAAATTCTCCAACCTAAATGGTACTAGTTAAAAGATATTGTAAATTTTGTTACATCATAGCTTGTTTAAGAATGAAAGTATATATATCAATATGCAATTGATTAAAGAATTAGATTTATTTCAAAAATTATACTAAATAAAAGAAATTTTAGAATTCAATTACAAGTGGGTGGATACTCTCCTAAAAGGGAATCAGTCAAATTTATAGGAAGCATTTCTAAAGCCTCTTAATCGACCACTGTATCAGGAATCTCTTGATTATTCTTGTAATACAACACATAAGTTTAATATGAAATCGTATTGTTATAAATTAATAGAAATACCACATTCAATAAGAGGGGGAGGGAATGTCAAAAGACGAAAGATACAATAAATTCTGCACTATAAAAAAAAAAGTCAGTAATTTTATTCAACAACTGTTTAAACTTTCTATCCACATTCAAAGAGATAAACAACAACTGGATATTTAACATGTGATGAGTACCAAAAAGTGAATCAATGAAGCTTTGTGCCTATTAAATAAAATTTTAGTATTGTGGAACCGCAGCATGTGAAGTGGTAATATAAAACCACGACTTGTATTCAACCGAGCATTGTTCTTATTATGTTTTTTATAATGGACTTAAATTATATCATTCTTAAATATAATTAAATGTCTAATTATCAAAATAACTAAAGATAAAAATCTTAACAATATAAAATCATCACCATTTATAAAAACAATCGGTATGGACTCTTAGTTTAAGCTTATACTGAATCAATTACGTATTATCTCACTTATAAATTCTTATGAAATTACGAGAAATAGCACAATTAGTATTGTCATACTCATTATATTTTCAAGTAGGCAATAACGAACAACGGCAGATCATGAAGTTAGGGGGAGGACAAAAGTAATCTAGCAGTATACAGTTCGATATTATTAGCACACCCAACCTTGTAGTTATTTTGCATGTTACATTGATTATTTCATTTGTCATCGTATTAAAAACAAAGGTTCCTGAATTTCAATTAGTTATTCTTAACGTTTTAAACCAAAGAGGTCGAAGTCTTGTCAACTTCAAATCAAGAATGTTACAAAATTTGCGCAGGGCCTTCACAGTTCATTCGTTATGGAAAATGATCGTTCACTTGCATTTAAATTGCAGATAGACTTTTGGACCCATTTAGCACCAGCGGCGATAAATTAAATCACAACGAATTCCGCAATTCCACTTGATTTTGCCACAGAGAACACGAACAGTCCTTGCATTCCTTATAATGTTAGTTCTTGTTTCTTTTTTTTTTTTTGTTGGAAGAATTTTAATGCTGTTCATAAAATTAGAAAGGAGAAAGAAAAAGCGGAAGGAAAAGCCAATTTTTTTGTTGACTTGGAACTTTTTCTTGTTGTTAGAGATATGTGGGGCCCTAAGGCCTGTTAGGACTTAGGAGCAAACTGCAAAGACATTGAAGGCGGCGTGAAAAGCTCTCACTCTACCCTCTCTGTCTCTCTCTATTTATTTATTTTTATTTATGTTTTCATCTTTTTCTCAAAAGAAAGTGGATCCCAATGGGTCCCATTGGCGTCTTTTTAGTACTAACTTTTGCTTTTTGGTCGTCTTTCTTACGTCAGATCCATCCTTAGCCACTACACTCTTGGTCACCGTATCAGCCCCTTTGCTGATTCGGATGCCAGCTGGCACCAAATCTTTTTCTGTTTTTGTCTAAATGAAGACTTTTGCATATCCAAATTAAACTTCTTCCTTTCTTTTCCCCCTTTTGTACGAAACAAGTGTTGAATTTCTGCCTCAATTGATGAGTTACGCTTCTGCAATTGTTTAATCATTTTTGGTGTAAATGTGTGTTATCCACATCAAAATCATTAACTATGTATTATGATTTCCTTTGTGGTTTTAGAAGCCCAAATATAATGAGAAGTTACTTATAATGCTCATGTTTGTCTCCACTCTCCACGTCCACATGATCTTTAAGATGATATGAGTTATGACCTCCAAAAGACAGTTTCTAATTGTATAAATATTAAAGAATTTCCAAAGACCACTTTGACAGTTTTGCTTTGCCAGCCAATTATTTTAAACAAATAGAAATTTTGATTTAGTTATTGGGAAAAGGAAGGACAAAATGTTTTGGAAACTAATAAAAAACTCTGATCCCTGACGTTCTTTATGCTTTATCACCTGCTGCTTTTTTTTTTTTTTTTTGGTGGGAGACTTTCCTCCCGGAGGGTTTTTGAGAGAGAAAAGAGGAGAGAAAGATGGTAACTTTATAAAGCCTCTTTTCATTCCCTTTCTCTTTCTCTTTTATCATTCTTTTTGTTATTTTTGTATGGGTTTTGGTGTTTACCCTCTTCAAATTTTGCGGCCAATTGCTTTGACGCAGAAATGAACGGTGCAGACATGCCTCAGTCCAAGGATCCAGCTTTCAAGCTCTTTGGCAGAAAGATTCCGGTACCCGATGCTCAGGTTCCGGCTAACTCTGAATCCAAGGTGCTCATTCATATTTGTGTTTCTATCAGTGTATTCTTGCCTATTCGATGCGTCTCTTTCTGCTTATTGACTTTATTCCTTTTCTCAGATAACCCATTTTAGTTTTATGTGTTTTGAGGAGTTAAATTTCATTTGTTTGCAGTTTTATTAAAAAAAGATTTGAACTGTGAAGCTGGGTCTTTAAGTTCAATGTTAAGCTGGTCTCAAAGTCCTTTCAGGTTGTTCTTGACGTCTTTCGGTTCTTGTCTTTCTGTTGGTTTGGTTCAAAACATGTTTTGACAAAGACTTTTACTCGGACGTTTCTTTAGGTGAATACTAACTTCAAGTGTTACTGGATTTCTTCCTAAATATAGTGTTTTTCAGCCTGTCTGAATCTTGAAATTACTGAGATGACGTTATGTTTCATCTTATTCAGTTTTTGGTTCACAAAATCTGACATGAAAACCTGAAGATTAATTTGCTTTTTAAGTTTTCTTACTAAAGAGCAAAGGTAATTGGACGCACCTTGTTAAAAATAATTTTACTGTCGTAATCAGAGAGGTGTGTATGTTCTGTTAAACGTGAAAAGGTACTGCTTTTATGGATTTCCTAGAAAGAGTACCGTACTTGAATCTTTTGGGAGCAACTAGGACCAGTTGTTAGCTCTTGTTGATTCCTTTTTCCTTGTCCGTTCCATGTAGTAATTTGTTCTTGCAAATCTTATCAATATGCATAACATGATATTCAAATGGCCTCTCTTAAATTTCTTCCTTTTATCTGGGATTATCTGTACAAAGATGTATCTACTTTTAGTTTTCTAAACTTGTACTTGTTTTCACTTAAAAATCTATTTAGTAGCTCCTGAATATTCCGTAATTTATCCAAATTGGACACTGTTTAATTGGCCTGTTTCCAATCTTGTGTTAAGACTATAAACGTCATGAGTTTGTAACCAATAATCAGTACTTCAAGTCTTTCAATTGATCAAAGAGAACCATTCTGCTAATAAAAGGTTATTTGTTACCACAGACTGGTGAATTGGTGATTAATTATGGGAATGACAGTATGAAGAGTTTTGAAAAAATCCCATGGATTGTGAGTTAAATAATCTTATAGTTCGAAAGTATTTTTGTTCATGTATTTGCACAGTCTCTAATGTTCATGGTATTGTTGGTCAGAGAATCAGTGGTTCTATAGCATCTCTCTTCTTTTGTTATGCTTTCAAATTTTCAGTATTTGATGGAATTTTATCATCTTGGATTTTGATTGCAGGAAAGCAACTGCATAATAACAAAGGTAGAAACTGAGGGTGTAAATGAAGATAACACCGGAGATCTGGATAAGTCTTCTGCTTCAGTTCAAGAGAAGAAAGAAAACCAAAATCCAATACGATTAAATGAGGCACAGGTAACTTCTAAGCCAAAGGAAGGGCAGGTGGACACTAGCAGCTCAGATCAAGACAAGGTATTCAAGAAGCCAGACAAGATTCTACCTTGTCCACGATGCAACAGTTTGGACACAAAATTTTGTTACTTCAACAATTACAATGTCAACCAACCAAGGCATTTCTGCAAGAATTGCCAGAGATATTGGACAGCTGGTGGAACGATGAGGAATGTCCCTATTGGAGCAGGTCGGAGGAAAAATAAGCATTTAGCCTCTCAATACCGTCAGATATTAGTTTCTTCTGATGGGATGCCCATGACTGGGATTGAAACCACTGATTCAGCTAACCATCAACTTGCATCATCCCTTGAATCTGGAACCGCCTTGAAACCTACTGCAGGAAATGGAATGCTTCTTAAGTTTGGTCCAGAAGCCCCTCTTTGCGAATCCATGGAGACTGTGCTTAACCTTGGAGACCAAAAAAGATATGTTGAGATGAGTTCAGTCACTCTTCAAGATAATGGGGAGGAACTGTCCTCGTGTGGGTCCTCCATGACAGCACCCACTATTCATGGATTCAAATTGCCTGAAAATGCCATACCAAAAGAGCGTCTGAATGTCTCTAATGAGCTCAGTGCATCACATCCTATGCTCTGTTACTCTGTTCCTCCAGTAGTTTTCCCTTGGAATCCCGGATGGAAAAACATGACCTCCACAACACCAAGCCAGGACTCCTCTGGACAGGTTTGTATGCCAAATTGCTACAGCTCCGATCCCGTTAAATGGTGCCCAACGCCAATACTAACAGTTCCTGGGTTTTGTCCACCAAACATCCCATTACAATTTGTACCTGCATCATATTGGGGTTGCATGCCTGTTTGGGCTTCAGGAAGAGAAAATAGGTTGGCTAGTGCTTCCAGTGGTTGTCTTTCTCCATCATTGTCTAACAACACTAGTTGCTGCTCAGGAAATGTCTCGCCAACATTAGGTAAGCATTCTAGAGATCCAGGTTCTGTGGAAGAAGGAAAAGCACAAAATTGCACATTGGTTCCAAAAGCATTGAGAATCGAGCACCCACAGGAAGCTTCAAAGAGTTCATCGTGGGCTACCCCTGGTCTCAAACCAGACAAGGATGCGATGCCACAAGCTGCTATCTTCAAAACATTTGGCACCAAAGCAGAAGAGAAACGCCATGATTCAGATGCTACTTTTATCCTTGAAGCAAACCCTGCTGCTCTTTCTCGGTCTCATTCATTCCAGGAGCGCAGCTGAAGGTCCAATTTCATAGATTTTGATCTTGTGATCTTTTCCATGTGAATGTGGCATTGGCACTCTGCGTTAGCATAATGTACTCACCCCAGATGTCTGAACAAGCAAGTTCTTGGACAGGAACTAGCTTGCTATTATTAGTAGTATTTGATGTTTTTATCCCTGTAAGAGTTGGCTTTGTAAATAGCAGAGGATGGTGATTGGTGATAGTATTTAATGGTCTGCGACCTTGTAGGTTTCAGTTCATTCAACGATGCATTATGCATCTCTTCTCTGCCATGTTCAGTGGAAGAATAAGAGTAAGCTCCACCGAATGATTTTATGTATATCAATTAAAGAGTTAACACATGCTTTATAAATTGGAGCTTATATTTTTAATTCTTCAACCGGGGTTTCAGCTGTTCAGTTCCTGGTGGCTTCAATCCTTATTTATAACTGAAAACTTTTCTTGCTGGCCTTATTTCTGTGAGATAGCGCATTATATTTTAAACTGGTTGATTATCATGAAATGCCATTTTGATATCAGTAATTTTCTATATAAATGAAAAACTTTGATACATTAATTTCATAGAAACAATACATTGAGTAAATCTAACCATTATATATAAACTAAAAATTCAATTAATTTGATTTTTTAATATTAAAGTTTTAGAATTTCAAGAAGTAAAGCTGCTTGAAACAAATTGAAGATATTGAATATGACCCAACATTTAAAATCGTCTGTTTAATTGCTTATTTTTCAGGCATAGAAGATTAACATAACTTCAATGTGAAATAAAAAGGACTTATTTTGATACTTAAATCATGTTTTTATCAAAGATTAGTGATGAGAAACTCAAATAAGCACCCTGTGCCTGTAGCCTTTGTGCTTGTTGCGGTTAACTGAAGAGTAAAGAAACGATTGGTGCAAGTGCAACATAAAAGAAAATTGGCTTGGTGGGACTAGGAATTGACTGTTATGAATCAAGTACCATAATATTTGAATCAGAGGCCAGAGATAAAAGGTAAACACCGGCAAGAAGGAATAGCAATTGTTTCAGCTATAAATAACGTAGGCCAAGCCGTGTATGAATTACGAAGAAGCCTGCCTGCGTCAGTTCTTCCATGCAAGTTTAAAATGCAGCATTGTAAGTTGCTATTTCTTAAGCTGCTTCCGGGAAATTCAAAAACATAAGTACACGTGGAGGGAACGAAGGGCGTGCGGATGCAGTTAAATTTTAATTTTTAATTTATAATTAAGACCTACCGTAACAAGGAGCGTTTGTAGTCCAACGGTTAGGATAATTGCCTTCCAAGCAATAGACCCGGGTTCGACTCCCGGCAAACGCATTTGTTTTAAAATTTTCTCTGGCTAGCTGCTTGCCCAGTGCCTACTGTTGGGTTTTAGGTATAATTGGCTAATGCTTCCAGGAATAAAGGGTTCTAAATTCTAATATCTGAGTGCCAATGTGCGATGTTATAATACCTCTTATCGGTTATCACAATAATAATGTAGATTTTGTTAAAAAATTAAATCAGATTTGAGAGATTTGTTATATGAATAATTAAAAACCAATTTTATAAGGTGTTTCTTAGCAAAACGACAAAATTTTTAATAATTTTGACACTTTTTTTTAAGCTTGATTCATAGTCAATCAATTTGAGATGGAATTAAAGTTCTTATTTTCAATTTTTGCATTTAGTAAATTAAATATATTAAAGCGTTATCACCTAAATTGGTTGTAAAATAAATATTTACCTGTAAAATGGAAAGGAGCTATATTTTAATAGGAAAAAGAAAATACAGGTTGACCCCAGAGCCACACCGACCATGAAGAAGACTTTGATGGGTTCAAGTAGTTGGATCCACACAAATTTTAGCTGTATAGACTGGTGATCCACCGGTGAGTGTTAGTTTTCACATGGAAACAGCGGCATAACATCGGTACTCACGAACCCAATAAATATAAAAAAATTGGGACGGTGCGGAAAGATGCAGGTTGAGGTCGGCTGGACGAGGTTGTGCAATATCGACAAGCCATAAGCTTTTGCTGCGTCAAATCAATCTAAGCTACAAGCACAGCACATACGCTAGGTGGAGTAACAGTCACAGTAGCAGTACTAAAATCTACAGTAATACCAAAAATTTTTAAGAAAATAAAAACAAAAAGCCTGACACTACCAGTACTACCACAGTGAAGATTCTCATCACTGTTCATTACTTAATTGAGTAGGCAGTTTTCCATTTGTAGCTAAAGTCCAAAGGCCTAGAAAACCTTGTAAAGTTGACAGAAGTGGTAACCTACCAAACTCCCACTCACCCATGTTGCATAATCATGCTCTCATTGTTTATTTACCTTCTTCTCTTTGTACATTTTTTCTGGGGTTTCTTTGTTTTTTGCTTTTCTAGTTGTGGCAGATTGTTGAAGACGTATCTTTTGAGAGACAGTGACCAACATCTGGTACTGCTTTTAGGGCACATGTGTTAAGCAATTTCACTTTCACTTGCTCGATCTTTGAGGTCTGTGTTTTTCATCAAAACTAATGAAGCTACTCCGTGTGGTTCCTATATGCTTAATTTCTTTACATATGCTTTGGCAACAGACAGAATATATGCGTGTAACACTCCACATGTGTTGACCTGCAAAAGCATCGAACAAAGCTTATAATGACAGTGCTTCTGCGGGGAAAGGGAGGTTGAAATACAAGACACATCGTATAATGACTGTTCTTACTTAACCAGCATGCCCACCTTAGAATCCATCTTCTTGTTGGCTTTAAAATATCATTTGGCCTTGGAATTTCCAATCTGCATGATAGTGGAAGACAGAGCGAGATGTTGGTAAAAGCGCGACTGAGTTTTGCTACAGCGTTATATATGTTGTGATTTAATTATTTAAAACGTGATTTTAATTCAAGGAATAAGGTTTCCGAGTTGCTTTGGTACACTAAGTGAGGAATTATTGCTTTTTAAAACCAATTAATATGGCTTACTTGTGAATTTCAAACAATACCATTTTTCTTCATTCGTTTATTTCTAACATCACCAAGTTACATGGTGGTTTTGTTTACATAAGTGAATTATTAAGAAAGACTTTCTTAAGCTCGTGAAATTAATATTTCACCTATAATTCTTACCAGAACTGCATTACAACTTTTCAACTTATATATCAATTAAGTAGGTTATAGAACAGATCATCCATAAGAGATTAAGGATAAATAAAAATTGACTGTAATATAAATTTCAGTTATTCTAACCGAGACACAAGCCTTTTTTTCTTAACAGGCATCAACTCTCAAGGTTTGCCTTTTAAGAATTTACACTCTCCAATCTTTTCCCATTTAATAACGACCTTAGACAAGATCTATGGTCTAAAACTTTCTGATACACATAATCCTTATAAATTGGCAAGTGTAGATCATACTTGTCTTTTTGTATAACCAAGACTATATTACTAAAAAATTAAGCTTTTATAAGAGAAAAACTTAGGAAGAAGCCATAAGATCATAAACACACAATATTTTTATTTCTTAGCCTTTCGAGTCTAAGACAAGATATATATTATGGATATAAAATATATGGCATATTAAAAGACTGTGATAAAAACTAATTTAAAGTTGTTGCTTACCAACTTGCTTCACATTAGTCCATAAATAAACAGATGCAATGGAGCATATGTACGTTAGTTATAGTGCATATGTAAGCCAAAATGAGATATAGGGGGTGTTTGGTAGATAGCTTTTTAGCTATATTTCAGCTGATTAGTTGTTTGACCATGTCAAACAGCTAATACACTTGTTTGGTTAAGAGCTTGTTGGGTTGGCTGATTCAACCCAACCAGCCATTTTTTGAAAAGCTACTTGAGAGGAGCTTTTCAACCAACCAGCTAATAAAATTTTTACTGAAAGATAATTATGCCCTCAAACTTATTTCTAACTTATTTAAAATGTATGAGATTAACTGC
>JAOQMS010000002.1:10495338-10519067 GCA_027563885.1 Erythroxylum longipes
TTAAATTATCATAAGAACATTCAACAAAATACTAAATTCATACCCTTATAAATTTTTTTAAAGTCATGTCCTTATAAATCATTTTACACATAAACAGCTAATACTAAACAGCTAATTTTACCAAACATCAAATGACAAACAACTAATACAATCTGCTGATCAAATCAGCTGATAGAATCAGCTATCAACTAACAGCTAATAGAACCAGCTAACAGCTAATGCAATCAGCTTATTGCCAAACAGGGCCATAAATGTACAAAGTAAATACTTCATACTCACGAAGCTTATAACTAGTCCATTGTAGAGTGACCAATAACATTTAGGAGGATGTCACTCATATAGTTTGTACTGTATATAATTACCAAATGTAAGGAGAAAGCTTATGTCAATAAATGAAAAATTAATAATCACTAAATTTTAAATTAAGATAAAAATAATAGACCAAACTTTAAGAATCTGAAAACATTTATTTTTAATTAATTAGAATTTGTTGTGAGGTTGTTATATATGGTACATTAAATAGATACATAAATGTTTACCTATCATAACATTTAAATGGATACATAAATGTTTACCTATCATAACATTTGCACCTGCTTAAAGCTGAAGGAAATATACTAGAGTATTCAATATTGTTATGATTTATAGCTAGACAAACAGCTAGATAACCATGAAAATATGACTGTAGCTCAACTAAATATTTTTTTTTTGAAAAATAGCTCATTAAAACAACCTTATATCACACAACATAAAGAGAATAGTTGAATTTGTTTAATTATATAGTTGAAAAGCACTTAAACATATGTAGACAACAGTAGACTGGTAAATATTTCCGTCTTATGCCCCCAAAAGAAAAGAATAAAGACCAATTTATTTTTGATGATTAACCACAATGAATCGTGAATCCCATGACCAACGTAACTAAATCTTTAAAATTGAAAGCAAAAGGAAAAAATTAAAACAGGGACAGAAAACCGCGTCTGAGACTGCAGAGTTGTTCTTGTTTCGTTCACACACATGAAACTAACAAATATATATATATATAGATGAGAAAGTAGAACGAGAAGACAAGTTTTGATAAGGCATAATAATATATTTCAGATTAGCTATTAGCCTATTAATACGTACTGCATAACATTACACACATACAAATGTAGATACACGTAAAAAGTGTTGGGAGTTTAAGCCAGCCTTTAGCTCCTCCGGTTTAAATATAAGAATTGAGAGTGAGAGCGAAGAAAAAGGTGGGGGCAGTGCCACTCGAAGCCATGTTTCCTTGTACGTCACTGTTAATAAATAATTGCACGGTTTCTTGACCTTATATTTGGATTCTTTCTCTCATTTACATCATTCTTTATTCTTTATATTTACTTGACTCATCTTTCCATGCAGCCCTTCACATGCACTTCCCCTCTCAAGCCGAAAACCCTAGCCAACTTTGTTTTCTCCATCTTTCACATTACCATTTTTGACCACCCCCCTTTGTGTTTTTTCCCCATGCAACCTTCTTCTTTTGTTGTTAATTTTCATTAGAATTTAATCCAAAAGTGGGGGAGCTTTGGCGTGCGCGCGTGTGGTGCGTTAGTTTATTCTTATCCTTTGTTGATTCCATACGCAAGAGTTTTGGTAGACATGTAAACTTTGAGAATAATCCTTTCTTTCTTTCCTTGAAGAAGTCAAAATTAGACACTCAATCAATGAGAATTCTCTATATTAAACTAGCTAGTTCATATTACCAAGTTTCAAGTTGGTGATACAGTCGTAGCTCTAGTTCATATTACCAATTTTCAAGTTGGGGATAAGAGTCGTATTAACTTCCATACCTTTAGAGAGAACTTAATGTTTCAGTGATGCAAACTTATCTTTTACCAAGCATAAGGATCACTTATAGTAATAGCTTGCCAGCATAAGTTACTCATAAATCATTAAATTACGGTGTTAGTTTCCCATTTTTCTTATGTCAAAAAGAAAATATTATTGTCAATTATTTTTTTCAATTATCTAGACCGGAAACACTGCTAGTAATAATCACCTATAAGCCTACAAATACATAGGCTATGCTCCAATCATATACAGGTTGTCGGCTTCCAAGTTACTGACATGGTTTTATCACTTATTTTTTTCCTTCGCTAATCATGCAAGAGGGCAGTAATAGGACTCGAATCCGGACTTCTGCCCATACCCATTTTCAGCTTTTTTTTTTTTCTTAATAGAAGCTCCTAATGATGGATTTAGAATGTAACCTATATCTAGTGGCCTTAAGGTTCTAGCTGACTAATAATGTTCCCCTAAACTAACAGGCCAGGTGTAAGGCGGTTGACTTCTAAGAGAAAAGTAATGATAGATAGGTGAAAAGGTAATTTCAATGAAAGTACTCCGCCCACTACTAGGGGTTGTTTAGTAATTGCACAAATAACATTCCTCCACCACTTTATATGAATGTGGCTCACCTCTTCAATGCATTCTGGCTTGTGTATATTCATGCTTTTGTTTATCTTCCTTATATTATTTTAAAACCCCAGCAGCAGCATTTCTTTTGTTTTCCTTCACAGTAATGGAAGATAATCAAGGCCAAGACCCCAATAGTCCAAGCAACCCTGGCACTGAGAGAAGTGAACCGGTGAGGTCGAGGTGGACTCCAAAGCCTGAGCAAATCTTGATACTCGAGTCCATCTTCAACAGTGGTATGGTAAATCCACCAAAAGATGAGACTGTGAGAATAAGGAAGCTCCTTGAGAAATTTGGGTCTGTTGGTGATGCAAATGTCTTCTACTGGTTCCAAAACCGGCGGTCAAGATCACGCCGCCGTCAAAGGCAGTTACAGGCTAGCCTCGCAGGAGAGCAAAGAAATCAACAAGTAGCATCAGCTAGCTCTGGTGCAATTCAGTATGAAAGTGGAAGCAATAGTAATCCTGTTGGGTTTGCTAGTTCTCATGCTTTTTGTGCACCTCCATCTTCTTACATTCTCGCTCCATCTTCCTCTAGTTGTTCTTCTTCCTGTGGAATTGTCGGTGATGATGGTGTAGAAGACCTGATTTCCATCTCTAACCAAATGGGTTTTCAAGAACTGGGGCAGAGCTCTGGCATGTCTTCAGTTTTGTGCCCATCAGACCCTTCTAACTTGCACTACCAAACTGGTGAGTGCATGGCTAGATAGCTAAGTTGATCTCTTTAATTAATCAATGCCTTTCCTCACGGTAATATTCCTTACACCAATTTGTTTTAGATGGTTTTGAGGTTTTGATTCTACATATACTATCACCTGAGAGGCTGGACGCTGAATTCTCCTGATATCCACCCTAAGTCCTCTCTCTCTCTCTCTCCCCTGTAACAAATCTCAGCAAGTTGTGTGTCCTAAGTAGGTTCATTAAGAATAATAATTTCTGGAGCAAGAGTACTAGAGAATAAACTGGCTGGTCAACTTTTTAATGATGTGACTGTAGTTGTGTTTTATTATGTTTTAAGTCGTACTTTTCACTGGCAAACAATGGCCCCCCCTCTCATTCTCTAACACCACCTAGGAAAATTCCAAAACAAATCTACACCCTCCTGGACCACAACATTTTAATTACTTTTACTTCATGGAAAATATTGAGAAATGACAACTTCTGAAGTTTCAGGAAGTCAAAATCTTAGATCTAATTAGGATCTAACTGCAAGAAAGTGGTCCTTCCCTTTCCACAGATCTTCTTTTTGTTGCTCCCGGCATTTTGCAGATCACTCTCTCTCTCTCTCTCTCTCAATCACTCACTCATCAAGGTAATCAGGGAGAAATTAACACTCATATAAGCTGTTCCAGCAGGTGCATGACAAAGCTAGAATACAAGAAAAAGATGCCATCTGTTGGGTCTGGGTCTAACATGATCTTCTCTATGGTACATGTTGTGTAGGATTCATCACAGTTTTCATTAATGGGGTGCCAACAGAAGTTCCAAGAGGGCCACTTGACTTGAAAGCCATGTGTGCTCAGGATGTTGTATTGGTTCATTCCTCCGGGGTTCCAGTTCCAACTAATGAATTCGGGTTTCTAATGCAAAGCTTGCAGCACGGTGAAAGCTATTACCTGGTAACCATCTTTTCACAACCCAAAATCTTGCATAGAGACTAGCAATTCGCAACTCAAAGTACTACTATGAGATCAACATCTCTATAGTCTTCTTCATTGTATTCTTCTTCTACTGCCTTGTATTTAGTGGTAGTTAGTTTTCATTTCTCAGTTAATATTTTCCTTAACATTCCAATTTCTATTGTTCAAATTTAGTTTGTGGTACTGGTCCTTTTTGCTTAAACCTGGTATGAGCGAAAATTTCTCCTCAACTTCTTTTATGTAATTGGGGAAATCCTGTGCTGATATCATTTTTGGTACCTTACTGGGTTCCAGATTCCAGAAGATTAAGTACTGTTTACAGTTAGCAGTTTCACAAAATTTTGGTTTAATAAGAAAGTTTAGATTTTCAAAGCACAGTTAAGCAGATATTCAACTGAGTAATCTCCCTTTCCCTTTTCTGTTTTCATTACATGTAAACACACTCATGTAAATTATGTTTTGTCCTATTGTTCAGAACTTATTAGAATAACGAATTTTGTCACAGGTTTCGAGGGCTACATGAAATTAACTTGTGTCAAGAAGCTGCATTCAAGAAGTCGGAGCTCCCTGTGTGTTGGTGTGCAGCATATATTAATATTAGGGCCTAGTACTCTTACTGTGGTGGAAGATAAAAGAAAAGCGATTTGGTGTTACTATTTCCTTATTCACTTTCTCTTTATCTTGAAACTCCCAATCTTGCTCTTCTAGCTTCGTAGGAAGCTTCCCAAACTCGGTATATTTACAGAAAAGGTGTGTCAACAAGACAATCTGTCTTCTGGTTAGAATATGTTATGGGAAATAATCAGTATAGAATGAGACATTTCAATGCTATATATGTTTTCATTGTCACCACAAATGTGATGCACCGTTCTACTTCACCTACCTAATCAATCACCTATCAGAATTATATTAATTGCTTATTTCGCTTCATTCGGTCCATTGGAATTTTGTAATTTTCACGACTAATTTCATGGCTAATATGTACAACATTCTGTATATTAGCCATATAATTGTAAAAGATATTGGGATTCAACATATGTAATCTATTGATTTTGAGGAATTCTTAAACTCAATCGTCTGAAATTATAATTATTTTTAACAATTAATATTTTACTTATATAATTGATTTAAAAAAATGCAATATCTTTTTATATTAATATTCATAATATTTAAGAGACTTCATTTAATATAAAATGATGCTATATAAAAATTGTTTTTATGCATTTAAAATTTATTTTATATGATGATTAATAAATGTGTAAATTGTTAACCTTAATACATAGGGTATGAACATGCTTTTCATCTCGGAGGCATCCTTTTATTACCCTTGAAAGCTTGAAGTTTTTTAATCTTGTTTCAGAAAGATATAAGCATTACTAAATTTTCCAATTCGTCCTACACACGAAACGTCTACAAACATCCCTTTTTGCACTTCAAAGTAGAACAACAGTCCAGAAGGATGGACAGGCGATGTGCTAAAAGCAAGGGCACCGTGCACTGCTTCCTTTCTCATGAAAATTTGGCAAATTTTATGAACAGCTTGTTGGAAAAATGGATTAATTATTACTAGCTGAAAGGTCCCGCCATAGCAGACAAATCATTTGTGAACAAAAGGTTCTTTACCAAAGGAGTTTTCAGAAAAATAGTAAGACTTCTCAGAAAAAAAAATCTAATAACTTTTATTTGTTAATTCTAAGTTCTTTTCACACTTATTTTAAAAGTATATTCACTTCCTTTCTAGCTTTCTTATTTTCACCAAATAACTTTTATTATTAGAAGTACAAACAAAAGCTAGGTTTATAAAATTCTCTGCGCTCATCACTCTGTTCCAATCTTATTTCTGCACCAAAACAGCATCATTTTATATCTATTTACATATGAAATAATGTTATTTTGGAGGCGAAAATATGATTAAAACAGAGTAACGGATACTTAGAATTTGATGCTACAAAAGCCACACTGATAAACTTTGTCCTTATTAAATGTGGACAGGTGAAGACTATTTGAGAATTATTTAAATAATATAAGTAATATATGATTTATTAATTACATAATAATTAATATTTAATTTTAATTATTTTAATTAATAATTAAAATATTTATTTATCATATTTATTACTAATTAATCATATATTTTTTAATTTATATGGTGATAAATTAGTTTAAGTACTAAATTTTGTATATGATTGTACTCTAAATTTTGTATATGATGTACTACTACAATATATAAGGTAACCAATTCATATTTTATTATAATTTACAATTTATATTTTATAAATAATTAATTTTATTATGTAATAAAATTTTATTATAAAATGTTTATTATTTTAGTAAGTTATCATATTTACATGTTATCACTAAATTAATAACGTAATTAATTAATTTAATATGATAATAAATTAAGTTTTTCGTAAAATTTTTATTCATTATATAATACTAGTAATAAATAATATGATTAATTTCTTATTATTATTTACAATCATATTTTTAAATGTTTAATAGCTAATATTATTAAATTTTACTATTTATTAATAAGATACAAAATATGAACTATAAATAATTTATTAGCATTAATATTGAATCATCAGACCAATAAAATAATAAATTTATTCAGCACTATTATTGAATTTAACAAATATATATGATAAGAAAAGTTAATTAGTAGTAACATCGAAGACATGAGAAATTAATCAATATGGACACTAAATTTAATAAAATAAATATAATAAGAAAAAAGTTGGTTAGTTTTGAAAGTGAATATAGTGCATTGATACAATTTCAACTTAATTAATAATTATTGATTAATAGTGAGTTTCAATTAATATATTTTATATTTATTTAAAAATTTTAATATAATAAAATTCATTATCTTGCTTATTAATTATATAAATAAAAATAAGAATTTAGTGAAATGTGTATATTTTATATGCAGCACCGCATATCAGCACCTGGTGGTGTCATATGGGTGGTGATTAAAAGTAATTCAAAATTATCGCCGCTGCAGTACGCACATGCTGCAAAATATCCCTGCAACCAGCTGCTAGTACCCGACGACGAGGGTGATAAGAAGCTAAATCATAATAATGCATTATTGACTTTGCCCTGCAAAACAATATTTGTCGCTGCCACTTGGAAGTGTAATTAAGGCATTAAGGATCTCAATATCTAACTCTTATGCCAGGATATTTCATATATATGATAAGTAGGGAGGGTGGTTTGAGGAGGGAATCTATGAAGGGGAAGGAATTTATGGTTGTATTTCAAGCTGCGCAACTGGAGTAGAAGAAAAAACAAATATACAAATAAATGAGAATGAAATCCAACGGACAAGTAGAGTCGTTTAAGAAATGTTTTATTTACTTCTTGTTTTTTGGAAAGTGTCTTTGAAGAGATGCCTGTTACAATGCATTAAAGAATTCCAATTATTACTGTTTGAATTAAATTTATTATTTATTTTTAAAAACAAATTATTTAAAATACATAAATTATAAATTTTTATTTGTACCTTACACAATATACATTTAAATGATAGGGATTTCAAATTAGATAGCAATAATAAAGTATAAGTATCGATGATGTATAGATAATCAATTTTTTTAATTCTAGCCTGACGTTAATATTTCCGTTAAATTTGCTGACATGACTTGCCATGTGTTTTAGAAACTTTAACCATTAATATACATTAGCCAAAATTAACATGACAAATAAAGATTAATAGAACGACGTCGTTTAATCATGTAATCACATAGAAAGATATATATTAATTTGGGCTAATGTGTATTAATAGTTAAGGTTTTTGAAACACATGGCAAGTCACATTAGTAAACTTAAGGAAAATACTATAGTCAGGCTAGAATTAAAAAATTGAAAAATTTAAACATTTTATTACCACTTTTTAAAGTGCAAGATAGAATTAAAAAAATTAAAATTTTGAATATTTTATTATTATTTTTTAAATTTCAAGATATAATTAAAAATTGAAAAAAGTTTGAGTTATTTTTAATAATTATACAAATAATCTTATAATAGCATTGAGAACAATTACATTGAATAGTAAAAAGATTATTGCAGCACATGATATAAGGATATTTTATTTTCTTTTTCCCGTAAACTAAGGATATCATATAACGAAAAGTTGCTTGACAATATCATTAGTTGAAGCTGGCATTCAATGCACGTATGGGGGGGCGTCTTTAAGAGATTCCTGAAGCGGCGGCCGCTCGCAATAATAACTATCTAAACTTGTAAATCAGCACTGCTTTGGCAGTATCATTAACATACTGAGACGAATGATTTGTCTGTTCAAAATGTTCTTTGTCATCCAACAAAGTATAATATGCCAAAGTCTAGAAAAACTGAGAAGTCATACTGTATAAATGAGAGTGAATAAAATATTATGTCCACTTTAATTTTATCTTCTACAAAATCAAAAAGGTCAGGCGCTTTTATATGTGGCTTTTTAAGATTTTAAATTTGATTCCTTACAAACATTAATCTAATATCACTTCCTCACTCACACTCACACTCACACTCACACTCACACTCCATAAATTATAACATGACCTTCCTTTTCATGTCTTCAATATTAATATCATTGGATAATAGATGTATAAAACATTAGCTTTAATATGACGTTAATAAATAGCAATTAAAGCATTTGTTTTTTTTTAAACTTAAATTTAACTAAAATTTTATCTACATAGTATATAGTGATCATAATGAATAATAGTAATTAAAATTACTAACAACTATATGTTATATGTTTATTTTTCTTTAACAATTAAATTATATAAGCTATCAATTTTTTATTAAGTACTTTAACAGTTGTCCTTTATTTAATTATAGTTCCATCAATTTTACTCAACCCATCTTAAATATAAAACATGAAATGCTTAAACATCCCAGGAAAATTTGTTGGTCAAGCGTGAAATGCTTGAACTTGTTGGCAATAAGAAAATGTTTCACATAATAATGAAAAATTTAAATGTAAAAATATATTTGGACTCTTAACCTTTCATTTTTAATTAAAATTATGTAACCAACCTTTTTGGGTATCTTAATTTTTGTGTTTACATAATGAAAAATATTTTATTTATTTGTTATTAACGCCAATTTAGTTGATATTAATCTTTTAGTTCTAGAATTGTATAGTCCGGGTACTTGAATCGAGTATGAGTACACTTTCATCCCCTTAAATCAATAAACTTAAACCCATAAATTTGATACTAAAGTAAACTCTGACTTATTAGGTTAAACTTTTTATACTGTTAAATAATTATTTGGGCATATTATTCCTAACATCTTTTTCTTATGTTAGATTTACACAAGAATATTTGTATTATATTATTATAAGAACAAAACCACTTATTTTTTTAAAGTTCAATAAACACTTATTTATCACCTGCATAATCGTCCTTTTTAATGTACTTATTTTGATCGAAACTATGTCTTTTATTCTTATTAGAAAATACCAATAGTCAAGATAGTTGTAATTAATTTAACTATTATAAGCAATTAATTTTATAAATTGGTTTATCCATTATAAGTGTCTTGGTATTTCATCTTTTACTCACACATAATGTGATTAATTGATTAAATTTTTGGAGTGCTCATATTTATCTGATAACCCATCAACCAATATATGACAAGAGCTTATTATTATATATATTTTATGAATATATGAAATCTTGACTAATGAGTCCATCCTTAAGTAGACCTTGTATATTAGATCCTTTATCATATTTTGTATCATGAATTTTCTGTCATCTCATTTATTTTTCATCTTGAAATGATCGCATCCAATTATTTCACTAAGGAAGATTGGTCACATTTGAATATACTTTGATATGAGTTACTAATCAAAATAATCTTTCTTAATTATAATTATCTCTAATTGAATTTAATTTACTTTTTTTAGATTTGTCCTATAGGACGCATCATACATGATCATTTGATAATACTTTAAAGTAATAAACTTTAAGTATAATTCATATGAATTAAATAAAGGTTCAAAGGGTATATTATGAGGCTTATATAACCTTTAGGATTTCGCACAACGTAAGTTAACATCGATTAACTCACATTAATCCCTTTCTATACTTGACATTAAATATATGGTATTAGTCATTTATTAGGGCATTAACTCTTTTCATTTAGAGCGTTCATCTCATATTCATGATCATTCTTGTTTTTGTTTTTGTAATTATTTTGTATGAAATTTTCATAATTATTCATTAGAGAAAGTAATTCATTAATTAGTTTAGAAATAGGTAGAAAAGTGAATACATAATTCACCCTGCCTCTCGTGTGCCATCCTAAGACTAACATAAACATGTCAATATATATTATTTAATTAGACATACTAGTAAGATGAATTAACATTCATATAGAAATAATTATCAATAAGAAACGCCAAAGCAAAATAGTTTTGTATACTATAACTAAAAATGTTGTGAATTCAAATTCCATTATGGATAAAACAATACAAGATTGTTTTTTACTTTTTACATAATATTGAACCATTATTAAGTAAGAAGACAAATATAGGGGTAATCTTTTTCTAATCTAAATCTCCTTTCCAATTTACATATGTAGGTCATTACTTTAATAACATGATAGGGTAATTAATAATATCTTTTAGAAGCCTCAATATTCACTTTACTATATTATAATGTTTCTAATCTAGATTTGAATAATATCGACTTACCATTACTATAATGTAATAAATATCTAGTCTTGTGGTTACGTTGTCGAAGCCCCCAAAATAATTTTGATTCCCCAAACTTCTTGGAGTAGTCGTAGAGTGAGGTAAAATCTCTAGAAAACTAAACACTAGTTTCTTAATTTCAAATAATAAAATTAAAAGGGGTGATTAAGTAACTAATTAACTAAAATTAATAAGAAATCAAATCAAATTAACTGAATATCAAAGTGAGAAAATCAAGATTACTAAACTCTGATTTAAAGGAAAAATCTTATCTAATTGTAACATTGATTATTGGTTTAAAGAGAATATTTTCACAATTCAAATAGTTATTCCGAAACAATTTAGGATAATCATAATAAGTCTCAAAAATTTCTAAATTAATTGGCTCAAACCTAACATCCAAACCAAAACTTACCATCTATTGACTGAGTATGATAGCATTCCATTTCAAATAAATGATAGCAATAAGCATAGTGAAAAAGACTAACCCTAAATTAAATAATTGAGATAGCTATAATTATTCAATTTACTTTTCTTGTTTATCACAAGTTAAATATGAAATTTCATTAATAACCTATTTGCTACTTTTATCAATCTTTCAAGACAATTACGGATCATTGCATTCGTGGATAGCGATAGAATAGTAAATATTAAATTAAATTGTCAGATTAATCAAATATTAGAAATGGCAATGGGCCGGGCTAGCCGCCGGTCGGATGATCGGCCAGTGGCCCTGGCTATGGCTTGATAGGCCATAGACGGGGCAGGCCTGGCTATGGGTCGATAGGCCACGGATGGGCAGGCCTGGCTAGCCATTTTCTTTTTTAAGTAAAAAAATTTCAAAATGATGTCATTTTGGAAAAAAAAATGGCCCAACTCGTGGCCTACCCAGGGCCGGGCCAAAAAATAGGCCAGGCCAAGCCGTTTTTGCCATCCCTATCAAATATTAATCCTTCATCAAATATGAGAACTCAAAACAAGAAATACTTGAATTAAAACGTGAATTAAAGTTAAGAACACAAAACCTCATAAAGTTACAACTAGAATATCGAATCTCCTTGAATTATAATGATTGAGTTTAGTCATACATGACTTTTTCTCCAATAACAAAAATAAAAGAAAGATACATAATTGCGAAAAACTTAAGAAGAGAGAAACCTTTTTTGTTATGAGGAACGTCCCTTTTTTAGGATTTTTCCTAATATAATCCTAATCTAATTCTACCTTTTAAAGATGTCTATCTAAAATAAATTCAAATTCAAATTCCTACATGATAGGGATAGAAAGAAGTTTTTCAGTTGAACTTCAAGTATTTGAATGATTACAATAATTTCTGCACTTCATCCAAAATTTGTGATTTATCATCAATCGAGTCCCAATTTGAAGCAATCTCTACTTTTCATTTCCTAAAACAAAACAAATATTAATTTTTATATTTAAGCATCAAAATAAACTCAAAACAAAGGAGATAATATCAAATAATATATCAAGATAACATCTCATCAAATTCTCCCATACCAGACTTTTGCTTGTCTTCAAGCATACATCAATTCAATACATTAATCATCTTCATAACAACCTCTCATCTCCTTTCATGCTATCCAAAAATATCCAAAAGCTAATACACATTCAAGGGTTAAGATAAAATTACAATTAAGAGAATAAGCACTTGTAGGACACATTGTTAAAACATTGCATCTCTTCAATTCCATAAAAATCAAATAAATAAGATTTAACACAGCCTCAAGGATTTCTATCTATACACTCAAAATGTTTAGGGTTCATTAGGCTCTTAAGTCAAAACATAACAAGTTATTTCCATAAGCTTGTTCAAGCATCATATCGCTACCACTAAACAAAAAGAACTTAATGCATAAATCAAAGGGGCTTTATAAGGGTTATAATGTGGCTTAGGTAAGGTATGAAAAGACGAAGCTTTTTGGCTAAATAAATTGAAGAGAATCATACAAACTTATCCACACAAGTTCCAAATTAAATCAAAATTCACTTTATTCAAATCACTTCTCTTTCAATCACTTTTTCTTCTTCTTTTCTTTTCTTTCTATCTTTTCTCTCTTTTCTTTTTTTAAACAAAAATATCAAAGAGGAGATCTTTTTTTTGTTCTTTATATTTATTCGTTCTATAAAAAAATCAAAACAATACAACTTGAATAATCTAATTAACTTTTTATGAAATGAGTCAAAATCATATGAAAATAAGCTTGATACAATTTATTCAATTTACGGGTTTAAAATCATTAAAGATATCAACAATAAAAGGGGTAAATTTGGTTTGTAACAAGATTATTATGCAAAAAAAGAAAGGTTAAGGCTCAAATTGGTTTTCTAAGAATAAAAAGTAAGGTAGGCTTGTTTAGGTCAAAAATGGTTATCCTAAATACCATTATCATCTTTATACACAAATTTATCAAAAATATGGTCTTAACACGTGTTTAAAAGCATGTTCTAGCATAAACAAGCTATGTTTGATATCACACAACAACAAAAATATGTACGAGCATACATATGATGAATGTTTTTAGGCTCAAAGCTCACGTAAGTGTCAAATTTTGCATCAATTCTTGCAGACTTTCATTCAACAAAATCAATGAGATACTTGAAATAATTCAATAAAAAAACTAATCATGCTTGTTTCTCTCATACATTAGATCTTAAACCGAAAATGCATCATAACTTAAGGATTGTTCATGAACAATAATCAGAAAATTATGAAGCTATCACGAGAAAGCTAGCATGACGAATAATTAATATATGAATTAACATATTATGAATTCAAGCACAAATCACAATGTTCATCATAATATAAATAATTGCTCCCCCACACGTAAATCATACGTTGTCCCTGACGTATGCATAAGATACTTACCGCTCAATAAAGATAATCGAAGAAAATAAAGAATAGAGGATTTCCCTTAGGTTTGAGCATCAAAAAGGGTGTGTGCTAGTGATATGTGAAGAAGCTGGGTCTGCGTGTGGTGGCCACTGATGCGTGGGTTGTGTGAGGAAGCTGCCAAATTTGTAGTGGAGCTGTGGAATGGGGAAGCGTTGGGCGTGGATTCTGTGAGTTGGGTGCGCTGGAGCTGATGGTTTGCGTAGGTATTCAAATTTTTTAACTTTTCTTTTCCTGCAAAACACTAAACAAATCGCAGCTGTGAGGGATGTGCTTTGTGTGGTGGGTGTTAGAAGTTGGACTGCGTCTGCGTTACTGGCCTGCGTGGGATGTGAGTGTGTAGTGGAGCTACCGAAGGCTGGCGTATGGGACTGCCTGATTCGCAATTTCTGCGTCACTGGTGTGGTGTTTCTGCGTGTGTAGGGCGTGGCTTGGCTGAGCGTTAGCTGCTGGAAGAGTGGGCGTGCGTTGGTGAGTCCTACGTCTATGTGTTTTGGCGTGAAAGGAGGTCTTCGGGATTTACCAGTTAAGTTCCCTTGCAAAGAAGAAGCAACAAATTAGAGTATTGGGGTCTTTTTTAATAATTAAAAACAATAATTAAGTAAATAACTCAGTTAAATAATTAAATGAGAGATTAAAAAATTAAGCTTTTTTTTTTCAAAATACTAAATCACATAAGGTGACTTCTCGCTTTATGAGATTTAATAGCCTAGAATTCCAAAGCACTAAATTACATAAGGCGAGATCTCTTTTTATGACATTTAATAGTGTGGAATTTTAAGGTGTTCACTCCAAAATACTAAATCACATAAGGTGATAATCTCGCTTTATGAGATTTAATAGTTTACAATTTTAAAACCTTATGATTTTTTAAGACAATAAATTTATGTTTCAAAAGCAATCTCATGCAAGCTATATATAAAGAAAACAAAATAAAATAAAACTATCATATATTAAGTTACCTCCTGAAAAGCACAATTGTTTAATATCATTATGCTCGATGGAGCCAGTTCTTCTTAAACGTATTTGTATGGTGGAAGTTCTAAATCAATATTCACTAGACTAAAAACCATCATCTCCTCATAAAATGGTTTTAGTCTATATCTATTAACTTTAAAAATGTTTCCGATCTCTAGACTTTTTATTTCCATTGCACCATTAGAAAATATATTATAAACAACAAACTGACCAAGCTATCTAGAACGTTACTTACTTGGCATAAGCTTTAATCGAGAATTATACAATAAAACTTTCTGTCCCACCTCAATTTGCTTTCTTAAAATTATATGATCCTGGAACAATTTGGTTTTCTCTTTGTAAATTTTTGAATTCTCGTAAGCATCCAACTTTATTTCCTTTAGCTCTTGTAATTGCAACTTCCTTTCCTCTCCAGCTTTCGCCAAATCCATGTTGCAACATTGCATCCCCCAATAAGCTCTATGTTCAATTTCCACTGGTAAATGGCAAGCTTTACCTAAAACTAATCGATAAGGAGACATTCCTATTTGTGTCTTGAAAGTTATACGGTATGCCCAAAGAGCACCATCTAGTCGTAAACTCCAATCTTTTTGACTAGGATTCACAATCTTTTCCAAAATAGATTTCACCTCTCTATTTAATACTTTTGCTTGTCTATTTATTTGTGGATGTTATGAGGTAGTTACTCGATGATGCACTTCATACTTTTTAAATAGTGCTGCCATGTCTCTATTGCAAAAAATGATGTCTTTGATCACCAATAATGGCACGTGGGATTCCAAATCTATTAAATTGTTAGTCTTTATAAACCCTAGAATAGCTACAGAATCATCAGTTCTAGTGGCTTTTGCTACCACTGACTTGGAGACGTAATCGACAACCAAAAGTATATAAGAAAATCCACAATATGAAGGCAAGGGACCCCTAAAATCAATACCCCATACATCTCATATCTTAACTATAAGAATTGGGGTTTGAGGCATTTCATTTCGATGAGATAACATACCTGTCTTTTAACATATGTCACAATTTTTACAGAACATAAATGCATCTTTATAAAAAGTCTCCCAATATAATCCACTATCTAAAACTTTCCTAGTAGTTTTTTTGGGACCAAAGTGACCACTACATGGATATTTGTGGCAAAAAGCTAAGACGAAATATTGTTCATTTTCTGACACGCAATGCTTTATAATTTGATCAGAGCATAACTTCCATAAGTACGGTTCATCCCACACATAATATTTTACCTTTTTCTTATCTTTTCCTTTATGGACTTACTAATGTAATAAGGTAAAGTTCCAATAACTAAATAATTAACAAAGTTAGCGTACCATGGAACCATACCTTTCGTTTGGAACAATTGCTCATCAGGAAGAGTTTTAGAAATAGGTAAAATGTCTTCATCTCTTACCAACTTGCTCAAGTGGTCCGCTACTAAAATTTTCTTATCTTTTTTATCTTTTATCGTCAAATCAAACTCTTCAAGTAGCAGAATCCATCATATCAACCTCGATTTAGACTCCTTCTTTGCTAAAAGATATTTCAATGTTGTATGATCAGAGAACACAATAACTTTAGAGCCTAGCAAATAAGATTTAAATTTATCTAAAGCAAAAATAATTGCAAGTTCTTTCTCAATTGTAGAATAGTTGCACTGCATGGCATCCAATGTTCTCAAAGCATAGAAGATAACATGACTTTGTTTCTCAACCCTTTGGCCTAGAACAGCCCCCACTACATAGTTGTTAACATCACACATGATCTCAAACGGAAGATCTCAATTTGATGGCTGAAAAATAGGTGTACTTGTTAATAGTGCCTTGAGTTTGTCAAATAACTTCCTTACAGTCCTGTCCTTCCCAAAGTCAAATGCAATGTCTTTTTGTAGCACTTCGATAAGGGTATTGCAATCTTGGAAAAATATTTAATGAACTTGTGGTAAAATCCTGCATGTCTAAGAAAAGATTGAACTTCCCTAACATTTGTAGGGTAAGGTAAGTTCACGATTAGATCCACTTTAGCTTTATCAACTTCTATGCTCCTGGATGAAATCACATGTCCCAAAACAATAACTTGATCTAACATAAACTGACATTTTTCATAATTTAACACCAAATTGATTTCAATAAATCGTTAAAGAACTTTAGATAAGTGATTTAAAGAATCATCAAATGAATATCCATAAATAGTGAAATCATCTGTGAATATTTCAAAGCAATTCTCAATATACTCAAAAAATATACTCATTATGAATTTTTGGAACATACCTGGAGCATTACTGACACCGAAGGGCATTCACCTAAAAGCATACGTTCTAAAGGGACACATGAATGTAGTCTTTTCTTGATCCTCTTGAGTAATGGTTATTTGATAGTATCCTAAAAAACCATCTAAAAAGCATAAACAAGATTTACCAGCAAGTCTTTTTAACATTTGATCTACAAAGGGTAATGGAAATGGTCCTCTTGACAGTGCGTTGTAACACTAGTCAAAATAAAATAACTAGACTACTACTATAACAGTTGTAAGTCTAGGTCAATCCTATAGAGAGTGTGTGTAAAGTTGTTGAAATGAAATTAATCGGTGTTTAGGTTAAGGGGGTTTTGGATTTTGGAAATAAGAAAATAAAATGAAACTAGACTAATAAAAACAAATTAAAGAAAACATGCGAAAAAGGATAAAAGTGGAGAATTCGGTAGGGACCAGATTCTTTGGTTCAATCTCGGCCTGCACCCTAATCAAACACATTTTATTGATTTATTATTCTCTAACTTCTCCTAGCAACTATTAATCGTAGGTTAATAATTAACCTGAGTTTTCCCTTAGTTTTGTTTAATCAAGGTACGATCGTTACTTAACCTAACCACCAAATAACCTGGAATACGATCTCTAGATTCAATTGGGCAGTAGCATTAAGAATTAGAAAAACTGATTAATCAAGACAACAACCACATATGATGTGTCATTTAACCTAGGTCGTATTATCCCTAATGATTACGAATCATTCGTCACTAAACATGAATTTCAACATAACAATTACGGATTATATCAAAATTCTAGCAATGGATTTGTAAATAAATGATTCAATAAATATATTTAAATCATCTTTTCACAATACCCAATAGGTTCATACACAAATAACCAAACAATAATGAAAATCTGATTATCCATACACATCTTAAATCCATATGCCTAAGATAACACAATCAATTCAATAGGAGAGAAAGAAATAACAAAAATATGAAATACACTTAACCGGGTTGACGATATCGATGTTACCTTCAAACTGGCATCAGGACATTACCCCTCTATGGGTCTCTCCTAGAAAAATGCTTCAACCCCATTCAAAATAACCCTCACCAAAACCCCCTCGGTTCTTTCTTCACTGCACCTCCTGTTCTATTCTCCCTTCGTATTGTTATGTGATTTGACAATTTAATATGTTGTCCACCATCAGTGTTCACGTGCTCTTCGTTACTGCACGTTTTCATTTAAAACGATCCCAATGTCTACATAACGTCTGGTTTATTATCTACGTTTAACGCAAACGCAAACGCAGACGCTGTCTACGTTTTACTTTTTGATCCACCTTAAACTCAAACATCTGCTCTGCATTTTGCTTTTTGATCCACCTTACAGCCTTGCGTTTGCTTCATATGTTGTTGTCGTATTGTGCTTCTCTTTCACGTCACACATGTGTTGTCCTTTTTGGTGATTTTTCCTAGTACCTTCTTATGCTGCGTCGTTTTCTTCTGGCATGGACTGCTCCTTCATGTTGCTCTACTAATTAATCCAATGCTTTCCATTAAACTTGAACTCACATTCTTGCATGGAACATGCATAGCTGTGACCAACTTTAAAACTTCTTGTTATTTTTTTGTCTTTTAATTTTCTTCTTCTTGCTCAATAAAGACAAGTATAAATTAATCTTCAAAAAATAGCTCAAATATTGTGCTTTCGACTCACTTTAACTTCGTTGCTTTCGAATTGAGCCTAAAATCACATATGAGTCAAAGTGAGTATCTTAAGTAATTTAATGTCATTAATCACTAAGTGTTATGGAATAATTATAAAATCAATTAAGCACCTATCAATTTCCACCACATTTCTCTTTTGTCCGTCCTCGGGCAAAACATTAAAATTAATCACAAAGACCTAAAAACATTTACTCAATTCCCATATGTTTCAAGAATTGATAATCATAAGGAAAGACGAATGAATTTTCAAAAATCATAATAAAAATTCAACATTCCAAGCTTTTACTTATGATCAATCAACATTCATCATCTTCAAAAACTGATCAATCTAATATTTTTAAACAAGATATGTTCATGGGTACACTCAACACCATTTATGATCATGTCATTCCACAACTTTGCATATCATTTCATTTCTCCACCACTAATGTTCGCATGCAAAATCATAGATCAAAGGACTTTTCAAGGTTGTAATATGGGCAAAGGTAAGGTGAGATGTATTTGGGTCAAGTAGTGTAAGGCCCTAAATTGTATTCTAGTTGGAATGTTTCATTGAACATATATTCCATATGACTTAATTATGTATTTAAAGAATCATACTTGGAGAATTGGAATTAAATTGACATTATAGAGATTTAAGGTATTAATGTTGAGCCTAGGGTCTCGGAAAATATGTTATGGATACTTTACATAAGGTTTAGGTGAAGATTTAGTGATAAGAAGGCTTGAAAGTACTTAAAACTCTAGGTTGTAGTGATTTTTTTGCAAGACTAGTGTGACACTCAAACTTGTAAGTGTCATATCTTTTGATTCCAATGTCAAAAAATTACAAACCTTATACCATTAAAAATCTAAGAGGATAAGATACAACTTTTATGAAGACAAATTTGTCAAATTCAGACTAAATGAATACATTTTATTGATGGTTAATATGGGGACTAATTCTTAGTGACAAATGGAAGCTCCTAATTAGGACAAGTGTAGAACATGAAAGAAGATACTTGTTGTTACCATTTGGTGACACCTAGCATTGGAGAGAAGACAAGTTTTCTTCTGGGGTGTTCTACTTTGCTGGGTTCTTCTTCAACTTCTTCTCACACCATCGAAACTCCCTCTCTCACTCATACCTCCTGGATTTTCTTCTTGCATTTTTGGGTCATCTTCTTCACTTGACAAAATTGCATGCTACTGCATTACAGAAGCTAGATCCTGTCATTATTTTATGTTGCTTTCCTCTTGGTCTTCTTAATATTGGATTTGTAATTTCTGCTTGAAAGGCTAGAGCGGCTTGTTTATTGAAGGAGGAAATTGTGTTAAAGAAGGTATGGGAATACTAATCTTGATTGCATGTTATCCTATGAAGTATTTGATGCTTGATTTGATAGAATGTGTATTGATTTGTTGATGCATTGAGTTCTGGACATGAAATGGATGTGTAATTGAGGCATGAATAAGGTAGAATTGTGGTAAAAAGGATAAAGGTTGGAGTAAGAGTGTTGATAGTGTAAGATGTGAATGAATTGTGCTGGTTTCACTGGACGGATTTCACTGAACAGACGTCGATTTTTAGCCTATAACTTGACCTGTAGATATCTAAATTGGATGATTGTCATTGAGGATTAAACTATATTCCTACAACTTTCATTAAGTAATGTAATTTTTTTATGTCTCAAAGGATGATGAAATTTGGCCTAAAGTTAAAATTAGGACTCTATCATTGTTTGGGAACAGTATACTATATTTTGGGTATAACTTGCAAAATACTAAACTAAACTGCATGATTGTCATGAGAAACTTAAGGCATAAAGGAACAATTTTTCAGAAGAATGTTTTGCCTAAATCCATCATATTCCCTGTCAAAATGACCATGAAAGATTGACCCGAAGGTCTGTCTTGGGAAGAGCTGGAAGAAGTTGGAAAAAAAGGTAGTGCACGATGCTGTTTGACAGTTTTAAACATCCTTCATTCTTTTGATTATAACTTCTTCTCCTGAAATCCAATTGACATGGTAATTGAATTAATGGACTCTTAAGACAGTAATCCTCATCTCCACCAAAAATTAGGACTTTCTGAACTGGATTGATTGAAGAATTTAAGTTGGAAATATGACTGTACTGAAGTATGATAACTGGATAGTTTTATTGAACATACTTCAGTATTCTGATTATATCTTGATCTGTAGTTTTCCAGATGGAGTTATTCTTATTTTTAATTAAACTAAATTCATAAGGATATAAATTGCATGAAGTTATGGAATTCTAATTCTACCTCTAGGAATTTCAGAATCTGATTGGAAGTTGAGATAAGAATTCTGTTGAAGCTTAAGAATAGTCTGAAATCTTTTGGGCATAACTTTTAGTATACTGACCCAAATTGGATGAACTTGGTATCATTGAAAACCTAAGACAAAGATGGAAAACTTTATAGAAGGAAGTATTACCTAATTACCGTACCTACCTTATGATAATAATTGAACAAAGTGGACCTGAAAGTTGGTTGTGAAATAAATCTGGATTGAGGAATTGAGTATGATTTCACATGATTGAGAATGTGACATGATTAAGGATAAGAAACCCGAAATTTATCATAAACATGCATCATACATATTCAGTATACATGCATGTGCATAATTGAATTTATAATTATGCACAATAATGATATGTGTTTGTATTAAATGTTTTAGAGGAACCTATCGAGCGATTGATTTGAGATATTTCCAGGACGTCGAAGCAATAAGCAATAAGGGAGATTTAGTAAGTAATTTAGACGGAAAATTTTGTGAGTAATCTTACATAGTCACACCTTACTTTGTTCTGCTTGTTGAATTTGATTTATGCTGATTGTGTTGGAATTCCAGAAAATGATTGTCCGAGGAGTTTGATGCTTGTTTATATCATTGGAAGTGCTACTTGCATATGAATATGATTGACTACTTGCTTTGCACATGAAATGTATGTAATGACTTTGTTTTGTTTTAAAACTGTTGAGTCCTAGTTGTGGGTAAATAGGCATGCCTAGAAAGGTCTGCAGCTGCTTTTGTGACATTTCGGTGTCTTCTGTTATTGACACTTCGGTATCTTCTGATATTGACACTTAGGTGTCGAGACTTCGATCTCTTCTGTGACACTTCAGTGTCGAGACTTCGATCTCTTCTGTATAAGTCCCATTACCTTCTTCTGTAAATGGATTTAGCAGTTTTATGATTTTGTACTCTAATATCAGTTTGATTTTGGCATAAGCTAAATTGTATTCTGTTTATAAAAGGTTATACCCTTTTATATTGAACAATTCTATTATTTATAAAGCTTTGTTTTGTTTTGAATTTCTTTATCTGTTATTGACTTATAGTTTAGTTATTACTCACTAATCTATATGCTTAGCACGGTGGATTTGCCCTGTGTAGGTTATGAAAGAGAGACGTAGGAACTGGGACATGACAACTGCGATGGCCAATGGAGTCTGATTTTTTCGTTTTGCTCAAATGTGTTTTTGAGATTGTTTTTGGACTTGTATCTGATGTATATGAATCCTGAATTTTATTTTGATGGGTTGTAATAACCTTAATTCAGGCTGCTTTCGAAAATTTTGGCTTGTGATGTATGTTTGTTGAGATTCTGGAAATGAATGTATGTATGTAAAAGTCTTTTATATGTTTCGAAATGTTTCGTCTTCAGTTTGTTCTGTGTGTATGGCACTCGCAATATCCTCCCAGGAGGTATTAGGGTGTTACAAGTAACATGAAAGCCATCAAAGCTAATGAAACAAAAGTAACACTTAATTATACCACCAAGTGCACAAATTAACATTCATACAAAACTAGGTACCGTTAGCTACGACGAATGCAACACTTATATTTCACAACCTAATTCAGCTCTCACACACAAACCACATAAAGCATATACTAATCCGAAGGAATCACTCATATAATTTATGTCAACAATACATTGAAACCATAAAAGTGTTAACCTTCCAAGCTAACGTCTACCTTATATTCAACATACTCTAATAAGATATTCATTAAAACTTTAGGAGGATGCATTAATCATGAACAACTTTTCAACACATATTCAATTCTTCCTTGATACATTTATTTAAACTTTTTTCTTTTTCTTTTTCTTTTGCTTTTCTTTTTTCTTTCTTTCTTTTCCTTTCTTTTTTTTCTCTTATAAAAATTAAAATAAACTACATCAACATGAGAATTTCAATAATGAGACATAAAATAACATCCCAATATTATAACCAACCCACACCTATGCGTACCCCCACACTTAGAATTTTGTACTTCCACAAACTCAAAAATTATAAATGTTCCACTAGCTTTATGGCTTAGGTAGGACATTTGGTTAAGTATAAAGCATGTAATATGATTGACACAAAAAGAATGGCTAATAAGGTTTAAAGGGGGCTTATAAAAAATATATATATAATGGGTGGTGGGCTATTTGGCTAATGTAGTTCGGAAAAGCAAAGAATGCTTAATCATATCCATATTAATGCATGTGATAAAAATGTGGTCTCGAATAAAAAATCAAGGCAAAATCAGGATATACATGTCATGAAGGTCATACATTATCAAAAGACAATGAGACTAATATAAATGTGTCAGTCTAATAAGGTTCAAAATCTCATCAGCTTTGTCTACCACTAGTCACTACTCTTCTAAAGATAATGCATATTGACCAATCACAAGAGTAAAATACATGCTAAAGTTGCTATGAAATTATCTAGTCAATTCATTATCTACTCATGACTATATAATCCTATAAGCAATAGAAAACGAGAAAATGCTTGTTTTGTTTTTGTTTTATTCTTTGTCTCATTTTGATTGAAAACTTAGAACAAGCAAGAAACAAACCAACAAAGAACACACATGCATGTAAAAAGAAATGCGAAAATGTAAAGAAAATAAATTTACTTGTTGTCCCCATGAAATTTTTTTCCATTAATTTAAGCATAATAGCTTAGGGAGTGAATGTATGAGAAGAAATTGAGGGTATTTTCAGTATATAGCTTAAGTACCAAGGGTAAAGAGGACTTTTGAGAAAGGCATGGTGGACATGTCTCTTT
>JAOQMS010000002.1:10519167-10535159 GCA_027563885.1 Erythroxylum longipes
TCTCTCTCTTTTCTCTAGAATTTTCGTTCTTCTCTTCTCCTTCCTGCCATTTACGTGTTTCTACTCCATTTATAAGCAAGACAACACGTCTTGTTCCAATTATGCCCTCAATGATTGAAAATTGTCCCATTTGCCCTTCCATTTATGCCTTTTGTCTTTTATCCTTAAGTGTCTAACCAAAAACACCCTTGAACATTCCGACATAACACTTTCTTATAGAAGACTCTTCTCTATTGTCTCACATTTCCAATGACACCAAAAGCATTCAATTTGGTTCAGTAGTGCAAAAGTTGTACTTCAAACATTTTGGGACTGCTCTTGTCCCAAACAATGTACTATGCACAAATTCCATATGAAATTTAAACATCTTATAGCCTGAATTAGATTTCAAGTTCTGCATACCATTTGTATATCCATGTCTCTAGTTTACCAAAAATTAGAAATCATCTCATTTGGATCTGTAGATCTCCAGAAATTATAAAAATACTGAAATATGTTTAGTGGAATAACATCAATCATATTATTGAAAAACACACTCATTGTACCCGTCCTACGTTTTTCTCTCAATCTTTCTCATTTCATTTCATATGGATATGATTTTATTCTGAGATATATATAAACGTCTTACAAATCCAATGATTCAAGAATCAAGTCATTCGGGTGTCTATATAAGGAGTTATGGCCAAAATGAGACGATGCTGACGTCATGAGACGATTGTTGACGTCATTCTGAGACGAATTAGAAAACTAGGTATAACTTTCTGTACAGAACTCGGATTCAGGTGTTCTTTATATGGATAGAAAGAGGACTTTAAGATCTACAACTCTTATGAATATTGTAAAGACCTAGAGGATCAAATTTGTACTATAAGATGTTCTGGCCAAAATGAGACGATGCTGACGTCATGAGACGATTGCTGACGTCGTTCTAAGACGAAGCAAAATGAGACGGTCAAACTGAGGCGCAAAAAGTCAAACTGAGACGATGAACAGTAACTGAGATGATAATGACGTCATTCTATGATGATGCTGACATCATTCTGAGACGAAGTAAAATGAGACGGTCAAACTGAGACGTAAAAAGTCAAACTGAGACGATGAACAGTAACTGAGACGATGATGACGTCATTCTAAGACGATGCTGATGTCATTCTGAGACGAAGCAAAATGAGACGGTCAAACTGAGATGCAAAAAGTCAAACTAAGACGATGAACAGTAACTGAGACGATAATGACGTCATTCTAAGATGATGCTGACATCATTCTAAGACGAAGCAAAATGAGACGGTCAAACTGAGACGTAAAAAGTCAAATTAAGATGATGAAATCTCATAACTTGTAATGCTCGTATCTTTCGACTCCGATATCCAAAATTTACAAACTTTGTATTGTTAGAAATATGGAAAAAACATATACAACTTTCAAGAAGATAATTTTGCCAAAATCTATCTATGTAAATCCACATTTTCTCCCGATGTCAGAACACGAATTTCACCTTCAGCTCCCAATGTATTGGACCCGGTTTTCAATTCATGACAAATTTTGAGACTCTTAAAGATAGAATTGAATTTCTATGTTTTCATACTAAATGTATCCATATGTCTCTAGGTTAATCCAAATCAAGAATCATCTCGTTTGGAAAACTAGAGAAAACGTTGTGGCTAAAAGACTGAAGCATATTCAGGGAACATTTCCCAGATCACTACCAATTTTGTTTCCACTTCTTTCCTTATCTCAACTCATACCTAGATCACTCTTTCCACTTTCTCTACTTCACATTTAAAAATAATCATGCCCAGAAGTTGTCAATGAATGCACGTACACTTTTTTGTGTGCAAAGATTCAATATTCATGTGCATATATGCTAACATTATGCATGAACAAGAAAAATGCATTTCCTTAATCTCTCTTTAGGCTTACATGCATTGAAATTTTAGGTCCTAACCCTTAATATGAAGACGGGATGTTACATTAATTGTTAATCGTCATTGTGATTGTTTTTAATTAAGTGTTAATTGTCAATTATTGATTTGTTAGTTGATTTGGTTATTTGATTTAGTTAGTCCTAGTATTAAAATTTATTGTTTGTTAAATATTTGTTTAATAGTCTTCTTTCTTAGATTTTAGGACTAGATTAACCCTCCTCATGGGAACGATACCATAGGTACTACGTGAAGGACTCGTGCACTTGTGGAAATATCGAGGTTACAAAAATTAAAACTTTTTCATAATGTAACACCCTGATCAAGTTTTTGGCGCCGTTGCTGGGGAGGCGATAATTTAATTCTATAGTTTTAGACGTTAGATTAGTTTTTAATTTTTGTTTTTGTTTCTTTTGTCTTATTTCAGAATCGTGCTCTTGCATGAACGTAAGAGTCACGAGAGGTTTGAGTCATGCAGAGGAGACATTAGATTTAGATATCAATAGACTAGAATGAACCGTTAGGAAAGCTCAGCCAGAAGAAGAAGAAGAGATAGGAAAATCATCAATGGTCGAGGAGTTTCAATGGAATACGGATCAGGAAGCGAACTAAGGATGACAACAGAGGACCTTGATGGACTTCATAAGGTCAGGGTTTAACCCGTCAAACTCGTTTGACATAAAACTTGCATTCCTCAATATGCTTTAGCAGAATGTGCAATTCTATGGATTGGCAAATGAGGATCCCAACACGCACGTCATAAATTTCCTTGAGATTTGTGATACTTTTTTGTATCATCAGATGTCGGAGGATGCTATTAGAATTAGGCTGTTTCCTTTCACTCTTAGAGATAGAGCAAAGGCTTGATATCATTCACTGAACCCAGCTAACATTGCAACATGGGATTAGCTTATACGTGCTTTCTTGGACGAGTACTTCCCGTTAATAAAGACCACCAAGATTATAAAGGGAATCACCAATTTCCAACAAGGTGACAGGGAGTCAATTTACGAAGCTTGGGAGAGGTATAAGGATTTGCAAAGGAAATGCCCACACTATAACCTACTGAAGGAGTTCCTCTTGCAAACCTTCTTCAATAGAGTTAACCCACCGACAAGAGGCATAATCGACGCAAGGTCAGGAGGATCCTTGATGTGAAAGACTATTGATGAAGCAGAGCAGCTGATTGAGGAGATGGCAAGCAACAACTGTTTATAGAAGAATGAGTGAGGAAGGAAACCTGCTACTTTTAGAGATCAGAATGGAATTTTCGTGGTTGATCAGATGACAAAGATGCAAGAGAAGATCAATAACCTGACACGACAACTAAACGACATAAAGGCATCATCCTCAGCTCAGGTAAAGGCCACAAAATTGAAGTGTGAGCTCTATGGATAGATAGAATATAATACCGTGGAGTATTATTTGATGAAGGAGCACAGATAGGAGCAAGTGAATTATATGGGGGAATAATATGGACGAGGAGGGGGTTAACAATCCCTACTCCAACACCTACAACCCTAGGTGGAAGAACCACCCTAACTTCTCTTAGTCAAACAATAATGGAGGACAGTTAAGGCCTTAAGGGCAATCAAGTTTCTAGCAATATAAATCGAGCACGATGGAATCAGAGTTAGAAAAGATTTTGGCTAAGATCAGAGGAATGGAGGAAGCACATAGGAGGCTTGAGAGCAAATTCAAGTAAGTCACGAAGAACCATACCTCATCCATACATAATCTAGAAGTCAAAGTAGGCCAACTCGCAGAAGTAATGTCCACTTGGAATATGGGAACTATTCCTAGCAACACTGAGTCTAATCCAAAAGAACCAATCAGCAAAACCTAGGATGAGGAATCTGAGAAGGTAAAGGGAGGAGAAGATGAAGGAGAAAGTAAAGCAAATAAAGAAGACTTTTCAAGTGATCCAATGATTGTGTCATTTAAGGCAACTTGACGTGTATTTACATTCCCTATTGTGCAACAACATGAGTTATATGCGAAGAGGGCCGTGAGACAATTACAGGAGATTGGATCCAACAAGATCGAGTAAGTGATGTAATAACTATAGACATAGCTCAGTTTATAGGAATCTGTTAAAAAGAAGGTTAAGGAGTAAGTATCAGGAAAAGACCCCAACATCGTGCAGAAGAAGGAGGACCCAAGGTACTTTTTCATCCACTGCAGCTTCAATAGAATCATCATAGATAGGGTATTTGCAGATTTGGGCGTGAGTATAAACATGATGCCCTACACTTTTAGTCTGAAGCTGGGGTTACGAGAGTTAGTACCCACCAAGTTTTTGGTAAAGACAACCGACAAAAAAATGCATAAATCGATGGGTATTATAAAGGATCTGCCAGTAAAAGTTGATAAATATATCTTTCCAACATACTTCTGCATACTGGACATTAGCGAAGATAGGGTCACCCCGATAATTCTTGGATGACCGTTCTTAGCCACTGCGCATTCAATCATTGATGTCGATGGGGGTGAATTAACTTTGCGAATAGGAAAGGAGAAATTGACGTTCAAGGTGGATAGAAGAGAGTACGGTTCTCCTTCACCTCTAGTGGATATCAAGGAACCCGAACCTCAAAGAGAATGGGAAGATATCTAGGATCCTGGGAATGCTTTCAGGAAGAAGTGCTTGCGAAGAAGAAGGCGAGGAAAGATTGAAAGGAAGCTAGGACCTGTAGCATGATAGCTCAAGTGCAAACCTTGCGATTAATGATTACGCTACCATTGTGACTTGGATTTAAACCACCGTGAGATTAAAGGAGTTTCGAGCTACCGATATTAAAAGAAGCGTTGCATGGGAGGCAACCCATGGGAAAAAAAATTTCTTTGATTGTTTTTCTTAGAACATTTGAATTTTGTAGTTAGGTTTATTTTTGTTTTCGAATAAAATCAAGAAAGGAATAGGACTTCGGAATAATTTGAATGATTGTTCAAGAATGAGAAGGGAAGCAAAAAGGGCCACAAAAGAATTGAGAAGTGGAATTGGAAAGATTGGAAAAAGAACAAAGGAAGGAAAAATTAAGAAGTGGTGGAAAGCCACGATCATGGCCTAAGACTATGCAGAACAAGGGGAGCATGCAATTTTTAATGAAAATTTTACCATTTTACCCTTTTAACCACCTATATATTCAGTTCTAACTTCACTTTTACTTTCACTTTCACTTTATCTCTCTAAACTTCAAGCCTATAAATGCTCTCAAATCTCCCTAAAAATTTCATCCTTCCAATTTTCTTCCAAATTCTACCCAATTATGTCGCACATTAAACAATCAGCCTGACGGGAGCCATATGGACGATAACAAGTTGCGGGACATGATGAAGAAACTAAGCTGCAGACTTTGGTGCGCCCTTCCCACATAGAGGAGGAAGGTACTCAATGTGTGTGCACAATTGAAAAGGGTAAATAAATTAACACTTAGATCTTGATTAAATTGTATATTTAGTTCAAAACCCCTAGCCATAGATTTTGCATGTTAATGATTAGATATAACTTGTATGATTGAGTTTAAGATTAAATTGATTTCATGAAGTCGAAGCCATTGCCTCATTATTGCATTATATGCTGTGTGTTTGTTGTTTTGTTTGCTTAAGGACAAGCAAACGTTTAAGTACGGGGAAGTTCATAGTTATGATTTGCATTATGTTTGAGGATTCAATTTGTTAGGTATTTAGTGTTAATTTGAGTGTTTAGTGTGTATTTAGGTTTTAATTGTGTTAGTTTATGTGTTTAAGTGTTTTTATGGGTTAGTATGAGTCTTTGAGCTTAAATGTTATATTTTTGAGGTACCTTGATGTGCTTATTAGTGTTTCAGGGTAAATGGTGAAGAACGGAGAAGTTTCAAAGAGTTTCGGGCTAAAAACACGACCCATGATCTTGGTCTGTGATAGAAAGAGGTGAGCTGACAAAACCTAGGCCACGATCGTGCACTTTAGGCCATGATCATGACAAAGAGGGTTAGCTGCTACGTCGGGCTGACACAAAAACTCAAGTTTCGCAAGACCCTTCATACCGTTTCGACCCCGAATCAACCCTAGGGCTTCTAAAGTATAAATATAACATTAATGAACAAAAGAAGTAGCTTTAGAAGAGCCTTAATCAGCTACTAAAAAATGAAACCCTAAAAGAGAACCTCGAGAGATTGAGAAAGAGATGAAGGAGGAGAGAAGAGGATGACGACGCAGGTCCAAAGTCGCAGCCTCCAATCATCCCATCAAGTTTTGTTCCTATGTATTTTAGTTTTATTCAATTATAGAATTGGGATATATAGTTGATTATAGGCTTGCATTGTGGTTGATGTTCTATACTCACTTTTGGATTATTATTGTTGATTTAATGAAATCTGATTATTTTATATGTATTAAATTAATTGTGATTTATTATGAACTTTATATCCTAATAATAGACTGAGAGGGTGAATCAAGAGAAAATGATTAATTTGAGCTAATGAGAGTTTAGTAAATTAATAGATTCAGAATTAAATCAAATTGGTAAATCTTATGTACAGAGATCACATTTAGGTTTCCAATTTTTTATTAGAGAACTTAAGAACTAATTAGGTTTTGGATAGGTTGGTAATTAAGAGATTATAACTTCCCATAATCTGATTAGGATTTATGATTTAGGGTTCAATTATAACTTGAGAGAGAGTAATTAACCCTAAGATCATCTAGAACTATTAATTGGATAAATCATAATAGGTTAGGTTGACATTAAGGATAAATAATTTTCTCTTCCTCTCTTTCGGTAAACTAATTAGGTGGAGTTTGAGGGTGTGCGAATATTGATCAACAAATCGATAAATTTCCATTAATTATTATTTAAAATTGTTAATCGTCATCGTGATTGTTTTTAATTAAGTGTTAATTGTCAATTATTATTTTGTTAGTTGATTTGGTTATTTGACTTAGTTAGTCCTCGTGTTAAAATTTATTATTTGTTAAATATTTGTTTAATAGTCTCCGACCTTAGATTTTAGGACTAGATTAACCCTCCTCATGGGAACGATACCTTAGGTACTATATGAACGACCCCGTACACTTACGGAAATGTCGAGGTTATAAATATTAAAATTTTTTCATAGCGTAACACTCCGATAAAAGGTCAGCATACTGGGCATTATAGAGCCAACAAAACGGTGGCTTGGATACTTGAGAGTGGATTTTATTGTCCACAATTGTTTAAGGATGCTCATACCTACATGGCCCAATGTTAACGATGCCAGAGAATATGTAACATCTCCAAAAGGGGTGAAATTCCTTTATCCAACATTCAAGAAATGGAAGTCTTCGATATTTGGGGCATCGATTTTATGGGTCCTTTTCCATCTTCAATGGGAAATATGCATATTCTAGTGGAAGTTGATTATGTTTCATATTGGGCTGAAGCGATAGCATCTCCAACCAATGATGGGAAGGCAGTGCAAAAGTTCATTAAATGGTATTTAACTAGTTGATAATAAGTGACGGAGACACATATTTCTGTAATAGATCTTTTGATGCCCTCTTAAAAAGATGTGGGGTGCACCTCCAAGTTGCCATACCCTACCATCCGCAAACTAGTGGCCAAGTGGAAGTTGTTAACTAAGAGCTGAAATGAATTTTGGAGAAGACAGTGAACAACTCAAGGAAGGATTGGGCAACAAAGCTAGACGATGCCTTATGGGCCTATAGGACAACTTTCAAAACACCTATTGGAACAAATCCTTATAGGCTCATGTATAGGAAAGCTTGTCATTTTCCAGTGGAATTAGAACATCGAGCATACTGGGTGATTAAAGCATTAAATTTTGATTGGAAACAAGCCGACGAAAAGAGACTGCTACAACTGGACAAACTTATAGAGTTTCGTTTTAATACGTAGGAAAACGCCAAACTCTAGAAGGAAAAGGTTAAGAAATGACACAATGCTCATCTCAAACAAAAGGAATTCAAAGTAGGAGACACTGTTCTACTATATAATTCACGGTTGAGGCTGTTTCTAGGGAAGTTAAAATCTAGATGGAGTGGACCATTTACGATCATTCAAGTTTTTGATCATGGAGCCCTCAAACTAGAAAATGCTAACAAGGAGACTTTTAAAGTCAACTTGCATCATTGCAAGCTTTATCTTGGAGTAGCGATTCTTAAGGATAAGGAAGTGATTTCCTTATCTTCGAATAGTTAAGATGCCTCTGTGGATGCAAGGTCGAGACGAGGACCATAAATTAACATGCTTTGAAGTTTGTTTGAAATTGTTAGGTGTAGTTAGATTTGTTTTGAGCTTTTAATAAAACATTAGGAATTTGTGTTAACTCTTAGGGTGACACCATCCCCATCTCTATTTCTATGAGACTTTGTCTAACCTATTTTTCTTTTTCAAATTAGTCTTCATCTTCATCTTTATTTTTATTTATTTTCTATTTACTTTAATTTATGTTCTTCTTTTCTTTTATATGCTTGTTTGTTCCCTTCTCACATTAAGGACAATGTGTTGTTCAACTGTGGGGTGGGTTATGTGTTTTACTTTGTATGTGATTGTACATATGGTATGATAGTTGGTAGGTAGCATTTTGTGAATTGTTTAAATATGTCAATGGATTAGATGGATTGAAATTGATTTAATTTTGAACATAGTCTATTAGGTTGTGAAGAATCATTAGCTCGCAAAATTAATGAATTGGGGTCTTTAGATAAATATACATCTTAATTAAGATTTAGTCTAAGTTTTCACTCTTTAAATTGTCACATTCATTCACAATTTGAGGCCTTAACTTAAGTAGCTTTACTAGTATTTTTTCATGGAAAGGAGTAGATAAAATAACAAGGTAGGCAATAAATAAATAAATTAAAAATTGTTAAATAAATAACTATTCCGTTGACCTTCGGGTTATGAATAAAGCTAGTAGCCAATTGAAAACATGATATAGTCTAGTAACCAGATTGACACGTATCACAAATATGTGCCTCCGCGTCAAAAAGATATAATGACGTTCCAGCCAAGCAACTTAATAAAAACATGACTTAGTCGAGTAATCAGATTGATATTCATTACAAATGTTTGCCTCCGTGTAAAAAGACTAAATCCATGTTCAATAAATAAATAGATAAAAAATGTGTTTTCTAATAAAAACCTACTGAAGTTGTAATAGCTTGACTTGTAATTTTCTTTTAATTTTCTAGGATGGACAACCAAAAGTAGTTATTTAATTCATGAGATGAATGGATGAATGGATGCAAATAATATGCGATATTATGTGAATGTATGTCATTTAGAAAAATTGCCAACTCTAGGTTTTCCTATGCATTCATTATGTATGAGATATATAATGAAACAATATAGGATGGTTAATAAATTGCATCTAGACAAGATGGTATTTATTAAAACTTAAAGACTGCAAAAGATTGAGTGGGAGAGGATGCTCATGTGAGAGCCCATAGTCTCCATACGATGGCTCATTTGTATGTGGTCAAGTGTTACTCCCCACCGGAGGACATGAATGCTAGATCTTGCATAGTTTGGGTCTCCTAAAGGATAAGTCTACTTATTGGTAGAAAATATGACCTCCCATTGAGGCATGGTTTGCAAGTACCTTTAGTGGATGAATCAAATGGTCACATACTCAATATGGTTTATCAATAACCTGCCCATCGTAGCTTTGTTGATAAATGCATGAACCAAATTATGGTTCTTCTCAAATAGTTAGGCATGAAGATGCTTGGTAGCTTTTTGAGTGGGAGGGTCCCAGTTTTTCTTTTACTGGATAAGATGGCCCACCTTCACTTAGTCTGTTATAGATAAGAAAAATAAGCATCGTATAAAGATTTAATTTTTAAAGTTTTGTTAAATATATCATCATGCATACATGCATCATGATTTCATACAAAGTTCCAATATTTTTTACTAGTATGCTCATTCTTTAATAATTTATATTTTCAGTCATAATTAACTCCTGAGCAAGTCCAGCAACATGAGCGATGGCAAAATGCTGATAAGGCTGCCAAGAGCTATATTCAGGCTTCTGTCAGCACAATGTTGCAGAAGTAACTTGTAGGCATGCAAAATGCAGGCGCAATGGTCCACACCTACATGAGATGTTTGGTGTGAGGACCAGGTTTGCAAGGTGAAAGCTATCTAAACCTTTCACAATCTCAGAAAAAAGTCTGGTGAATTGGTGCGAGATTACATGCTTAAGGTAATCTCTGCAGTTACTGAGGCTGAGTTGCTTAGGGTGGAAATGGATGCAGAAATGTAGATGATCATGATCATCAACAACTTAAACTCTTCTTTTCAGAAGTTTAAGTTGGACTATGAGCTCAACACCAAGGATTACACCTTGAGTGAGTTGATGAATACCCTCCAGAACACGAAGGTTATATTAAATATTAGGGCCAATGGGCCAGAGGCTCATATGGCATATTCTTTTAAGCCCAAGGGTAAGGGTAAGCAAAAGAAGGATGCAAAGAAAGCGAAGGCCTAAACAGGGGTCAAAGCCTAACTCATGAAAAAGAAAGCTAAAGAGGACACCAAGGGAAAGTGTTTCCACTATGGTGAGAAGGGTCACTAGAAAAGGAACTGCGCGGTCTATCTTAAGACCCTCAAGAGCAAACAAAGTATGGGTTTCCTATGTTTGTTAAGAACTAGAAATGTGGTTGATTCATTTGATTATTGGATATTAGATTCAGGGCCACTGACCATGTTTGCAATTCTAGGCAGGGGTTCCAACAAAGGAAAAGACTACCTAAAGGCTAGTTTCAAGTCAAGACAGCAGATGAATCTTACGTTTCGGTAGAAGCAGTGGAAGTAGTTATCTTAGACTTTCATAATGGTTATAGGTTATATTTGGAGGATGTTTATTACATCCCAATGGTTGTAAGGAATATGATTTCTGTTTTTTGTTTAATAAAATCTGGTTATTCCTTATATTTTGAAAATGCTATTTCAATATATGAGAATAAGGATTTTATTTGTAATGTGATAATCAAACAGAGATTGTTCTTTATAGAACCTATGAAAACAAGCTCACTAAACAACACAGAATTAATAAAACCAAGAAAATATAATGACTCTAGCATTAATTCAAAATATCTGTGGCACTTAAGGATAAGTCATGTCAATCAGAAAAGACTTGGCAGGTTAGTGAAGGATGGGATCCTTACGGTCTTGGATAATGGTCCATTACCCACTTGTGAATCTTATATTTAAGGAAAAAAGACCAAGGCCTCATTTCCTTACAAAGGAAACATATCTGAATCTATGTTGGACCTGGTACATACTGATGTGTGTGGGCCCATAAATGTACGAGATAAAGGAGGTTATGAATAATTTATAACCTTTATAGATGATTAATCTAGACATGGCTATCTATATTTGATGGACAAAAAGAGTGAGTCCTTTGAAAGGTTCAAAGAATTCAAAGCTGAAGCTAAGAAGTAGCTAGGCAAGCAATTAAAATAACTTCAATCAGATCGAGGTGGTGAGTACTTATCTGGAGAGTTCCAACAATTCCTAATTGACAATGGAATTATTTCTAACTTGTCAGCTACTAGAACACCTTAACAAAATCGTGTAGCTGAGAGGATGAATAGGACTCTATTGGAAATGGTAAGATCAATGACGTCCCACGCTAGCCTTCCCGAATCGTTTTAGGGATATGCCATACAAAAGACAACTTATCTTTTTAACTTTGCTCCATCCAAATCGATGCCTAAAACACCTAGGGAGTTGTGGACTGGTTGAGTACCTTCATTGTGGCACTTAAGGACTTAGGGCTGCCCAGCACATGTTCTAAGGCCTGAATCCACAAAGATGGAACCAAGGTTAAAGGTATGTTTGTTTGTAGGATATCTTACGGGTACACGAGGGTACTATTTTTATAGTCCTCAGGACAGGAAGGTATTTATGTCAACAAATGCAACCTTTTTTGAGGAGGAATTTGTGAGAAATCATAAAGGAAGAAGTGAAGTAGTACTAAAGGAGTTAGTTATTTCATCCAAACCAAGAGTTAATTTGGATATAGTGGAACAAGATGTCAAAATGAATTCAAGAGTTGAATCGAAAGAGCAACCTAAATGTCAAGTAATGCTTAGATGTAGTGGGAGGGTTGTGAGATAACCAAACAGGTATCTAGGTCTAGGAGAAGGCATAATTTCCATCTCAGACTAAGAAGAAATGGATCCCATTACTTATACACAGGCTATTAATGACGTTGCTGTGGAAAATTGGTTCAAGGAAATGGAGTCAGAAATAGATTCCATATACGCCAACCAAGTCTAGATCCTTATAGATCTACCACTAGGTGTAAAAGCCATAGGGTGTAAATGGATCTTCAAAATGAACAGAGGATCTGATGGAAAGGTAGAGACCTTTAAAGCTAGATTGGTAGCTAAGGGCTATGCTCAAAAGGAAGGTATGGACTATCAGGAGAATTTTTCTTTGGTTGCCATGTTTAAGTCCATCAGAATTATTTTGGCCATAGCAGCCTATTTTGATTATGGAATATGGCAAATGGACATTAAGATTGCATTTTTTAGTGGGGATCTTGAGGAGACCATTTATATGTGTAACATCCGATTTCCATATTAAGGGTTATAACCTTAAATTTCTGTCAATGACAAATAGCAATGATAGATTAGAAAAATGCATTTCACACTCATGCATAATGTTCGTATACGCACACGTGAATTTGAGTGTTTTGCATACATTTCAATAACTATACATGCACTTATTTAACATTTTCTGGGTATAATTGACATTTAATGTGATTATAATGTGAATTGTGGATAATGTGTCTTAAAACTTGAGTTGGTGTGTATAATTAGTGATTTAGAATTTTTGGTGAAATTTAGGAAATTTGATGAAAATTTGGGTAATTTTTAGACTAGGAAAAATGCCAAGTGGCAGTACAATTGATGAATAGTAGCAGAAATAAGTGTCAGATGGCAGTGGAAATTTTTATAAATGACATTTGGATTTAATGATATGTCATTTAAAATTGGAAGTCAATTGGAGTAGAAATTGGAATCAAATGGACTAGTATTAAAGATGGGAGCAAGTAAAGCCATAGGAATAAGACATGTGGCAAGTGACAAGTGTCATGCCACTTGCCACACACCCATTCCACTAAAATATCTGAGTGAAAGACCATGAGATCGTCTTTCACTCATTATTTTCGTTGCTTATGTTTGTTTCCTCTTTTTCTTCATTTTCTTCATTCTTCTTCTCTTCTCTCAAATAAACGACATTCTTCTTCTCACAACCCAACCCCTTTATGTTGATTTTTGTCAAAATCCTACACTACCACTTCAAGATTCTTGTTACTCTTTAGTTTGTCATAAGAAAACCTAATCTCTCCTTCATAAATGAAGATGATCGTGAGATGTTTAGGAGATAGGGTTTCTTGGAGACTCTTGAAGAAGCTTTGGTAAATCAAGTAAGTAACATATTAATCTTCATGGCTTTATTAAATGAAGCATATTGGATGATAGTTTAAGATGATGAATGATTATGAAAAAGATGTTGAAAATATATGTGTAACATGGGTGAGCAATGGATATATCCATGTCTTGCTTTTGTGTTTTGATGGGTAATAGATTATGGAATGATGTAATGTTGGATTAATAGAGTAACTTATGTTTTATATATGTTGGAACGTGGGTAATGAAATGAACACATTGATGTCTTGTTTTTGTCTTTGTAATGATCAATATTTCATATGTTGTTATAAAGATGAGTTTGAAATAGAAAGATCATTAAAGATGGTACAGGAAAAAGTGCAAAAACTTTTGAGAAATAATGGGTTTTATGTTCTATTTTCTTAGTGTATTAATGTGGATCTCTTTGGTGTTTTAGATATGAACTAAAATTAGTCTAGGGCTAAAGAAATGAAGTAATGTGGTGTCTTGAAATGGGAAGAATTAAGGTGATAGTTAGAGATGAAATGAAAGTGGAAATGAAGTTGAAAAAGTGCAGAAAGTTGATGATGAATGTATATATGTATATGTTCTTCTTTTAGTGTTCATGATCAATCATGGACTATGATTTGTTTATAGATATTACTGAGTTGAAATGGAGTTAATAATGATGGGGAAATTATAAGTAATTAAACTAGAAATGATAGACCAAGCATAAGGTGTTGAATGTAGTAAGTAAAGAGTTAGAAATATGGAAAATATAAATACAAATGAATAGATTTTGGGGCAAGAGGCATAAATTTTTGTGGATGTCAGATTGAGGTCATTTAAGTATGCTTTCGAAGAGAAGTTCGAGTTCTAAAACTTCTATGAAGACCCAGAAGAGAGATTTACCTATCTATCGAGTCAAATTTTACATTTCTATAGGTGTCCCATGAAGGTCCGCCCAGCGGACATAATGTCCCTTCAAACAGACATGGGTAGAGCAGGAAAGCTACAAAACCCGAGAATGTCTAACTAGCAGACATAAAGTCCGCCCAACGGACATTTACTAGCCATTTGAACTTAATTTAGGCTTGAATGGAGCTTGAATTGAACTTAAAATGATGCTTGGATTAAGTGATTAAATGTGTGATATAAATGCAGTGATAATTGAGGTTATAACTTAGTGAATGAATTGTTGATATCAAAGTACCAAAGGCATGAGTATAATGGAAATGAAGATGTTCATATGATTGTAGTTATGATTCAAATGAGATGAGTAATATGTATTAAGTAAATGTGAATGAGAATTGGGTATTATGAGAGCATATAATGTTTGAAAAGAAATGACAAGAAATTAATTTATGATATTAGAATAACCAAGTTTTCTTGAGGTGTAAGCCTAAGAACAAACTGGATACATAAAAAGGATAAAGATTGAATGGTGAAATTAGAATGATCATGTACAAATGAATTGCAAACCTATGTTCAAGTAGATGTATATGATTTATGAAATGAGAATGAACATAAGATGTGAATTTAGGTAATATACCTAGGATTGTCATTGAGCATGCATTGTACACAACATATATACATATATATGTGATTGAATATTCATAAGATTGTGTATTTAATAATTTGGGTGCAATATATGTATTACATGATGTTGTTATACAGGATAGAATGTCTGCATCCAGATGTTTTCGGATCATGGAAGCTAATGCTAATCTGGAGCGTACAGTGAGTGGACCTAGATGGTCTCCTCTGAATTAGTTGTTTGTTTTAGTTTCTGTATTGAATTATTATGTGATGTAAATGTGTTGATTCTGGACATTGAATGTATGAGGCATTTGATGCATGAAAATCATTGAAAGTGCTCATTGTATGTGAATTTGACTGAATAAGTGATTCTCAACTTAAATGTTAAATACCGAACTAAGGTCCGATGATAAATGTGAATGAGAATGTGAAAGTGAATAACAATGTGTTAGATTGAGCACAATTGATTGATTGAATACATGTGATGCATTCCATTATATGAATGTATGATAACATAAAGGCAGTTGTGAATGAATTAGCCACTAAAAAAGCGGTTAAAGCTCAGAAAGTGATTAAGAGCCAAAGGCTTACTATGTAAAATGAGCCCTGTATCCCCATCGGATAAGGGACAATTATTAATGTGCCCAGTATCCACAATAGATACGGGACAGTTATAGGCACTCGGTCACAACAATAACAATTGGAAGTGAGTCTTATGGACATTGTATATATAATTGATATGTATGTTTTAAATGATCGAAATGAATTATTTGACTGCTCTGAATGTGAACTGTCAAATAAGTGATCAAAGTGTTATGTGATGTTATATGATTATTGATGAAATGATGTGCATTATATACTGACATGAAGTGTATGTGAATTTAAAGCATGAACTGTATATGTTATGTGATATGAGTGAACCATCGAGGATGGTTCGCTCACTAAGTTTGCAAAACTTAACCCAATATTTGCAACATTTTTTAGGCTTAGAAAAGATTTCCAGTTAGACAAATTGGGGTTAAGCCATTGCATTTAAGTAAGAGATAGAGGTCAGAATTAGTTGGCGTTTGCATATATTTTCTGTAAATTTAGTATTAAATATTGTATTCCGCAAGCTTCATTTATTGTATAAATGAATTATGT
>JAOQMS010000002.1:10552339-10563790 GCA_027563885.1 Erythroxylum longipes
GTTTAGGGTTAAAAAAGTTTTAAAATTGCATATTGGTCCCTGAACTGTCCAAATTTTACAGTACTGGCCGGAATGGGCTTGTACCGACCGAAATCCACCGGTACCGACTGGTACCATAGGGAGCCTGTATACCGGCCGGAACGATACGGTACTCAACACAGTGCTCCGACTACGCCTAGGTGTTTCGAAAATGGAGCTCCAAATAGAAATTACACTGAACTATGGACTTGACGCTTGACGGTCAAACCCGTCGGCCAGAACGATATGGTACTCAACACAGTGCTCCGACTACGCCTAGGTGTTTCGAAAATGGAGCTCCAAATACAAATTACACTGAACTATAGACTTGACGCTTGACGGTCAAACCCATCTAAAAGAAGCGGCAAGCGGGGTTGAGTCTGTTTCAAATCTGACAAAAGTTTGTAAGATGATGAATGGAGCTTGGGTTTATTGTTTGTTAATGTCACTCTATTAAACTTGGATCATCATCTTGGGTTTAGTAAACACGGATCAATCCAGACAACAAAAATCTGGTAATGTTCAAGTGCTTTGTTTTTGAATTTGGTTTATAAAATGTTTTCCTTAGTAAATTGTATGTCTCCTTAATATTGTCTTGGGAGGACATTAAGGATTAAATTATCAGTTAAGCAACTATTCTTTAAGTCATATGGCTCAAGGCATATCTAAAATTACTCAAAACACTTCTAATTTAGTCCGTTATGCGATAAAGTTAGTTGTATTTTGGATCTTTAACTAGTAACCGACTTGGATTGTTTTATGTATTTGTGCAAGTAATCACACCAATATAATTTCTGCGAGCCTCCTTATACATATTTGTTTAGTTACTATTACAACGGGCACATTAATTATCAAGTCGTAAGTTGGAGGGGTGAATGGTAGAACTGAAGAGCAAAGGGTGAATGATTACGAGGGCACGTGTCTATCATCATATTCATATAAAACTAAAACAGGCAAGCGGATTAATGATCGAAGTTGATGCAAAAGTATATTGCATATCAAAGAGCAAACGGGGCATTGCCAAGTCATTAAAGATGGGTGAGTTAATTTATATTTTACAAACAGAAAAGAGACCAGCGTCTCATCAGCCTTTATCTTTGCCTTGCATTGCCTTGCCTTGCCTTCCCTTCTCTCCCTATCTGTCAATGACTCGTTTCACAACACGGTACTCTAGTCTTGCTTTCTGCTACATAAGTCCGAAGCCCATAACACTTGAGATTAAGTTTTGTCTCTGTTTTCTTTTTACTTTTTTGCTATCTTTTTCTACTTACGGAACTTAATGTGCATTACGCATTGTAGAAAGAGATCTCGGCAATAATCCCCTTCTGCTATCAGCATTTTTCTCTAATTTTGCCCAAAAAATACTTTTTCATGTGGCTCCTACCCCAAGAAAGTCAATGAAGAGTGCTTTGATTTTCCCATCTCCAATTTTACCGTCTTCAGATGAAGAGGATTTCAACCTTTTGGTGCTCACTGACTCTGTTGCAGACACTTCAGATGAGTTTGAATCTGACTGACCAGATTGGTCCACACCCATAGGATTGGTCAGATAAAACTCACTGCCACTGAGGTAAAACTTGTTTAAGTCTCTATTTCCTGTTGTCATTTCCTTATCTGCAGTAGAACCTGCAAGCCCAAACTCATAAACGCATAAAACTAATTGAACAAGCCTGAATAAACGTTTAAATCCAGATCTTTGATATTCTTTCATCAATTAATAAAGTAAATCAGTCTATATAGCGGGAACGAGGAATATGGAGCATACCCATATGACCACCTTGAGAGCTAAACCTAGTGAAGAGCCTAGTGGGTGCTCTGGTTGAAGATGGAGAGAGCGAGAGATCAGTTATTGTTGATGCAGATTCCTCAATGGTGTTAGAGATAGTTGTTGATTCGTTGCAAGCGTTGTTTTGCAAAGAGATGTCAAGCCCTTTGGGGAGGATTTGCGAAGCAGAAGAGGGTTTTTTCCGACGATAAATACTGGCTTGCTCTCTATGTTTCCTAGCCATGATAACATGCCAATGGTTCTTCACTGCATTATCAGTCCTACCAGGAAATAATCTAGCAATCATAGCCCATTTGTTGCCGTATAACCTATGAGCAGCTAAGAGTCTCTCTTCTTCCTCTTCTGAGAAAGCCCTCCTATTAATTCTTGGATCCAACTGATTAAACCACCTTAATCTGCAGCTCTTCCCTAACAAGTTCGAACATGATTTACACTGGTATTAGGTACGTCCATGGGATTGAAGACATTGTACTTGTTTATCACACACACACACAAAAAAAAAAAAAAGAGATCAAGCAAAAGATATGCTGGGGACAAAAATAAAGTAGGAAACTTTGAGGACTTCCCTGGCTAAATACTATCTTTTCGACTGTTCATCACAAGACTTACCTGATCTTCCTACAAGATTCTCAGCAATCAAATTCCAGTTTTGCGGACCATATTGAGCCACAAGCTCTTTGAGCTTGGCATCTTCAGCTGGCCTCCAATGACCTCTGGCACATAGCTTTGTGTGCCCGTTCTTTCCCGGATTAGAAATCCTTGGGTCATCATCCTCGCCCAAATCCAGAGACTTGTCTTTCTGTTGAATTGCAAAAGGCTCATCTTTTCCATTATCAAATCTCTTGGCACCCCTGCTTTCCAACCCTTCACGGTTCCATGCTTTTCGGTTCTGGAACACTGAAGGATTAAAAGTCTGAGACCCCATTTGTGTACGTTGGCTTTCTAGCTCTCTAGCTAGGCCTATGAAACCAAATGTATGCGAGAGAGGGGGTTGAGAAACAAGAGGAGATTGAGGCAAAAGGTTCAGGTCTTGAGACCTAAAGTTTGCACTCCTGAGCTGTTGTAGAGTCATTTTGAACACAGATAAAGCAGACTAGCCCAAGACAGGGAAAACGACACACGGCAAACAGAACCGGGAAAACCCAAAATAGACTCCTATTTCAACAATGCCTCAAAGACGGAAGTGTTGAAATATAATTACTTACAGAAGATTTACCCCGTTTGGTTTTGCTAGAGAGGAGGAATATGAAATAGAATCTCTTGTGACCTTTTTGATCCAGTTCATCTCTGCCGTTACATTAATGCTGATTGTTTGTTTGGCACCAGAGAAAAGAAAACGCAAGAGGATATTATCTACTTCTGGGGCAGAGAAGAATCAGAGGAAACAGAGAACAGATTTCAAAAGAGAAAAAGATTATAGAGTATCACTGAGAGAGAGACGGAGAGAGCAAAACTATAGCCAAAAGAAGAGAAGAACCCACACGGATCCTCTCTCACTCAACAGGTTATGATCTGTTCACAGATTGGTAGAGGGAGAGAAACCAGAGTGAGGTCAGGGACAGAGAGGTTCTTACTTTGAGACTGATCTCTCTCTCTTTTTAAAACAAGTTTATATAAGCAAAAAGGGAAGTGAGCGTTAGCATGCAACTCGAGAAGCACTCGTGTGGGCGGGTGAGTTGTGGCTCTCAAAGACACATACTTTTGTGTTGGTATTGGTGTTTGGCATCTCTCTCTCTCTTTCGTATTTGGTCTTTCTTGGGGTTCGGAGAAAACCAGAATCATTTGTCTGTTAGTGCCAAGCTTTTGCCTTTTTCAAAGCAAAACGGAAAAACGAAGGAACCATGGTCTTGAACGCCATCTCCAACGCCACCTTATGCCCTCTCTCACTCTCTCTTCTCTGTTTGAATTATTGCATGTACTAAGTACTAACCCTCTTGCCAGTTTGAACAAGTCCTTTTTTTATGGTTCATTCAAGTTCCTTTACTATACAATTTATGGTTCTTGCTCGCCCTTTTTAATGCATCTCTTATCTCTACCTATGCAATTTTGGGGTGATGCTCTTTGGTTGATAGGACCCAACTGTCTTTCCTACTTTAGAAAGAGGGACATATAAATGTTATTAGAACATGCTCTTCGTCCTAACAAAGCTGCATTTGCTTCTTTTGGGCATTATATTTGAGCTTTCAATTGTATTAGAAAGTAAACTGGTCACAAAATTATATACAATGCACACGTGTATATGATATTTCCCTCTTTTAGTGGGTTAGGAGTTAGTACTATTGAACGTTACAATATGAGTTGTACTTGGGAAATTCTCTATCAAGTTGGCGGAAAAGAACATCAACCATAACTCAAAACATTATTTACCGTACTTGAGTATTTAATTTTTTAACAAAAACTAATAAATATATAATCACTAAACGCCAATTACTTATTTCAGAAAAGAATTATTAATAATACTAAAGAAACTTTTTTATCGTCATCCTAATAAATATAAAATAAACCCACGAAATTGCAATAACAAATAGATTGTTCATTGCTTATGAAAACCAAGATGCTGGACCGATTGTCTTGAATTGATGGAACAATGTCTCACTTTACATGAAGGATGACTCCCTCCATTATCCCTAAATTTTTAACCAACTTTTTTGGTTTCTCTTTTCATTTGTTGCTTTGATGTTTGCACTGCTTTATTTTGTTGATGTTCCGATAAACAAAACTACAAAAAGATGGATAAATTATTCTACTTTCTCGTCAATCTTTTTGACCGTTGAAATGAGTATCGCACTCTTTTTGTCCTTTTAAATGTTAATATTTCCACTTCTTTCCCTTATTCCTCCTTCAGAAAAGAGTAAAGTAGAGAACTATTATACCTATTATCTATAATTTGTATTTTAGTCACCCAAAAACATTTGAATTATCTATATTATTCTACTAAATTACTTTTTAAGAGTTTCAAAATTATTCAAAATATTAATAATACAGCCATTGAGAAAATTCTAACCCAACATAAATATTTCAGAATATTACGAGACCATAATTTACGTAATTTATATTAAATTATTCTTATAGATTTTTAAATATGAATCTTAATGATAGGCTAATGTTATCATACGTGAAAGTCTAACTCAAATATAAAGTGTGTTAATTTTCCATATTGTAAAATTTTTTAAGTTTGAATTAATGAAGTAATTTTAAAAGTATTATTCTAAAATTATATTTTAAAATCTGAATTATAATAAACTATTAACAAAATCCAATAAAACTCTAAAAAATGCTATATAAGTACATACAATCTTATATCTGAATAGTATATATTTAGTATACATTTCGTCATAATCATGTTTTTTTTGGTGAATATCTTTATGATAGTGAAGACTAAAAACCTTATATTTTAGAATTATGGTTTAGAAAAATATTTTTACCACGAATGAAGAGTATTACGTACCAATTGGTTCTACCAAAATACACAGAAAAAAATTATTAACTCTTTTTTTAATGAATTGTTCTCTATAATATTAAGAATAAAATTGTATATTTTTAGATCTCTCTCCAAAGAATATAAAATTACCTCTTTTTATCAACTTTCACCACCTAACTAATGCATCCTCTTGAATTTGTTATGAGATGTTATTGAAATTGTTTTCTATATCCAAGAACGGATAGAGCTACGGGGCAGTAAGAAAGTGTGACCATTATTATTATTTTGTTGTGTGTGAGCATGCTTGAAAAGACGCGTGGAATAAAGTATAATCAAGTAGATATTAGTACTCACAACATTTATATATATTGCCAAAAACAAAAACAAATCCCAGTTTATATACAAACGGAAAGGAAAATGGATGGTACTAATTTAGGTCAGTACTGACCAAGTCATGTGTAAACTGGCCACAGTGTATATGAATGGGTATAGAGGTCAGAGTAGCCTTATTGTTGTTGTGAAAATGTTACTAAATGGGGTAATTGTATTGGATTGGTTTTTGCTTGTTTGACTGTTGAAGAGATTATGCGCATCTCTTCTAGCTCTAGGGGACACCAAACCCATATGTTTCCTCAGTAATAATATGATTACCCCCTCGATTTATTTACCTAATTACCCCATTCGTCTTTCCCTACTTCTGTTAAAGTTTCTGTTCTCCTTACCAGCCAGAGCCAGTAGCTTACCAGCAGTCATGGTCATCGTCCTATTTCACAACACGCATATCCCATTTATTACCAAAAATGGCAAATCCCAGTATCAACCAATGCACACACCATATATGCCATGGAGCAATACAAATTCTGTATTTCTTTCTTTAAAAGAGAAAAAAATAAATAAAGAAAAATATTCCAAGGTTTTATAAGTGTCAAAAATGAACCTGAAACCTGAAACCTGAAACTTGAAACTTTTACTTAACCTTTTAATCTGAGTTTTAAAAAGTTAAGGATGTTGTCACGAAAGCTGAACTTTATTATCGATAGTAGTAAATGTTTTCATTCACGGACACAAGGCATTGCTCATGAGCTTCTACGACAAATTTTGTTTTCGAGGTAAATTGTCCCAAAGAAATATGCATGATTGTGGAAGTATTCAATTATACAACATCTGTCGCCACAAACAACCACCACAACATTTAATTAAAAAATTGTTAAAATATAGAGTTTAAAAAAGTCTAGCTTTATTTTAATTAATAAAGAGAGTATTTTTATTCATCCCTTTAATAATATCACATCAATTCAAGCTAAAACAAAAACTGCTAATCTGTGGAAATTGTTGCTGATATTCTGAAATTTGAGTCTCTCTCGCCTTAAAGAATATAAGAAATTATTTACTTCAAATTAATTTACTATAATTACTCACAATATCCTACTTATTTCCCTGAAAAAAGGAATCGTTACACATTAATTAGCGAAAGAATATCACATCAAATCACATTTACGATTCTTTTGTTCCAGTAAAGCAAATCCACTGAAGCAAAGATCTCGATTTCATTTCCTGCATCTCACAAGCAAAAGATTAGCCCCTCTCTTGCACGAAAATCCACGGGAAAAAGTAGCACACGAAATAAAGTGAGAGAGGATAAATTGCTTTGAGTTTTTTTAATCTCTATAACTATAAGTTGACCAAAAATCTCTATAAATTAAAAAATATTTATGTTAATTGATTACTTTATAATTGTAATTAACAGTATAATATTCTAATTTAAATAAATTCATATTATCACTTAAGTTTTTTTCTACAAAAAACGAATGAAAGTAACGTTTATGTTTCAGGAATTATAAGCTAGATACATTACTTAAATTCTTTTTTCTTTCAGAAAATCTTTGAAACCATGGAATATAAATGCAATTTACCCGAAAAATATATAAGATCCAAGAACTAAAAAAAAAAAGAAGAAAAGTTAACGGTACGTTACGTTACATACGTTACTGCATGCACACACACGCGTGAAGTATCATGTTTCTGTTTCAACCAACTCTCTCGTCCTTTTAATTGCTTCCTTCACTCTCTCTAACTTGTAATGCATAAACGGAAGAAAGAAAACAAAAGGTCAAACAGATTCCCTCTTCTTTTTCACATATATTTTTTTAAAATATTCGTAAAAGGGTCATGGTGCTCCAAGCTCGTGCATGGGTACGTTTTGTTTTGTTATGTGAAAAGTCGAAACCATCTCGCTTTTCTTTTCTTCTTTTTGACTTGTGGGGCTATGACAATGATGTGATGGTTACACGTGCGGGTGAATCTTGATCACACACGTGTGCGGTAGATAGGCCGCAGTTTGAGAAAATGTATGGTAATAAGTTACGAGGGAGGTAGGCGGGTCCACGGATTTCATTCAAAGTGTTGAATGTTGATGGTAATGTACCTTTTTTTATGGTTTTTTTCCCAAACTCCTCGGATCTAAGCCGTTGGAAGCTCCATAATTTCCTCTTATTCTATAGCCAAATCGCAGTACTTGAAATGCGTATTATTTTCGTTTTTCTGATTAATCATATGGCATGCTATGAGACATGAATCCCACAGACTAAAACCCACCACCAGCTTGATGCTTTTGAACTTTTATATTTTACATTACAATACAAAATACCTTTTCTTATATTATGCACCTGTCAAGTTTTGAATAAGGGTCAAACTGGGAAGGTACTCTTCTTCTTATCACAAATGCTTGTGAATTCAAAGAATAAGTTTAACATTGTCTGACCAAAAAGTTTTGAGAATGTAGCAATCGCGAGTTATTCAATTCAATTTAAAAAAATTATTATTATACAGTTAGGATGAAAGATAGAAACGTGATTTATAAATATGTGGGCATAATCGAACCATAGAGGAGGAAACAGCTCAAACCAATTAGTTAGGTCTGTCTCTTTTGAAACAAAAAGGGATGGTAAAAGCAGCCTTTGTTGAAAGATTGGGACATGACATGAAATGAAAGCTATTACCTTTTGATTTACTTAAAAACTTTATTTGACCAAAGGATCATCAAATCCCTTTTCCAAAAGGGAGGGGTGATATTTGTAGCCTGTGAATGGTGATCCCTTTTCCCTTAATTGCTATCACCCAAGTTTCAAAAGCAGCCATAACTACATCCCAATGCATCATTTGTCTTCCTCTTAGCTAGTTGAATAATTTTCCTTGCATGGAGTGTGATCACGATTAATCAACCAACGTGATCTACGAACAATATTAACTAGATAGCTTAGAATGCATTCCACATGATTAATTGCCTTCTCTTAAGCAACTAATAAGAGAAATTAATATGATTTACCATGTTCTTATTTTTTTTAATTAAACCAGTAAGATAAGAAATTTAAGATTTGAAAACTTCTATTAAAAATTATAAAAATGGTTAAAGATTAAATAAAATTAAAATTTTATAATATGATTGAAAGATATTATCTTTATCAATCGAATAATTTGAAGTTTAATTAAAAATTATTAAATAAAAATTAATTTATTTATTTTAGTTTATAATAATTTAGTAATTTATGAAAATTGAATGATTAATTAATAAACTAATTAATTTTTAATAACAAGAGTTATTAGAATAAATCGAACTAAAACATTGAAAATCGAACCGAAAAGTTGAGAGGTTCAAAATTTTTTTTAATCTATTTCATTCAATGTTCTAAACCACAGTTGTTTGCAATCGTAATATGAAAAAATATGATTCGGCCTATCACACCGCAATTTACAATTATAATTATAAAATGCAATTTAAAATCTTGAATTTTTTGAAAACGATTTATTATTATATTGAGTATTGGTAGCTACCAAATTAAAGTATCATTGCTTAGAAAAAAGGTGCAATTAATTGTTGATCACTACTTTAATTCTAAAAGAAAATATGAGTAATATAATGTTCAAAATTATTTTTGTGTTGTATAACCAATGAATCATTGTTCCATCAATTTTATGGCCAATTTACATTTTTAATCATTCAATTGTAGGCTTATATCAATCCCCATCTTTTGAATAGACTCTATATTTGGATCCTACAATTACATGAACAAAACGGCCAAGAGAAACTAAAGTGAAAATCCAGCGAAATTATATCTAGCAATTGTCAAATACTAGTTAAAATAGGCCTTCCTACATTACTTAATTATAACCCATCATCACCATCTCCTCGGTGGAAAAACACTATCTGATGTAGTCCCACAGCCGATTCCCTTTTGCCTACCTAGCTAGCTCTTTTCCTTTAACTTGACCGTTCTTTTGTTGCCTTGCGTGAATGATTGATCGTTCTATGCGTTTCTTTCAACAAAGTTAAAAACTTCAATAGATCTGGCATGGTAAAATTGCAACGTAAGGTTGCAGTGCGAAATAACTTTCAAGCTGCCACTTTGAAGGCATTATTATATAAGACGTAGCATGAACTTTATTATGTATTTTTTGAATCTTACGTGAAAGGGAAGTAAGCGAAGTAAATGCAAAAATACTTATTTGTTGGAAAAAATGACTACAATCTTAACAACAATAATAGTAAAAGAAATAAAGTGCAAGAAACTAGATCAATGCATACATAATTTGCTAATGTCAGAGATTTCATATGCTTATGAATGATATTAGCAACTACAAGAGACTTTAATTTTTATATATAATTTCTATATCAAACTTTCTTATCATAGGTTCGATACAGATCCGTCCACACTAATCAGGATCTATTTTTCACTGGACTTTGGTCTATTGACTTAGATCATATATTGGATACTTTATTATCTTTACCTGTATCAAATTACATAACTTAATTGATAAATTATTAAAAAACTAAAAAATGCAATTAAATATTATCCAACTTTAAAAAAAATGTCAAAAATATCCAACAAATTCATCCCATGGAATTATCTACAGCCGAATACACCATAATTATTGGTTTTTAGAACTTGGATACCAATTTCATGCCGACCAAACTTAGGCTCGACTCGATTTAGATCACTTGTTTTTATTACTCTATTTCTATTCTATTTCAACAACATCTATTCATCTATTTTTATAAGTCTTATTTATTAAATAAATGGATGTTCATAAAATATGATAGGAATACGGTAACAAGTACAGGGAACTATTCTCTACAAAGCTAGTGTTGACTGCTTATGGTCCTGGAAATAATGACGACTTGCTTGGTCACAATTTATTGTTCCTTGCAATTGAACGTCCCAGAGATATGAATTGTGTGTTCATACGTGTTTTATATTCTGTCATTTTATTCGAACAATAAAACTACAAGTAAAGTGTAATTAACCCCGTCAAACATACTTACACTATTTATTAACATAAGATTAACGTCAGGAACATATCCACTTAATTACTAAACCAAAAACCCTTGGGATACTCTTTAGAAACTAACAAATATTGCAACTAAGAAATAAGAATTTTTTCTTTTAAAAAAAAAAGAAATAAGAATTTTTTTTTGTTCCGATGGATAATAGGTTGAAGGAAACATCAACAAGTTATAACCCATTCAGATTATCTTTTTCATTCCATAGTACAGTTGATGCATAAAACTTCGGAACATTCATCCGATGGATAATATGTTGAAGGAAACATCAAGAAGTTAGGCTTCGTTTGCTCAACTAATCAAATCCGGACAGCCCTAGAAGACCGTTAACTAAGGGGAGACGTAACTATAGGTAGTTAATAACTAAATTTCGTTGGTGACTAGGGAAAAACATAGGTGAAATTGTAAAAGCTGTCAATGTTTCTATAACGAGAAAACCTTAAACAGTTAAACTCTGTAGAAGAAACCCAATCATCAGATAGATACATTAATAATACTTTTGGCTTAGTTGCTCAACTAATCCAACAGTTGTAAAGACCTAAGCAGAAGCGTAACTGAAGGTAGTTAATAAATAATTTGGTTTTACTTTTGTTTTTTAAGTTTGAATTTTGAATTTTGAATTTTTAGTTTTTGTTATATAATTTTTGTTTTTCTTTTAAATAAAAATAAAAACTTTTTTAGTTATTAACATTAATTTATTTATACTTTTTCTTACGATGATAATTACAAATTAGATAAAATTTAAAAATAAATTATTTTAATTAATTAAATTTATTTAAACCTCTTATATAATATTTATTAACAAAATATCAATAAAATTATTTTATTTTATTAGAATAAATAATTTAAATTTTAACTTTTTATTATGAATTAAAATTTATTTTTAAT
>JAOQMS010000002.1:10585541-10613317 GCA_027563885.1 Erythroxylum longipes
TTTCTTCCTTTTTCTTATCAATCTCACCTAAAATGCCACATGTCACTATTTCATTTGTCCATGTCAAGATTTTTGTCCCCCACTAACTCTCATCTTTCCTTTATTATATTTCACACCACAATCTCTTATTTAGTTATTCAATTAACTCCCTCCATGAATTAGGTCACTATTTACACAACTTCTAATTTATTTCAATCACATCCTTTCAATGTACCATTCACTTAATTTCTTCAATTCACATTTGAATTCTACTCCAATTGAATCTAAAATAAACCATTACACTCCAAGGTACTTATAAAATAGTTCAATTGGATCCTTGATCATAAGTTTTGAAATTTACCAAATTGCCCTTAAACTTTTCACAAATTATGATTTTACCCAAATAATTTTTCTTACTTTTTCAATTTAGTCCTCGACTCCATAATTGCATTCTCAATCATTAATCATCGAAAAATTTTAAATTCACCGACAATTTCAATTAATAATCCTGTATAAATAATAGAAAAAAATTCGGGGTCCAACATAAATCATTTAATAAGACTAAATAATTATAAGTCACTAACAATTTGTATATTTGTCAATTATCTTGTATCCCAATAAATTAAGTTATAATAACGCTCCATTTTCTATTAGTGCATTGGTAATAGTATTGGTTGAAATTAGGTTTAACATTCATTATGCATAATCTTCTTTTCATTATATTAAAGGCATTCAATGTACGAAATATGCCAAAAAACAAATAAATCACTATGACCATGTATAACCAAAGCACTAAATATAGACCAAGAGATCACTTAAGTAATACTATATTACCGATGTATATAATGCCTTCTCTTTGTAAAATTGAGCATGTACCCCTTCACCTTATGCCATATTGGTAAGAATAGTAACTTCCTTATAATCACTTATCATATCTTTACATTCCTTTTATATGAAGTATATATTAGGTGCATAATTAACAAAAGCCATATACACTTTATTTCCATATATATTTATCCTTTATCTATTATCAAATACATGATAATATATAATTTATAATTCCATTATAGAAAAACTAACAACTAAAATACTCATCACCTGTGCATTTATTATGTTCCTCTATGTAATCTAAAGAAAATGTATATAGTTACTTATTGTTTTTCGTTTAGTATAAGTTTAGACAATCTATTATTCCAAACATTATTTTTGTGATCTGTTGTTTTTCTTTTTGAAATTTTTCTTTTTGAAATTACTAATTAAAAATTTTTAGTAAGGATTGTTAAACTAAATCAAACAAAGAAGAAGTATAACCTATAATTTGTGGTCTTTAGTTTTTATGGTGTATAGCTAATTTACAATAAGTTTACAAGATTTGTGCTAACCTAAGTGATCATTATCTCCTTTATAGCTTCAAACTAAGTAGTTATATCATCTAGAGTTCTGAAGGATATAATATCAAAACTTTAAAACAAGAAAAATTCCATATGCCTTGTTTGATTGGCATGGAATGTTGATTAGGAAAGTAATCTTTTTCCTAAAATTTAAATTATCATGTTTGGTTAATTTTTTTAGGTAGTTAGGAAAGTAAAAACTTTCCCAATCTAAGGAAAATAGTAGCACTTTCCTTAAATTCTAAATCCCACCACTCCCCTTGGTATTTAGATTACTTTCCCTAAAAATTTAGTCAAAAAAATATGCTAGTACAAAAAACCCCCTCCCTCTCAAATCTTCGAAACTCTTTTTTATAAAACCTACCTCTCTTCAACTTCTCTCTCTCAAATCCCGTCTTCGTCCTGTTCAACTTCTCTCTCTCTCAACTCCATTAACGTCTGGCTTGGAGGGTAGTCATTCATCAGCGTTCACCACCTTTATTCTCCTCTCTAGTAATAGTAAGCGCATTCGATTTTTTCTTTTTCTTAGAATTTATCTACAGTCGAAGTAACAGTTGTACTTGGCCTTTCGTGCTTTCCCCTAATACTTAAGATTCAGCTAGGTTTCCACTCAAACTCGGTACCACTCAAACAAGTTTCCATCTTTTTTTCTACAATTTTTATGACTAAGTATGCTTGTATATGAGTTCTGAAAAATGGGCATTTTGGAATTGAATGGGATGAAAGATTTGTCGTTTCTCATTCTCGTTTTTTATTTTTTGTCAATGTTCTAATATTCGTGGGCTTTATTTGGATAGTTTGTTTTGTTTTTGCTTTATTTTTGTGCAATTTTTATTTCGATCAAAGACACCTCTGATTTCTTCATGTTGTTATAGAATGGAACTAATCATGAAAAAGAGAGTCATTCCCTTAAATTGCATTACATGTCTATATATCTTGTTCTACGATCAATCTTTGGATAGTTATGCACACGTCTTAAGTGGGCTTGATCAATAACCATAAATACTTACCCTTTTGCTCTTGGTCTTTGGGTGTTTAGTGTCCAACTTGTCTTTTACAGCTGAGGATCTATATTTAGTTTGGCTGTTTTGTACATAGAATAAACTGGATAGTGAAAGCAGAACCGCATTATTCCTAACATAAAAACAAAAGTTGATTTCAGCATATCGCTAGATTGCCATTATCTGTATTACTGCTTCTAGTTTCCTTCTGGCAGCCACTCTATTGGATGACTTAATTGCTTTTGTTTTGTTAATTTTTAATAAATTCTTACATATGCTTGAAACTTGGGACTTAATCACAAATTTAGCTTGAACTTATGTCTGTGAGGTATGTCAAATACCCCGACATAAGTAATCATATTTAAGTTACATTCATATGCTGTATTTATGTAGTAGTAATTTTTGATACTTTAAAATCAGTAATTTCTTATATCTATTCAATAAAGTTTAATTTTTTATTTTCAAATTTGTTGATTAATTGATAGGTGATACAGAATGGCTGGAATGGATTTGGCTGCAAAGAAGAAATTATTTTATTTATTAATGGATATGCAAAAGAAACGATTAGACATGTTAAGAGTCATATTACACATGCTTTCAGTCATAGTATTGCGTCATGGAAAATGTTGTTTGAAAGCTCCATACTCTGTTGATGAATATGATCGATCCCGATATCTTCATAGGTTGATATATGCTAGTGATTCAACATGTCGTTCAGAGTTGCGTATGGATAGATTCACATTTAGAATATTAGTAAATATGCTTAGAACTATTGGTCGATTAATAGATACCAGAAACATAACTGTAGATGAACAAGTAGCAATGTTTCTATACATTCTTGGACATCATAAGAAAAATCGTACGATAAAAACTGACTTCTTACACTCAGCAGAAACAGTTAGTAGGCATTTTAATTGAGTATTAAATTCGGTTCTTAGACTTCAAGGAGAATTGCTTAAATTGCCTAAACCTGTACCTCAGAATTCCACAGATCAGAAATAGAAATCGTTTAAGGTAAATATTTAATATTTAATATATCAATCGATATATTTATTTCTTAATTATATGATATAAGTATTCATGGAATTTGATTTTGTAGAATTGTTTAGGAGCTCTAGACGGTACTTATATAGAAGTGAGGGTACCTGAAGCTGATAAGCCTAAGTATTCAAAATAGAAAAGGTGACCTAGCTACAAATGTTCTAGGAGTATGCTCACAAGACATGCAATTTATTTATGCCGTCCCTGCGTGGGAAGGTTCAGCTGCAGGTGCGAGAGTGCTTCAAGATGCATTAAGTAGAAGAAATGGACTACCAATCAGGGATGGTAAGTTAAAAATAAAAAGTAAAATATTAAAGTGTAATATATATATATATATATTACTTAAAATTTTCTAATTTATTTTAATATATTCTTAATATTTTAAGTTATTACTATCTAGTGGATGCGGGATATACAAACGGCAAAGGATTCCTCGCACTATTTCGAGGTCAAAGATATCACCTAAATGAATGGACTCCAGGATATCAACCAAATACTGCCGAATTTTTTAATATGAAACATTCTTCAGCTAGAAATGTTATTGAAAGATGTTTTGGGTTGTTGAAAGTTCGTTGGCATATCATTAAGAACTCAAATTGGTATCCTATTAAATTGCAAAGTAAGATTATAATGGCTTGTTGTCTTCTTCACAATCATATAAGAAGAAATATGCCTATTGATCCAGCAGAAGCTGATTTAGATGCAGAAGAGGAAGAAGCAGAAAACGAAGGTGGAGTTGAGTTAGACGGAGAGCTGATCACTTCAGTCGAACCATCTGAAGAATGGACAAATTGGACACAAACTTTAGCCAATTAAATGTTTGATGAATGGAGGCAAGATAGAAATATTGGATAAAAATATAGGCTTTCATATTTTTAGGTCTTTATTCTTATTAGCTTTAGGTAGTTTAATATTTTTGTTAATGACATGCATTATTTCAATTTATTAGATTATTTTTCATTTTGTTAATGTTAATTAATATTGAATTATTCTTGCTTTTAAAAAGTTGTACGCTTTCTGGTTGTGTATGGTGTGATCATTTTTAACATTGAACATATTTTGATGATATGTTGCAGTGCTACTTTTGTCAGGTATGTAACGTAATATTGGATCTCGCAGAGGCAAAGGTAGTAACCATGTTTAGACTATTGTTGAGGATGAAAAGTTAGTGGAGACCATGCTTGAGCTGAAAGAAAGTGGAAAATTTGATGGTGAAAATGCAGTGGATTAAGGAAAGGATATCAAAAAGAATTGGAAAGGATATTAGATCAGAAATTACCAGGACATGGTTTAAAATAAAAACCACATATTGAATCTCGTTGCAAATTATTGAAAAAACAATATCATGCTATTTATGATGCAAGAAATAGTGGAGAAATAAGTGGTTTTCGTTGGGATGATGAAAAAATTTGTGTTATTGCAGACGCTGACGTGTGGAGTACATATCTAAAGGTCAGTACAAATTAGATTACTTAGTTTTTTAAAAATATTTTTTTACATGATTTATATAATGATTGATGTTATAATTTTTTAGCACTATTTTTTGTATTAATGTTTTATTGATATTTTTATAATGATTGATGCTGTGATTGTTGTAGAGTCATCCCGATAATTCATTTATGAGGAATAGATCATTTCTCTACTATAATAAACTAGCTATTATTTGGGGACAAGATCGAGCTACAGGAAAAAATGCTGAAGCACCCGCAGATATGCTAGAAAATATAAACAGAGAAGAGAACTTGGATGAAGAGAATGAAGAATCTAATGAAGAGGATGATGTTGAGCCTCAAAGAGACAAGCCAATCAGAGGTAATTCTCAAGGTGAAGGAAGTTCAAAGAAAACGCATCGCAAAAGGAAGAGGAGTATTGATAGTTTAGTTTCATGTTTGGAACGTATCACTGAAAAGCTTACTGAAGGTTTGGAGAAATCTAACGAGCAAATGGCTAAAGTTGCAGAATCTATTGCAGGGTCGAACCAAAAGAAATCTGAAAATAGGCAGAAAGTAGATGAAGAACTTAGGAAAATGAAAGACTTAACACAAGCCGAACGTATTAGAGCTGGAATAAAACTTGTAAATAATCAAAATCATATGGATTATTTTTTTACTCTTCAAGATGCTGACAAAGAAGAATATCTAAGGCAGATTTAAAGAGTAATTAGTTGTTAAGATTTTCAAATTTATTAAATTTAGGATGTTCAGAAAATATTTGGCATGTTTTTATTTTAATTTTGAAATTGTCTAGTTGAAATAATACATTATTTGTATTTTTATTTTCAATGTTTGAAAAATTTTTGATATTTGATTTGAATTTTAAGATTTATCTTTGTACTCGGTTAAGGTTTTTTAATATTTTTAATAATATTTTTATGATATAACAGTATTATATGATTAGAATGTCATAAATGAAAAAATTAACATTCAATAATATAACTTGTATCATAAATTAACATTATTTAATGATTTTAATTTTAATTTGATTTTTAGGGATATAATTGGAAATACAAGTCAAATTTAAATTACATTCCATGAACTATTTATGCATACCAAACACTATAATAAAAATCTACCCAACTTTTCTATTAGATTCTTATAAGTAACCAAACAAGTGAATATCCTTACTTTCCCACAGATTTACTTTCCAAGGAATCAGATTCCAAATTCACTTTACTTTCCTGCCAACCAAACGAGGCCTTAGGGTTTTATTATCGCTCTATTTCCTTTGAGAAATCTTGTTTAGAAACCAACACTAGTCCAAATTTATATCAAATACATCATAGTACCCAATGAGAGCAAATCAATGTTAACGCCCATAAATTCATACTAAGGCTTGGTTTGGAGGAGTAGTGGCGGTTGACAACCTGCTGAAATCAACCTGCTAAAATAATAAGTACTTATTCTGAATAAGTACTTATGTGTTTGGGATTGTTATTTTGATAACCGTTGAAACGTGAAAATAGGTGTTTAGCAAGTACAGTTGTGGTTGCTAAAAAGAGATAAAATGACTAAAAAGCTCATTGATTCAATAAATTATTAATTGTTGTATAAATAATAAAAAATATATCTTTAGTCATATAAATTTAAAATTATAAATAAGAAAATATTAAATTAAAATAAGAAAATATAAATAAAATAAATTTAGTTAATAAAATATTTCATAAAAAATATATTATTAGTCATATTAATGAAGAGTATACTAAAAAATAATACTTGTAGTGAACGTTAATAATAGAAAGTAAAATTTTTACTGCAAAAGCAGTTTCCTACCGCAACCCTCTTTTTGTTTATTGATTTCTGCGGTGGTGCCACACTTTTCTACAACCTCCGGTTGTTTATCGCAGATCCAAATATGTGATTATATTTGAAAACTGAGGTGATAAGTACTTATTCCCACCGAACCGCAGATTCAAACGCAACCTAAATCTTCTCTTATTAACCCAATAAGATTTAAGAATGCTTCAAACCTCTAGATACAATTGATAAGTTTCAAAAGCTTCAAGGGATAAAGACAAAGGTGATGGTGCAAAAAGAGGCATTAAATAATACCTAAGGCTTTAATTCTTCATTTTTAAATAAATTATTCTAAGCATTCTAATTAAACTCATCCTAGCCACTATTAACCCTTCTTCTTTGATCAATCAAGGAAGATTCCTTGTCGGCTATTTGTTATGAACAATGCTGAAAATCTTTTAATTTTCTCTCGCGAAGAAATCAAAACTATTGTGTTTACTCGTTAATAATTTTTCAAGGTGTCAAAACTTTCAGTCCAATGAACATATTGATCAAGTTGTAAAGTGTGATCATAAGTTTGGTCAATTCGGGCTTGATTCTCTATGTTCAAATTAAGTCGGGTGTAATTCAAGCCATTACAGTTTGCATTTAACGTGTTTTTTTCACAAATGTTAAGGTCAAAAAAGTCTTTTGCATTTAAATATACTCAAAATATCTTTAAAATTTTTAAAAATAAAACAATTCAAATAAAATCAATGTTTTAAAATTTTGTCGGCTTTTAAAACAAAAGATTTGATGTTTAAAAGGTTCAATAAATATTAGATCGTCATAAAATCAGTTAAAGATTAATTAAACTGAAGAATTTGAAATAAGATCGCAGGAGATTGTCTTTAATTTAAATTTTACTAGCTAAGAGAGAATACTAAATAAAAATTAATTATATCAATTAGTTTATAAAAATTGACTGATTAGTTAACAACAAAAATTATTAAAATAAATTTAACTAAAAAGTAAAAAATTAATCTAAAAAATTAGTAATTCAAGGTTTTAAAGTTAAACTGCCTGAGCTAGTTTGATTTTTTAATCATAGAATAAAATTGATTTAATTTGAATAGTTTGGACCGATTTAATATTTACTAAAAGTATATAAAAAGTATTATGACATCATTTTAAATTTTAACAGAATAATATTTTAATAGGTGAAAAAGTTGTATAAAAAGTAGGAATTTTAATTAAATTTCTAAATTTTGTCAATTTAAAACACCACTAATTTCAGTTTTTTAATTAATTGTTATTTGATTGAAATGGGTTAAATCACGAACGGGGTTTGGGTTGGGTAGTTACATTTTTGTTTTTTGTTTTTTTATAGCAAGGCTATTCCTCAGTTCCAAGTAGATGTAGATGTTGATGATAAACCCACCAGTTGATTTTCTCTAGAATCCAATTATCATATCATCCCTTCACCGCACCAGCTAAGGGTTTTAAGGTTCTTTCATCTCCATGCACTTCCATCCCTCCAAGGCCCACAAAATGGGCGGCGCAACCACCAGGTTCCTTCTTCTCCTCACTACTTCGTCCCCTCTTGTCCGCCCCCACCGTTCCCCGTCTCTTCTCCACTTCTCACGCTCGCATCGCCACCCTCTCCCTCGTTCTTTCCACTCCCTTTCTCGTCTCCCGTTCTCTTTATCTCCCGCTCTTTCCCACCCTCGCAGAGCCGCCAACAACCAACAACTCCACACTCTAACCTCCTCCACCCCGCAGCATCACTGGCCCGAGTGGTCTAGTTTTGTCAATAACCTCTCTGCCTCCGGGTACTTCGGTAATTTCAATGGTTCTGATGAGTTCGTGGGTGTCTCCGAATTGCCCCAGGACTTCTTGCGGGCTGCTTCTGCTTGTTTGGCGTTTGCCCTTGATAGACCTGACATGTTGGGGTCAGTTTGAGTTTGAACTGTTTCGTTCTAGTCTGTGGTAATTGACCGGCGTTTTTATTGGTTTCATTTTCTTATTCTTTTCTTTTGTTGCTGCATAGGAGGCTTTCTATGAGAGATATTGAGGTCGTGGTCGCCAGTGGCACGCCGTTTCTGTTCAAAAATTGTGGTGACTCCGTGAGGAGGATGAGATTGTTCCTGGGTGGCGCTGATACTAATGTAAGTCTTACTCAACTGACGTTATTGCATGATTCTTACTAGGAATTTATCATAATACGGTGTTGAGAGTTGCTAAAAGGGGTACTGAGTCCTGATTTCCCATCTCCAAGGAAATATTTACTAAGTCACTAAGGGTAGATACTCAATAATGCTGATAATGAGGGCGTGTGAAAGCGTTGATACTTCAGAAAGTTATTCGGATTGCCTCCTATGTATTCATACTGTGATATTTCAAAATTTGGCCTCTGCTACCTTTATAGTCTGGTTGGAAAATCTTTTTTTTTTCCCAACGCCAACCTCTGCTTGGTTATATGAATTTCGAAGTTTTTGCTTTGATTTGTGATTACCTGATATCTGCAAACAATATGCTCTTAATTTATTTGCACTTAATTTGTTATTCTATGTAGCTCCAAACAGGTTGTGACGTTGCTTTTTCCGTTGCTAATTATGATTTTAGGTCTCGGATTCTGATAGAGCACAAACAGTTGACTTGATGAGGCTTATATTAAGCTATGCAAGTACTCTTTTTTCTTCTGAGAACAGTCCTGAAAATAGAGATACTGTGGATTCCTCTATCCGTAATCTCTTAAGAGAATTGGTCCAGCTGAGTTATAATGCTCCTGAATCAAGCCTACCCAGATCATTGCAGAACCAGTTCCCAGATAGATTTGCCCACACGCCTAGGTCATTCAGAGGGAACATGGAAATGAAAAGAGGGGACTGGATTTGCCCAAGGTAGATTGCCTTTTATTTCCCTTTTCAATGTTAATATCTTATCCTTATTTTCTTGATCGAACGTGCCATTGAAATTTATAGGACTATATTTCTTCATTCTGGTGTATTTGGTTGTCTGTTGTCCTTGATTAAATACGAAATAATACGCTAAACCTCACATTTATTTCCATTTTATATAAAAAATTATATTCTGGTTGTCATTATTAATTTTGATTCTTGTCAGCTGATTGATTTCCTGTGATTCACATTTTATTTTCATGCTTTTCCCTGGTGTAACCTTTCAATCACAGGGATAGATTGTTATTTCATGAAGTTTTTATTGTCAATACTCTTTGTGAATTGATCTGTAATGGTCATCTCCATCATGCATATTCATAAATAGTAAAGCATGCCAATGATTTGTAAAGGGTGATGTTTCTTGATTAATTTTTTATTTTTTGTCTGCTATTCTTGATTTCTTTTTCACTTGGAAACCTCTAGTGGCGGTCTGTTTTTTCTTGTCATTATTGTTGTAGTTAATTCTCTTTGATGACTATCTGCTGAGCAGGTGTAATTTCATGAACTTTGCAAGAAATTTTAAATGCCTTGAATGCGAAGAAGAACGACCCAAGAGGCAACTTACTGGTGGGGAGTGGGAATGTCCTCAGTGAGCATTGCTTCTTCACTTCTTTCCCTGTATGACATTCGGTCTTCTTTTAAGTTCTAAATTTAGAAATTCATTCCCAATGTTTTTGCAGGTGTGATTTCTATAATTACGGTAGGAATATGTTATGCTTAAGGTGTGATTGCAAGCGACCAGGAGAGACACTTTTTAAGTTTAATTCTCCAGGTTTGGCATATGAAGAAAGTAATGCAAAAAATGCTGAACATGATGCTAGGCTGGCTGCTAATGAAGAGAAGGCACAGCGGTGGTTTAGCAAGATTTCTCAGATGGACAGTACTTCAGACATGAGCAGTACCATAGCAGATGAAGATTTTCCTGAAATCATGCCGTTGAGGAAAGGAGTCAACAGATTTGTTGTCAGCACGAGGAAGACTCCTTTGCAGAGGAGGCTGGCTAATGCTCAATACGAAAGAAACTTGGATAGTAACAACACTATTGAGGGTAAAAATCATCAAAGCATGGGTTCAGGAAGTAGCCAGACAATTGGTGAGATTTTTGGTAATAAATCTGATGCTTCTGAAGATTATAAGACTTTTAACTCTGGACAAGACGGTAGAATCAGCAAACCCTCTTCTACTTCAAATTCAGCTTCACTTCAGCATCCTGCTTCCAAAGGAGGCAATTCCAGTTATGTACCATTTGTACCATTACCAGCAAATATGTTTGTGAGGAAGCCTGAGAAATCCACAATGGATGAGAGTGCAAAGGTGGATACAGGAATGCATGAGTATCTTGCATCAAGTACTGATGAACAAGGAATTACCATTTCTGGGAGTAATAGGTGTGGGAAAACAGTTGAGAGCCATAAACTATCTGAGAATCCTTTGGGCCTGCCTCTAGAAAACGAACATGAGAAAGAACAAGGTGAAAAATCTGACAGATGGTTTAAAAGAGTTGCAGAGCTACATAATGTTACAGATCTAGCTGGTGCAATTTCAGATGATGATTTTCCTGATATCATGCCAATGCGTAAAGGAGAGAATCGATTTGTTGTCAGCAAGAAGAAAGATCGGTCCTTGACTTCTCCAATGTACAAGAGGCAAATGGCCATGGAGCAAACTAAGGACACCAACTACGTCCCCTTTGTTCCCTTCCCACCCAATTATTTTGCTAAGAAGGATCATCAGCAGCCAGATGCAAATACAGTCAATAATGCTATTGGCGAGGTTCCAATCGCCGCACCAGATGAGCCTTCGAAGAAGTTCAATGCAGCTAGACCAAGGGTGCTTAATCCAGACGATGTGCAAGGGTTACCAAATCAACAGCAAAGTACAGAAAGCTGGAGTTCTAAACTCAATGGGGAGCACTTCAATGAAAGAGAGGTGGATGTGCCTTATAAGACACAATCAAGTGAAATTTCAGCACAAAATGTTCTTGATCCCCAACCTGGTAGCAGGTACAGTTGGAGCAGTGGATGTTCGAGTAATGACAATATGAGCACAGCAATAAGTGTCATTGGAAATCCTCCACAAAGCTTCACTAGTTCCCCAACTAACGAGGATGGTCACCCTTGGAAAGAGAATGTAAGTGGGACAACAGATTTGGTGGGTTCTACATCTCAATCACCTGGAAATTGTAATAGTAGGGATAGCTGGAATGGAAGGAGTTTGGAAGGTTCAGCAGTAAAGGAACCAGATCCTCTGGACATGTCAGAAGAGGCCAAGGCAGAAAGGTGGTTTCGACGTGTTGCCCAGATTAAGGACATATCAGAGCTGAGCCAGATTCCTGATGAAGATTTTCCATCAATAATGCCAATGCGGAAAGGAGTCAACCGATTTGTTGTAAGCAAAAGGAAAACACCCTTGGAGAGAAGGTTGACATCTGCTCAATATAGAAAAAATCTTCCAGTTGTGAGCTCTGATCCAGTGAAGGAGAGTGATAGTAGCTGATAACAGGACATAATTTCTTTTGCCTATTCCATAATTTGAGAATGTGTATTCTTTGCAATCTTTTTCCTTGTAAAACTTATCTAAGACTTGAGCAACCATGTAAAAATGCCCTAAGCGTTATGTATTTCTATGCTGCTTTACTGTACAAATTTTGTTGTTCGTATTTCTGGCAGTTATAGTACCCTTGATTAATCTCGACAACGAAACTCATCCTTGATAGTCAAAAATCCAGGCTTGATTTGCTTTCTTTCTCTACCGAAGGCAAAAAGATCTGCACCTCACCATAGCATTGCTACCGTATTTTAAATGGTAAGTAGGACCTGGTAAGAACCTTCCAATTCAAGAGGTGAAGGTTTAAGTTGCAGTGTGAATGGATGTAATTTATCTCATTATTTATCTTAAATACGTACTTTGTAAACTATTCTGCACAATAAAGATAGGGCTGTCAATTTTGGCTCAAACTTGGCCGGACTACGGGCTAAATGATTCGACTTGTCGATTCGTGATTCGACTGAAATAACAAAAACAAAGTAGTTTTATCAAAAAAAATGTTGTAATTTTTTTTTAAAAAAAGGAAGGGCCAAGTTGGGCCACAAGCTAGCTAATTCTGATCCACTAACTATTCAATGTCTTGACCCAATCTGGCCTATTGATATTGTTAAATAAAGAGCAATTTGAATAATTTGACTTAATTAACTTTGTGCTAACAATTCACAGATATAAGGAACTCTTGTTGTTTGGTTATATTTCTATTTTTTTGTTGTAATTTTAATTTTTGTTTGGTTGAAATTTGTAATATAAAACTTGAAAATAAAATATATTTAGTTAAAATTTGTAATAAAAATTTAAAAATTTGTCAATTAAAATGTTGTCGAAATCTTGTAATTGATTATTTTTATTATTCCACATTTTGGTGTCAACGAGCCCAACAGTATGTAAGAGAAAAAGACGAGAATTTCTATCGTAGATGAAGTTTACAAGGAGAGGACGTGGAAACGAAAACAAAAATTTGTTGTAAAAAAAGGGAAAAATGTCTAATTTTTGTTTTTTGTGAATCTGTTGTAATTTTTTTTAGTTTTTAGAAACAACATATTGCAGCAAAACAACCACACGCGTGTTGTTTCCTTTTTTATTAAACAAACACCCTTATTTAATTAATGTACATACAACTATTTGGCAAAGGGATAGTTGAAAGAATAACCAAAGTTTCAATTACCATTTTCATCTTCCAAACAAGTTCTTACATCAGCGACTGATGCCCATATATGTTCTAGATGTTCACTAATTTCCTTCTCTCTGCCCATTATTACAGTTCTATGGTCAGCATTGGAAACAATACAAACTTCTGCTTCAGGAACCTTACGTTTGATCTCTTCGCTGCACTCCAATGGGATTATTAAGTCACGGTCGCCTTGAATAACAAAAATTTTGACGCCAAAATTCATCAATATTTCCAAGAAATCATCCATAAATTTGGCTCCTCCACATATCACATTATGCATTGTATGCCAAGCTGAATGATGAGTGTGTCGTGTGAAGTCTCTGATCATAAAATGCAGATCCCTGAATAGAAAAGAATGATGGTAATCCTTTGCAGCAATGAAATTAATGATTCTACATCCAAAAGAAAGAAGTGTTTGTAATATAAGAATAGGTGTTACCTTCGCCAGGTGAGAAGCTTCAGAATCCTCTCCCATGTCCTGTGGTTTCGGCAAATGAGCAAACAAACACAGCGACCCAAGTGTTCGTACCATGACATGAATGCGGAACCAAACAATATCGGCGGCCAAAGCATCTTTCTGGCGAGTTTGGTTAGTGCCACTAAACTTGCTCCTTCTTTAGACTTTGAGAAGTAAGGCTAAATCCAAAAGAACAATGTAAACACAGGCATCAGTCAAATTACTGAAAGATCAAAATGAAATTTATGACTCTGATCAAATGGTTGATAGTTATCCATACACTTACAGGTGCAACTAGAGTGATTGACTTCACGCATTTGGGGTACTTGGCGGCCAAAGCTAATGCGATAATGCATCCCATGGAATGTGCAACAAGGTGAAAAGACTTCACCTCCAACGGGTTAATTACAGATTTCTCTATCATTTCCATGTGGTCTCGTAAAGTGTATAAACATTGGCGTGGCTTTGGGCTTCTTCCAAATCCAAGAAGGTCAACAGCAATCAGCCTGTAGCTTTGCTTCACGGGTTCTGAAAGATTTGGAAATACCGTTTCTGTCCAAAATGATGAAGAAGACAGAAAGCCATGTACGAATATCACGTTTTCAGATGAACCCTCTCGGCAGTCCTGCTCCAACGCAGCTGTTAGCAAAATGAATGGTAACAACATCAACGATCATGCCCTACGATGTTGGATACCTCCTCTACTGATTACGAATTCGAGACATACATAAGCTGCTTGATGAAGATTTTATCATAAAAACAGGGTTAACAAACGGGTTGGTTCAAAATTACCTTTTGGAGGCACCTTCACCTCTACATGTAGCTTATCCCTGTCCTTCATCCAGGAAAGGCACGACTCACACCCACAATCAGACCATCTATTCACTATTACATCATTTTTTATACCACTCCTATCACTCGGTTTCCTGCACTCCTCCCATTTTCTTGGAAAACCAACAAACCCCATCTCTCTAAACACGTTTCTCCTCTCATACAGAGTTTCTGACACCTCAGTCTCTTCACCACTTTCCACTAGTCCGCCTCTCTTCGGACAATAACATGGAGAAGGCTTTCCTTCCAAAATCTTGTCAAGATACCTGTATATTATGCAAAATATAACGTCCAAGAAATCCAGAACCAGGAATACAGTGTAGCTGACAGCATTTCTCAAAATTTCTGCTGTTATTCTCGCCCATTTCACGGGAAAGTACACGGGAGACATGGATGAGAAAGATGCGAGAAAAGGAAAATGGGAGATGGATGGAGGTTTTGGCAGTTAAAAGAAGTGATGAGTGATCAACATTTAGCCACGTGTTCAGAATGTGGAACATGAAGTAGCTGCTAACTTGGACTACGAGGTGAAGCGGGAGACGTCAACAAAGATATGGCAACTATCGTAGTAATCGAATCCATGTCTAAGAACACAAAATGGAAATCCTCAATCAAGCACATCTTATCTGCCTTTGCTCCTAACTTTTGTCTTCAGTTCAGATATTACATGTATTATTCATACAACTTCCAAGGAGCTTGTCCAGCTTTGCTTCACAGCGACTGCAATTTGGCATTGGATTCAGTTGGTGCGTTGTACAAAAAGTTAAATTGAATAGAACGAGCAAAACATGTAAAAGAAAAAGAGACTTGGATGGAATGAAGGCATGCTTTCTTGCAAAGTGGGACTGGACTAGGAGCATATGCATATACACGGAAGAAGAAGATTCCACATACAATTTATGATATTTGGAACTCAACTTTCTATACGTTGTCTGCATCGAAGATGATGCAACATCATCGTTATTGAATGTTTGCCCGCAGATTAAGAAATATGTTTAATTGTTATTTATTTAACAACAACTAGCACTTTATTTATTTATTTATTTTATTAAAAACTAAAGATTTATTTGCTTTTATTTTCATTTTTTATTTTCGTCTGTTTGAATCTTTTGGTTTATGTTTTTAGTTTTAGTTTTTTCTATTTTTTCAAAAAAAAATTTGATTTAAAAAATAAAATATATTTAAAAATTAATTTATCAATAAAAATTAGTTTTAAATTGTTTATTTATAAAATAAAATAATTTTATTAGTAATTTATTCATGCATATTATATAAAAGGTAAAATTTATTTAATTAAAAATAAAATTTTAAGTGTATAATTATTATCTTAATAACTAATCATATTTTTACTTTTATTTTAAAAAATAGAAAACTTAAAAAAAAAAGTGCTCCTAAAGTACAACTCTAATAAGCCTTTGACTCTGCGTCGGTAGCTTAGGGTGGCAAGAGGGGCTACCGTTATTCTTGATAAAAAAGAAATGATTATTTGAAAAGTTGATTTTAAAAAAAGCTAGTCGAGTTTCGCTTTCTTTAAAATTTAAAAATTAGCCAAACTTTGCTTCTGTTATGACTCATGACATTAGATCTCTTGTTTTATGTATGATATTTTTATTAAATTTTATTTATATATTTATATATAATTGCCGTCGATATATAGACGATATTTATCGAAACAAAGGTGAAACAGATTAACGAGAATAGAGAATTGACGTGCTGAATCACACGAGCAGAAGGCGTATGTAGTTAGTTCTATTGCAGTAGGGCTGTAGGGGGCGTAGTTGAGTTGGCACTAACGGATTGGTGGTGGTAGTCACATCTATCATTCAAGACATGCTCCACATGGTCAACTATCAATTGTTAATTACTAAATAAAGAAATTAAAATGCAGAAACCATGTGCTGGACCTGGACTGCCACCAAACCAAACTGTTGGCTCCCTAGCCTAGCCTGCCGGATTTTCCTGATTGTAATTTTACGAATTTGCCCGTCAGTCTTTATAATATCAATATAACGTCTTAATATCCATGTTTTTTTAATTTAAATCCTCGTTTGGAAAATAAAAAGATAGTTAACTTGTTATAATTTTAATATTTATAAATTTTTTAAAAATATATGTTTTTATTTAATACAAAATTGCCATCTTAATGATTTAAGATAACTTTTAAAATTAAAGAAGAATACGTCACTGTCTTAAAGTCTATAATAAACAGTAAATTAACATTTCCATACGGAGTAAAATGTCTAGTCATAGATGACAGCTACTTTATGATTTTGATTATGATTATGATTATGAATTATGTTTTTTATGATCATAAGGTCTTATATTTAATTAATTACTTACTTGTGACACCAGATTTCTATTTGTTCCAAAGTTAACTAAATCAACTGCAATGGTCAAATAAGATTACACATTTTAAAAGATTAATTTTGCTATTATTAATAATATAAATGAAAATTATTAGAATATGTAGTAACTAAACAATATGATAAAGGCAAGTAATAGTTCTTAATTAAAATGTAAAAGATTTAGTTCTTAAAATACAATGAGATCTTGAACATAAATGTGTATTTATTTATTGTTGAAAGAACAGTAAAAATATATAATAATATAAAGTGAAAACTACAAGTCACCCCAGTTTGGTGCACCAGAAACGGCCGCACCCAAGGATAAAGAGCTTCATATCCACTTTCTCACTTGTTTCACCTAACACGGTTTGGTGGCTGCTGCACACTGCTGGTAGAGCGCTTCAACTCCTAAAATTTATCCTACCCATTTAGTGGTTCACTCTCTGCTGCTGGTATCTATCCGAAAGCTTCTATCTTAGGGGTGATTAGTAGTCATGGACTTGGAATTCTTGCAGACACTTGATGTTCAGATTCTTGTGGGCGTTGGTGTGGCTATTATCGCCGTTGTTATTGGTGCCGTCTTTCTTCTTTCTCCCAAAAAACCCAAAGGTCTGAACTCCTAATGCTCGAATGTACCAGTTGTTTTAAGGTTTGACATTGTGTTGAGATTCCTGATCTTGAAAGTCTTTGTTTAAAGTTCTGGTTTTGATTGTCTTCTGTGTTCTGGTCTTGCATTGATTCACTTTTGCATCAGTTTTACGATTTCAGATTTAGTTGCTCACGTTGTATGGACGAGATGTTTCTAGGCGTTACAAACAATGGACTGTTCATCGTCAGATATATGTACATGAATTGTCTTTTTAGTTTTTGACATGATTACCGTTGGTTTTAACTGAAATGATCTTGACAAATTTTTGACGATCCAGTTGCATTCCATACTTTGTTCACCTTTCAGGGTGTCTTCCATCCATGTTGTTCTAATGTTCTCTACTCATTATGTCCCACTTTGTTCTCTCTGAAGTTACTTTTAGCTAATCTCGTTTAACTTTCTCAATTAAATCCTTTCTGCATTTCTTTTACAGGTCTAATTATTTACTCTCTCTCTCTCTTTTTTTTTTTCCTGAAAATTAACTAATTGTGGCGCCTGTTTATAGGCTGCTTAGATCCTGAGAATTTCAAGGAGTTTAAACTTGTCAAGCGCACTCAGCTGAGTCACAATGTGGCGAAGTTCACATTTGCACTTCCCACGCCTACTACAGTTTTGGGTCTTCCAATTGGACAGCATATAAGCTGCAGGTTTGATTAACTTTTCCTTTCTGGATGAGTTTACTATCTAAGGTTTGTTTTGCATTCTATATGGTCGAATGAGTACGAATTCTTATTTTTCTTTTGTTTACTGTTTTGGCTTTCACATTCCAGCTCTTAGATTTGCTGCCTATTTTGTATGAGAGTAAATGAAGTTACGCTTTTGTCTTCCATTGTGATCTTTTGATCTTTCTTACCAGCTAATTGCCATTGGGCAGGGGCAAAGATAGCAATGGTGAAGAGGTTATAAAACCATATACTCCTACTACATTGGATTCTGACGTTGGATACTTTGAGCTGGTCATTAAAGTATGGGAAGAAGATTAAAATTTTTTTTTTTGAGAAAAAAGAAGAAGATTACTGTTCAATTGCTTGATTTCATTAGATTTAGTTGCATATTCAGATAAACTTAGCTGCTTTTATAATTGATCTGTGGTTTTATATCCTCCTGTAAGTAGATGTATCCACAAGGAAGGATGTCACACCATTTTAGAGAGATGCGTGTTGGTGATTATCTTTCTGTCAAGGGACCCAAGGTATGTGCTCTCTTTGCAAGTTAACTTTAAAACTTCATCTCAGCTTGTTTCTTATTTCACTGTACTTTTTTCTTGCCAATGCTGTCATTTCAAAGGAATAAGAATGATGGTTGGTGCATTTGGATTTTGTTGATTTTCTAAACTAATTGTCATTGTTACCTGATTTTACAACTTAGTTACTACATATTTGTTCCTTAGAAACAGGAAACCTGCCTACTTTCTTATCAATGTCTAAACTAAGAAAAACTTCAATAGCAATACCTTTTCCAGATTCCAAGTAAACACGAAACTATGGTAGTATGCATGGCTGTCCCTTAGTGTGCGGGAACTTAAATTTTGCATTTCTATGACAACGTATTGTAGAGATGCAAACCAGAGTTCTTTAAATTTCTTTACTGTATAAGGTTGATTTTGTTGTTAGGGTCTTTTCCAGAGAGTTTTCTATACCATAAACTTATTTTAGTGTTACATTTTCCCCTTTCCTTGTCTGAAAATATAAGCTCTCCAGTTGACTGGTGGGTGTTTGATATATTTTTTGTACCAGGGACGTTTCAGGTATCAACCTGGTCAGGTTAGAGCATTTGGTATGCTTGCTGGAGGCTCTGGCATTACCCCAATGTTTCAAGTATGCTACTGAATGTTTACTTCTTAACCTTGAATTTAATTTTCTATTGAATTTTTTAGCTTCAAATCTGGACCATTCACCGTTTAGTTGTTTTATATATGTTTCTTCTTGGCATCCTTTCCAGGTTGCTAGAGCCATTTTAGAAAACCAAAAAGACAGAACGAAAGTGCACCTTATTTATGCCAATGTTATGTTGGAGGACATCCTTTTAAAGGTAAGCTGCAGCTTTGTTTTATCTATCAATTATATGTGTTTTGGCTCTTATTCGTTTCCTTTCTTTATTATGTGGTTATGCATTTTCATTTGACAATGAGAAGGTCTACATTATATAGTAGGATATCCTTCCGTTAGAAATAATGTATTGTCAGGTGAAAGGCCTAGGTGCAGGCGAAGTGTGATCTTTGCAATTCCTGACTGGAAACGTTTGTTTCACAGAATTTTTTGGCAGTCAATTCCAGTGGTTAAGAAATCATATTTATCTCAATTAGGAGAAAAGTACACCTGCTTTTTGTCAACCATTCTTTCTGGCCATGACCAAAAAAATGTTCATGTGATCGCAATAATAGGAGAATACATCAAATGAAAAACTTGTCATGTGCTTCATTCGAGAACTGAATGTTTTAATTGGTAAGAACCATAGAAACTCGAAAATGAACTTGAAGAATTGTCAGTTAGATAGGTCTAACATGAATGTTTAGATGAAAATTTGAATAATTCTGTATGATTCTCTAACCCACGCTTTTAATTTATTTTCTTTCTTTATTTAAATAATAAATGTCTTCTTATTCCTCGAATTGTGCAAATAATTGAAAGTTAGTTCCTGTCGACTCACAGGAAGAGTTGAATAGTCTTGCAGCTAAGTACCCAGATCGCTTCAAAGTATACTATGTCTTGAATCAGGTAAAATTGCCTTTCACCAGCATTGACTTTTTACCTATTTTAATTTTTCATTTCATCATCCTATTATTCATGCAAATTCCTTCCACTTGTTTTCTACTATCCTTCTTTGGATGTTGGATATCACTTATTTCAAGAAGACTAGCTTAGAAGAAATATGAATGATTAGTTTATTTCTCTGTTTGTGATGCTAGGATTCCAAAGTCATAACGACTCCTTGCTAACCTTTAAGCAACCATGAATAATACTAATTTATCTACAGAAACGAAGAAAAGGGAAACCCTATGGCAACATATTATGTTTGAGACACTAAAATTTTGTTCAAGTACAGGAGCCAAATTTAAGATTGCTGCATCTACGAGAGTTTATTTGAAGGAGAACTAATATATGTTGTCTCATTTGCTGGTCTTTAAAAACAAGAACAACAACACTCAGGTAGAAATTCCGCTAACATGTGAGATTTAGCTAGATCTAATAGTAAGCAGCTTTATTCTTAACTAGTAGAGAGACTATTTTCAAATAACCCTCGCCCACGTGAAAAAGAAAGATCATAATAATAATGATAATAATAATAATGTCTCATTGTCTGGTCTTTGATGCCCTTAATGTGCCATAATCCCTTCAGATCGGTTAGGTAAATTTGGTTTTATTAGTACAAATACATACCTGCACATTTTAGGCCGGAAACCATAATATGCCTATATTCTATACCTAATTCCTTTAGAATAAATAATTTCCTTTTTTCTGGAACTTTTGGTACTGTTATTAATATTACTCTATATAGTCTTTCGATTTGAATGTTGTTTTCTTTTTCAGCCTCCTGAAGTTTGGGATGGTGGTGTTGGCTTTGTTTCGAAGGAAATGATTGCAACGCATTGCCCTTCACCTGCTTCTGATGTTCAGGTATAGATATGTTGTTAATGTTGGGCCTGAACCTCAAACGTATTCGCGATCTGTTTTGGTCTGCTTAAGAGCCAATAAGGATCATGTTAGAGAAAAGCCAATAATAAGTGAAAAAGATGAAAAGCCAAATAAAGGAACTACTTAATAGTTTCTATTATCCAATCTGCAGATTCTCAGATGTGGACCACCACCTATGAACAAGGCCATGGCTGGTCACCTTGAAGCTCTTGGCTATGCACCGGAAATGCAATTCCAATTCTGATCCTCTGCAAGTTCTTGACTTTCATATATGGAGTGCAGAATAGTGTTTATCACTCCAATAAAGGATTCATATGCTCAGTTCTGTCTCCTATTCTTTAACGAAAACTCAGAACCTTGAAGGCAAATGTATTACCGTTTTAACTTACAAAATTTGGGGCCTTTGAGAACAACAATATTAGGACAGTTGATTTTTAATTGTGAACATTCCTGAGGCTGGCGGTCCTGGTGAACCGGTTAAATAAGGCAACTCGATCCACTCAAAACACTTTACCTGCTTAGCGGCTTTAGTTTTAGAGAACAGAGAGTATTAATAGTCACATATCTGCTTGGATTGTTCTGGGTATAATTTTGAGCCGATATGGAGATCATACATTGATGACAGAATCAAGCATTCCATCTGGTTTTGAAGAGAATAATATGTTTCACTGAAGTTTTAACCGATAGTTATCTCATTATTCTCAACAATAACGAATTGATGTAATAAGGATGTTACGGGAGAATAAAAGACGGGAAGAAGATGATGAACATGAAGGACTTACGAAGGATGAGCAACGACATCGTAGAGGAGTACAGATAGTTGTGGAACAAAACGACGTAGCTGATATTATTGAGTTTAGAAAAGGACGACACGTGTAGCTGATATTAGCTGATACAGTAATAAAGATACTAACTTTCAATTAAAATTGAAAAAAATTAAAAATTTTAAAGCTCAAACCATGATTAAAAAATTTAACAAAGATTGAGATTTTTTTTAATTAACCCATCAGTTCACTGCACCGGTAAACAACAGATTTTTCATCGAATGTCAAAAAATATTCTCTCTCCACATCTTCTCTCTCTTTTTGCTTCAGTTCTTATTGAGTTACAATTAGGGTTTCCATAAATCCTGTATCAAATTGGTATCAAAGGTCAAGAATCATCGAAGATGGCAAAAGGCACACGCTCCCATGATTTGACACAGATGCAGGAATATATGAAGTTACAGTTGCATAAAATGGAGTTACGGTATGAGGAAGGATTACAAGAACTAAAAGATTGGATGATGCACATGATTAAGAATAGTAACCAGAAGGATATGGAGGATGATGGAAGGGATAAAAGAGCGCCAGAAGTTGGAGCTGGAGGAGCTTACGGAGGTTTTCAGTATTCTATGCCTATCAGGTCTGCAAAGATAGATTTTCCATGGTTCAAAAGTGACGGCTTAAGGAATTGGGTATATAAATATGAGCAATTTTTCTATCCAGATAAAAAACCGTCAGAAATGAAGGTTAGAGTGGCACATGAGGAATAGATTAACAATTGAAGAACCAAGTTAAGGGGAATATTCAGCCTTGGAGTAGAGATTTAGACATAATGTGTTTGAAGATCCAATGGGATAACTGAAAGAGTCGAGGCAAGAAGTGAAAGTATAAGGATTACTGCTTTAAATTTGAACTAACATTCCATAAATTGGTTATAGTATATTCAAGTGGATATGTACCTTGGTGGACATTGTTTATTAATGACACTGTTTTAATGAATAAGACAAAAGAATGTGTTAATAGAGTTTGGAAGGATCGTTAGCATAAAAAGATTTTAAATTAAGCAAGACTAAGATTGAGTACGTGGAGTGTAACTTTTCAGGTTATAGGATGGTTATCGATATGGAGGTAAATAGTGGTTCAGAAATTATACCAAAAAAGGAGTTTTTAAAATATTTAGAATCTATCAACCAAAGAAACGGAGAAATTGATAAACACGTAATTTACCGTATCAGATCAGGGTGACTTAAATAGAGAAGTGTATGAGGAGTTTTATATGATAAGAAGATACTACTCAAGCATAAAAGTAAATTCTATTATTTAGCGATTAGATCGATCCTGCTCCATGGGATAGAATGTCGACCATCAAATAAGTGTATAGTCATAAGCTGATGGTAACAAAGATGAAGATGCTCTGTTGAATGTGCAATCTTACTAGAAAAAATAAAGTCCAGAATGTAATAGTAAGAGATAAATTAAATGTGACTAATATTAATAAAAAATTAAAATAGACAATACTTGTATGGTTTGGGCATGTTAAGAAGAAACACTCAAATGCTCCAATAAGAAGACACGAGAAGATTGTACTTAAAAATTGGAAAGAGAAAAAATGAAGGCCTAAGAAGAATTGAACAGAGGTAATCAAGAATGATATGAATTTTTTAGAACTTATCGAAGACATGATCCTTAATAGAAAAATTTGGCATAATAAGATACAGATAAAGGGTCTCACATAAAAAGATATTTGTTGTTCTCATAGGTCTTTTAAACATTTTCTTCTTTTATTTAGCTTAAACTTTTAAATAAGTAGTTCTTCCCTCGATTTAGCATAAGTTTTTTCTTACTTTCCCTAGATATTTTCTTGTAATGACTTGTTTGATTGATTTATTTACTTGTCTTCTTTCTTGTGTGTGTATTTATTTATTTATTTTATCTTTTATTTGCAGTATTTACCTTGTTTTATTTTTATTGTATTATTTGTTTTATACTTTTATTACTTATTTTTATATTTTTATTTATTAAATGTTTATTTATTTATTATTTCTGTCTCTCTCTCTCTTTCTCTCTCTGTATATATATATATAACTTGTAGAAAGGCTATTTTTAATAGCCCCACATAAAAAAAGAATATATATATATATTTCTACAAGTTATAAGTAAGCTTGTGTATTACTGAACTTCTTCAAATCCTATCTATTAGCAAGACTTTTATTATAATGTTGTTGTACTGGTTATACCATACCCTTATCTTGTAAGCCTATTTTTTTCGTTAAAAAGGGAAAAGAAAAGTACACTAAAGAGAGCCCTTGCACAGCCTCATCTGCCTAACACCTATGGCGACTCTCTCTTCATTGCTCAGTATTGCATTAAAATCCCCAACACAGACCCAAGGCTCATTTACTACTTCAGTCACTTGACAAAGATCCCTCTAAAGTTCCTTTCTCAACATATGGTTAGGGCTTCCATACATGGTCGTAAAAAAAAAGGATTTATTCTCATCCACTGTTGTAATTCTGGTATGAACAAAATGTTGATGATTGTAAATAACCTGCACATCAACTTTACTATTCCATAGTAATCAGATGCCTCCTGAGAACTCATACCCAGTTCGACGAATAAACCTGTAAGCTTTTATCCCTGAGATATGAGGCTCAACTAAAATCAGAATAGCAGATCTATGTTTAGGAGCAAAATGCAGAGAGTTTGCATAAAGTGTTTATTAGCTACCCTCTGGCAGTTCCAAACAAGAATACTTAAATTCATAACACTAAAGAAAAGGGGAGAAACAATCAAACCCATATACTAGATCCCTCAAGATCTTCATTGCCCCTATCTTGGTCGGACTCATTGTCTTGAGTATTCCAGCACTCATCCTTGTGAATCGGGTGAAAAGGAGTGTCTCTAAAAGCCTCCGCTGTATCTCTTGAGAGAGCCTTATTTGAAGATTTTTTCCGAACTCGTACGTTTTTTGTTATGGAGGACTGCAGCCTCACTCTATAAGATGTGTGTCTTTTATCTGGTCCTTTAAGCACTTTGATTTCCTTTGCCGGCACCCCAATCCCTAAAGTGCCCATTGGTTCTGAAACATTCATTATTTCTTCCATCCCAACATCGCTCATGTCCTCTAATGCTATCCTATCCCTTCTTACTTCCACAACAATGTGTTTCTTTTGGTCAAAAAAGTTTACGCTTCAAATGCTTTGAAGGTTGCGGAGTTGAAAAAGAAGTCACTGGTTCAAGTGTTCTTTTTTGAGTCTAAATTCTCCCCTAGGTCTGTTTTGCTGTGCCTTGATCATGAGGGTCATCCCTACTACTCTCACCACGATATATCACAGGTATCATCTTTTTTGGGCTTAAAACATCATTATTAAATCTAGAGCCCGTATTGACTTTCTAGATGTTGACATTATTGTCCTTTTGCACTTTTTTCTTTCCATTATTAATTACAACTTTCTCCCTATTTTGTTGGCCCACACTAGTTTTAGTGACAATTGCACCACGTGAGTCATCTTTTCCCTCTCTCATGCCTGCACTCTCCTTTGCACGTGTAGGTTCCTTGACCACATATTTTTGAACCACGTTCTTGCCATAAAATATGCCGCCATATCCTCCTTCTGATCATCATAATCATAAAGCACATTATAACGAGATCCTCGGTACCGATGTGTATCACCCGAATTTTGCTTTTTCCATTTTAATTGTTTTTTTCCTTTTTGGGGAAATTAAACCATCATTCGTGGGCCGTAAATGAGTTCCAACGGTGCCGGAGTTTGCTATCCTCCAACTAATAATTGAAACGCCATTGACGAGGTGCTCTCCATCTCCAATCCTAGGGAAGAGTTAGCTACTGTGATTTGTTCTGTTGCTTTTTGGTTCTCAAGATGAGTCTTGCATTGGTCCTTAGTATGACCATATCTCTCAGATCCAAAGCATATCATTGGAAGCCCTTCATACTTGACCCGATACAATTTTCCGTCCACCTTAATCTCAGGGATAATTGGTTGCGCCAGATCAATAAATAGCAATCTGTGCTTATTTTCCCCTTCCTCTCACCTCTGTTTTGTAATTTATTTTGACAACTTGTCCCAACAACTCGTCAATAGCCCTTAGAGCACCCTTATGATAGTATCGGAAGGAAAGCCCAGGAACTATGATCCACCCCATTACCTTAAAGATTTTGGTTGTAGCCGGATCAAACTCAAAAGACCAAGGTTGCATCGTAAGATAACCCCCAAATATCATCCGAGGTCCTCCAGTTAACACCTCTATGTAATCATCCATTGCTGTCAAGGTAGCCAAGTACCCCGCCTTCCACATCCATAATTTGAAAGGAACCCTTTAACTTCCACAAGTTCAGAAGCTTCCCTAGGAGGTCTCCATTTCGTATATTCTTTCCCAGCAGCTTCAAAACAAGAGTTTTCTCTATCCCTTTGACAAAAAGCTGGCGTATATGATCAGAGAAAGTAATTATGGGTGTGAAACCTTCTTTTCCAATCGTATAATCATCCTCAGTGATCTTAAGCTCCTCCCGAGAGTCTCCTTGCCCATTAGCGAGCAACTTATTCTTGTAAGAGTAATTTATCACATTACCCCCAATCTGGCAGTATTAGAGTCACTCATTACGGTCTCCATCGTCACATTCTGCGATGTACTCTCAACTCTCTCACGTATCTGAACTTTCTTAGTGGATCATATAGTATCCTCCCCAAGCGAAGGTGCATCGCTTTGAAAGGTCTTAGACTTGAGATTGAATACCCAGTGAAAATTTGGGCCCCTAAAAGTTTGCAGCAAGCATATGATCTAGCTAAAAGACATGAATTAGTCGCCCATAGATGTTATAAATTTGATAGAAGTGGATTGAGCAATTGGGGAGTGAACAATAGTCAACAGTGGGCCAAAAATCTGGAGCAAGAATCTTACTGCGACCTATACGAGGGATCCTAATCAAGAGTAGTTAAAAGAGATTTACGAAGACTACTAACATCAAAGAGAAAGGAAAGGTGAGCGAAGGGTAAGTTTTTTTATGTGAAGAAAACTATAGTCGAGGCGACAAATGTAAGAAGAGAATGGAAATATGTACAGTGGATGTTGTAGAAGAAGGCAATCAGCAATTTCTCTACAGGCGATGGCTGGTACAACTTCCTCCAGCTTCCAACAGAAGTAAGTAGTAGGAAGATATAAAGGAAATAACATTCATATATTGGTGTAAGGCGGTATCAACATATGGTACCGCCATAGATATGTTATCTTTTTAAAAAAAAGAAAAAGGGAGAAGCAAGTTATCTACAACAACTTGCACACAGCAAGTTGTTGTAGACAACTTGCATGCAGCTTGCATGCAAGCTGTCACAGTGGACAACTTGCATACAAGTTGTATGGTGGACATGAAAGAGGCGGTGGAGGATCTATATAAAGACCCTCTTTCATACAAGAGCATTATATACATATGTGGTAGTATTTTTACGTTGCGTTTGGTTATTGTCTCCTGTGTGCGGAGACGAAACGAGACGAAAATTTGGAGACAGAACAGAACAAAAATCGAAGATAGTAAGGTGTTTAGTTGTGGTGGACAAAACAAGAAAAACTGTCCCTATCTTGATGACAGAAATGTGTTTGGTTGCAGGAGACAGAACATAAAAACAGTGTCAATGACAAAAATGCCCCTTAGTATAATATGATTGGAAATATATAATTAATTGATTATTGTATAATTGTGTCAATATGTCTTGTAAGTGTATTTGTAATTATTTAAATACGATGAGGTAATTACAATATAATTAATTAAATTATTAA
>JAOQMS010000002.1:10613417-10629354 GCA_027563885.1 Erythroxylum longipes
AAATCCTTGACTCCATGCCATTTTTTTCTTCAAAGTTGCAACTTCATTTACTTGTTCACTTGTTGGAAGTGAAAATTAATTCGGTATTGATGCGACTTCATTGGCGGTTGGAACAAGTTTTTCATGTCGACTTAAAGTACGCCTATTGGCATCCATGACATAGGCAATGTCGAGATTCCTGAAATAACATTAATGAAATTTGGATGGACAAGAATTAGAACAATGATTTGGGACACAAAATCGAAAACAAAAAATGAAGCACTACACGAAGATCCGCAATACATTACTAGATAGAAACTGCATGCTCAGTTATGGGCAAGATTTATGGCAAACCAGAATATGTTAAGCTATGCCAAGAGAATCATAAGACATAATTCACAGTAAATAACCACCAATATCTTTTATTGCAGTAATGTCCTTGAATTGATGACCTTTAAGGTCCTGATGCACTTTAGAGGGCCTCCCAATGCCTTAAGATCAGCTCTAGCGTATGACTACAAATAGTTGTACTGAAATTTCTTAGAAACCAACCTAGCATTGACAGATGCCAATGCACAGTCTTGAAACAAAAGTTAATAGTAAAATATGCATTGTGTGCTTAAGAATGATTACGTAATTTTCCGATGAAAGGAAAAGAATGCAACTTAAAAACATAAGTAGAAATGCCGAAGAACTGATGATCTACCATGTAATAAGCACAGGTAAGAAGTAACCCTACATTATATAGACACAAATAATGAGGATCTAACATAACCCAAAGAATTACCTTCCAGTCCTCAGCATTAGATGCTTAAGAAATCCAGTATGATGGCAAGTGTCATAAGGAGTTAAACCAAAATTTGGATGTCTCCAACATTCTTGGATGGCTTCAAGAACCTATATAGTAGAACATAAATCAAGAATTGCAAGCAATCTATAATCCCATTACATATGGAATTGTTCATCACAAGGTACAATTGCCTTTATAGTGCTTAAGAATTCTGGAGTTTTATCAGAGAATATCCCAACATGTACTATCAATTCACGCACTTGCTGCTCCTTAGCTCTGAGTTGAGCTTCGTAAGAAAGGTTCTGCATTTTACAACCTCCGCAGTATGAAGCATACTCACAAGGAGCATCTACAATATCCCAATAAGGAGATATGGTCTTCACCTTGGTAACTTGGACATTTGAAAATACATAATCAATAAGGATTTACACCAGTCAATCATTTTTCCAAAATGTGAACCTTCAACAAGAAACAAGACAGCCTATAAAGTTTCTTCATAAATTCCATATCATCTATCTTCAGTTCAAGCTGAATCTCTATTGCCTAAAACATTGAGTTCTTGAAGTAAGGAATTGTAAATCACACTCAGAATAACAAAACCTTGATTGGACTTTATTACAACTTATGCTGCAAAAAAAACCTGCAGTTTCTTTCCTCCATGTTCGCATGTTTCCCTCCCAAACAAGAACAACCCACATGAACAATGTTAATGACCAATCTAAAAAGCTAAACTTTACCTCAGCGTAACTTCCCTTTCTGCGAGTAACGAGCACAATGAACCTTTCACCAGGCAAAGCATGATCACACATAATAATAAACCCAGAATCCTCCACTTTACACACACCCTTCCCTTTAAAAGCCAAAGACTCGCACACCAACTCCAAATTTTGGCCTCTCTTTGGAAAAAAAGACTTCACCTTGGCATCCCTGTTGTTCTCACTACTTTTGTTGACATTATCCAGTTAAGTGGGCTCGCTTTGTTGTTCTCGGTTATGTAAGAGGCAAGCCAAAGACTGAAACTTTTCAACTCGGTGAAGAAAATAGAGTTTTGGGCTGGTGGTGATTATGTGTTTCAAGTAGTATGTAGGCATGGTGGCCATGGATTCTGGTTTAAGAGCACAATCGCTAATCCCTCTCGTCTCTTGCAGTGCCCCACTCCAATGTGCCAGATGCTATGTAAAATATCTCACATTAATAGCAATTTGCCACCAACAACGCCCAAATCCACAACTCATCAACAAAACACATACTTTACTAATGTTTCATCCCTCTCCACTTTCTCAACTTATAACCCAGAAGCAAAGCCAAGCACACCGAAACGAGAGGCGAAGAAGAAGAAAAATTGCACAAAATGTCATACCTTTCACTGAGACCACGAACAAGAGCAGGGAAGGAGAGCTACGGGAGATCGTTCATCGTTGTGCCAGAGATGATTTGTTTTAGGTTTTACGTCGAGGGCATTTTGGACATTTCACAGACGTCGTTTATTTATGTCTCCGTCCCCTCATTTTGTGCCACAGTCACGACGAAGACAAGATTTTCATGTCTCTGTCTCCAGAGTCGAGGCATATTTGGGTGGAGACAGCAACCAAACAGGTTGGGAGATAGAACTTTTGTGTCCCTGTCATCTGTCCCCACCCATGGGGACAGCAACCAAACACTGCGTTAAAGTCTTGTGAGAGAGTGATTTTGGGTATTTTTAGGAAACATTTTTCCTAAAAAAGTGAGTGATAAAATAGTGAGGATATTATCTTAGGGATAGTAAATTTGGGCAATACTTTGTGTGTAAATGCCACTATTTTGTTGTATTATTTTTACTCTCTGTACCTGCTATTTTCATTAGTAGAAGTTTTATTCAGCGTTTGGCCAGTGGACGTAGCCCAAATTAGAGGGTGAATCACGTTAAATTTCTGTGTGTTATTTTCTTGCTTATTTTGTCTGTGGGATTTAATTAGTCATTTTTTCTAACAAGTGGTATCAGAGATAGGTTCATACATACGGTTACTATTCATACATACGGGTATTGTTCATATATACAGGTACTATTTACAAAATGGAGGCAAAATAAGCAAGATGATTAGCCTAAATGGCTCCAACTAACACATATGGAAGAACAAGATGAAAGATCTTCTGTTCGTCACAAAATTGCATTTACCGTTGTTTATCACAATAAAACTCAAAAATAAATCGGACAAGGAGTGGGCGTTTGAGCATGAGCAGGTATGTAGTTTTATTCGATAATTTGTTAAAGATAATGTGTATAACCATATCTGCAATGAGACTCACGCACAGACATTGTGAGATAAGCTCGAGGAGTTGTATGCGTCAAAAAATGGTAACAATAAATTATTTTATCTGACAAAATTAGTACAGATAAAATATCGAGAAGGTACCTCTATAGCAGACCACTTGAATGAATTTCAGGAGATCGTGGATTAATTATTAGGAATGGGCATAAAGTTCGATGATGAAGTACTTGCCCTTTTCATTCTTACCCTTTGCTAGAGTCTTGGGAGACTTTGAAGATTTCAATCACCAATTCTGTAGTTGATGGTGTTGTTAATATGGAATCTGTAAAAAGTGAAATTCTGAATGAAGAGATGAGACGGAGATCACAGAGTTTGGCCTCTTCACCACAGTCAGAAGTTCTGGTTATAGGTTCTAGGGGGATGAGCAAATCTAGAGGTCCAAATTTCAGAGATAAAAGCAGAAGAAGATCAAATAAATATGCAAATGTTGAGTGTCATTACTATAAAAAGAAGGGTCACATCAAAAGGTTCTGTAGAAAGTTCAAATAAGAAAAGAACAAAAGCAAAGAAGTCAAGAAAGATGATACCAGTGATGATGAACACGCATCAACAGCTACCACTATTGATGACTTTCACATCGTCTCATATGATAATGATGTGAATAGTGCATCCTGTGAGTTTAACTGGATAGGTGATAGTGGTGCCACTATTCACGCCGCATCACATAAAAAACTCTTCTCATCATATACAGAAGGAGATTTTGGTGTCATTAAAATAGGAAATAGTGGTTTAGCCAAAATCACTAGAAAAGGTAATATTTACTTGGAGACAGACAATGACATGAAACTGCCTCTGAAAGATGTCAAATATGTTCCTGATCTTCGCCTAAATCTGATCTCGATTGGCATACTTGATGATGAAGGTTTTTGCAACACTTTCAAAGATGGAAAATGGAAACTTACTAAAGGCTCCTTGGTAATCTCCACAGGTAAGAAGTGCTCAAAGTTGTATGTGATGCAGGTAAAAGTCTCCAACGATGTTGTGAATCTAGGAGAGAAAGATGATGCAATTGAATTGTGTCACAAGAGACTCGGTCATATGAGCAAGAAAGGAATGACTCAGTTGGTGAAAAATAATGCATTATTTGGAGTTGACCAAGTACATTTAAAGAAGTGCGCTGACTGTTTTGCAGGAAAGCAAAATAGAGTTGCTTTCAAAAGTTTCCCTCCTTCCAGAATGAAGAATGTGTTGGATTTGGTACACTCAGATTTATGTGGTCCAATGCCAAATTCACTAGGTAGTGCTCAATACTTTGTGACTTTCATTGATGACTATTCTAGGAAGATGTGGGTATACACATTGAAGAGTAAAGATAAAGTGTTAGATGTTTTCAAGAAATTTCATGCCTCAGTTGAAAGACAAACTGGGAAGAAGTTAAAATGCATACGAACAGACAATGGTGGAAAGTAAACTGGACCATTTGATGTCTATTGCAAAGAGCATGGTATTCAACATCAGACTACTCTTCCTAAGACACCGCAATTGAATGGTTTAACTGAGAAGATGAACAGGACTTTGATGGAGAGAGTTAGATGCCTACTCTCATATGCAAAGTTGCCTAAGACATTTTGGGGTGAGGCTCTATTCACAGTAGTTCATGTATTAAATCACTCACCATGCATTCCTTTACAGTCTGATGTTCCGAAGAAAGTATGGTCAGGAAAGGATGTTTCCTATGATCATCTGAAGGTTTTTGGTTGCAAAGCTTATGTTCATATTCCTAAAGATGAGAGATCTAAGCTTGATGTCAAGACTCGCCAGTGTATATTTATTGGTTATAAAGAAGATCAATTCAGTTATCGGTTTTATGATCCAATCCAGAAGAAGTTGATTTGGAGCCGTGATGCTATATTTATCGAAGATCAAACCATTGAAGATCTCGACAAAGTGAAAATAGATGCTTCAAGAACTAATGATGACCCGGTAGATTTAGAGTTAACTCCTCTAAAAACGGTGCCAAGATAATTTGAAGATAAAATTGAAAATCTCCAGCGAAATGTAGCTGATGATGATGCTCCCATTCAAAATCAATCAGGTGACGATTTTGATGAAGATGATGTCCAGCATCAACCACTATCATTAGAGACTGCTCAAGTTCCATTAAGGAGATCTACGCGAGTAATATAAACCACGACTCGATACTCCAGTGATCAGTATATGTCACTTACTGATGGGGGAGAACCTGAGAATTTTCAAGATGCTATAGTAGATGAACATAAGATGAATTGGTTTAAAGCCATGCAAGATGAGATGAAATCCTTGCATGAGAATAAAACTTTTGAGTTGGTGAAGTTGCCAAAAGGCAATAAAGCTTTAAAAAATACGTGGGTGTTCAAGATTAAAAATGATGAACACAATCCTCATCCAAGATTCAAAGCTAGATTGATTGTTAAAGGATTCAATCAAAGAAAAGGTATTGATTTTGATGAGATATTTTCACTAGTTGTTAAAATGACATCCATCCGTACAGTGTTCGGTTTAGCAGCAAGTCTAGACTTAGAAATCGAGCAATTGGATGTCAATACAGCTTTTCTTCATGGATATTTGGAAGAAGAGATATATATGGAGCAGCCAGAGGGTTTCAAGGAAAAAGGGAAAGAGGTCTATGTGTGTAGATTGACAAAAAGTTTTTATGGTTTAAAACAGGCGTCGAGACAGTGGTATAAGAAGTTTGAAACAGTTATGGAGGAGCAAGGCTATAAAAAGACTACTTCAGATCACTGTATTTTTATACAGAAATTTTCTGGTGAAGATTTCATTATCCTTTTACTTTATGTTGATGATATGTTGATTGTTGGCCAAAACATCAACAGGATTAGCAATTTGAAGAAGTAGTTAAGCAAGTCTTTTGCCATGAAAGACTTGGGGCTAGCAAAACAGATTCTTGGCATGAAAATTATAAGAGACAGGGGCCCCAAGAAATTATGGTTATCACAAAAGAAGTACATTAAAAAAGTACTTCAAAGGTTCAACACGGATAAAGCTAAAGCATTTAGTTGTCCTCTTGCTAATCACTTTAAGTTGAGTACTAAGCAATGCCCTTCGACAGATGAAGAGAAGGAAGAGATGATGAAAGTCCCCTATGCTTCTACAGTTAGAAGTTTGATGTACGCTATGGTATGTACATGGCCAGATATTGCGCACGTAGTTGGATTAGTGAGTAGGTTCCTTTTAAATCCTGGTAAGGAACATTAGGATACTGTGAAGTGGATTCTCAGATATCTACGTGGTATTTCCAAAATATGCTTATGTTTTGGAACTACCAAGCTTGTGTTAGTTAGTTACACAGATGCAGACATGGCCAGCAATGTTGACTCGAGAAAGTCTATTTCAGGTTACCTAATTATCTTTGCAGAGGGAGTCGTGTCATGGCAATCAAAATTGTAGAAATGTTTTGCTCTATCTACCACAAAAGCGGAATTTATTGCTGCAACTGAAGCATGCAAGGAGCTCCTATGGATGAAGAAGTTCTTTGATGAACTTGGTTTTCAACAAGATAGGTATCAACTGTTTTGCAACAACCAGAGTGTTATTCACCTTGGGAAAAATTCCTCATTCCATTCAAGATCAAAGCATATCGATGTGAGATATCACTGGATCAGAGAGGTATTAGAGAAGAAGTTATTACAGCTTGAGAAGATTCATACGGATGAGAATGGATCAGATATGATGACAAAAGTTCTACCCAAGGGAAAGTTTGAGTTCTATCGATCATCTGTAGGAATGATAATAAATACTATATGTCGGTAAGGGGAGAATTGTAAGGCGGTACAGACACATGGTACCGCCATAGATATGTTATCTTTAAAAAAAAGAAGAAGAATGGAGAAGCAAGTTGTCGTAAACAACTTGCACACAGCAAGCTGTCCTGTACGGTGGACATGAAAGAGGCAGTGGAGGGTTTATATAAAGATGTGCAAGTTGTTTGCAACAACTTGCATGCAAGTTGTCCTGTATGGTGGACATGAAAGAGGCGGTGGAGGGTTTATATAAAGACCCTCCCTCCCTCTTTCATACAAGAGCATAATATACATATGTAGTAGTATTTTTAAAGTCTTGTGAGAGAGTGATTTTGGGTATTTTTAGGAAACATTTTCCCTAAAAATGTGAGTAATAAAATAGTGAAGATATTATCCTAGATATAGTAAATTTGGGAAACACTTTGTGTGTGAGTGTCACTATTTTGTTGTATTATTTTTATTCTCTGTACCTGCTATTTTCATTAATGGAAGTTTTATTCGAAGTTTGGCCAGTGGACCGTAGCCCAAATTAGAGGGTGAACCATGTTAAATTTTTGTGTGTTATTTTCTTACTTATTTTGCCTGTGGGATTTAATTAGTCAATTTTCACAACAGGTGGATGGGGGAAATATGCATAATTTTGTTGATAAAAAATTGGTGATGCTGAGGCGAAAGGTATAAAAGAGTTTGATCCATTGTTGGTTGTGGTGGGAGGAGGATTAAAGCTTCAATGTCATCAAAGAAGCAAAGAGTTTACCTGTATAATGAGTAGACAAAAGTTCACTATAGACGCGTTGGTTATTAACATTGGAGGTAGAAGCATGGTATTGGGAGTACAATGGTTGTCTACTCTTAATGATATAGAATGCTATTACAAAACGGAGGTGATGAGGTTTAATTAGAAACTCAAATTAGTGGAGCTAAAGAGTGGAGTACATGCGAAATTACCAAAGTGAAAGTGGAAAATGTGGAGAAGGGCATGGAAGGCAAGGAGGTGATATACCAATTCCTATTATTACCACAAAATGCTGGAAACAAATGGAATACAGATCCACAACCTACGTTTAATTTAATGCCTATAATTCGATCTATAGCATTATCATAATAGTAGGAAGAGGAGTTACAATTACGTGTTACTGGAATATGATGATGTGCTTATAAGAACCTACTAGATTACCACCATCAGAGAAAGTGATGACATAATTCAATTGAAACAAGGAGTAGAAGTAGTAAACTTAAAACCTTACAGATATGTTGGTGTGCAAAAGCAAGCTGTACAAGAGTTGGTGGAAGAGATGCTAAAGCAAGGAATTATTTAAAAAAGCGTAAGTTCTTTAGCTTCCTCCATGATTTTGTTTAAGTAAAAGGATAGTACATGGAGATTCTATGTTGATAATAGAGCATTGGATAAATGTACAATTAAAGACAAGTTACCAATACCTTTGACTGAAGATTTGTTTGATGAACTGGGTGGAGTTAAATACTTTACAAAATTGAACTTAAGAGCTGGCCATTATCAGATTAGGATGAATCCCACTGATGTCCTCAAAACAGCATTCAAAATGCAACAAGGATATTACGAATTCTTGCTGATGTCATTTGGATTGACAAATACTTCAGCAACTTTTCAGAGTTTGATGAATGCAATTTTTAAGAATTATTCAAGTAGATCAGTATCGGTTTTCTTTGATGATATATTAGTGTACAGTAAGGAATAGACACAATGCTTGATCCATTCGAAAGAGGTGTTGTAGCAGTTGAGGGCATACCATTTATATGTTAAAAGATCAAAATTCTCTGTTGCAGCTACTGAGGTGGAGTACCTTGGCCATGTGATTAGTGCTGCGGGGATCGCTATAGTTAGTAAAAAAATCCGGGCTATAAAAGATTGGCCTGAACCAAAAATATTGAAACAGCTTAGAAGTTTATCGGGATTGGCAGGATATTATATTAGATTTATGGCCAATTGCTAAATCTTTAAACCAGTTGTTACATGAAAATGTTTTTCACTGGACAAAGGAAGCTACAACAGCTTTCAGGCAACTCCAGTAGGCACTACTAATTCATGCAGGCCATAACTAATTTTGACAAGGCTTTGAAGTTGATGCTTCAGGAGAAGGGGTAGGAGCGGTATTGATGTAGGAGGGGTCACTCCTTGGTATATTTCAACAAAACATTGTCCCAAAGATACATCCACTTATTAGCATACGAGAAGGAATTAGAAACACTAGTATTAGCGATCAAACATTAGTCCCATTACGTTACCGGTCGGAAATTTACCTCGTAAAATGATCACTGAAGTTGGGGTGTCTGTTAGATCTAAAGATTACTACTCCCTTTCAGCAAATGTGGTTGCCAAAGCTCTTAGGAATTGATTTTGAAATTAAATATAAAAAGGGGAGCGATAACAAAGTAGCAGACACCCTCTCTGGCACTTCTAGTATCGAATTTTGTTCTCTCATTGTGGCTGATATTCATACTGAACTTTTGGGTAGGGTTAGAGTGAGTTGGCAGTGTGATGGGTTTCTACAAGATACAATTCCCAGCTCCAACAAAGCTGGAACAATAACATTCCGCAGTGGAAAGGGCGTTTAGTGGTTGAACCAGATTTGGAGTTACGACAGGATATCATTTCCTTGTTTCATGACTCAGCCGAAGGTGGTCATTCGGGAGTGTTGGGGAGTTCTAAAAGAGTTCAATTATGTTTCTATTGTAGGCGAATGCAGAAAGATATTGATGATTATGTTCGGAGATGTGAGATTTGCCAACGTAATAAATATGGAACTATCGCTCAACCTGGTCTTTTACATCCTTTACAAATTCCAGAGAAGTTGTGGACGGATGTCAGTTTGGATTTGTAGGTGGTCTTCCCAAGTCGGATGGGTTAACAGTCATCCAAATAGTGGTTGACAGATTGAGTAAATAGAAGCATTTGATACCTTTGGTTCGTCCATATTCAGCGGCGAAGGTGGCACAACTTTATGTTGATCATGTATACAAGTTGCATGGGATGCCTGTTAGGATGGTGAATGACAGAGATGCCGTATTTTATGAATAGGAAGAACTTACGAAGGATGAGCAACGACATCGTAGAGGAGTAAAGATAGCTGAAGAACAAAACGGCATAGCTGATATTAGTGAGTTTAGAAAAGAATGGCAAGTTTAATTCAATAAGCGGATGAATTAGTTAAAACAATGTAACGGGAAACCACAGATTATTCAACGTCTACTTATCTCTTGTTCTGCTTTCAGTTTTTATTGAGTTATAATTAGGGTTTCAACAAATCGTATCTTTTCGATCTTACTAAGAATCATCTATATAAAATTTCCAGTAAGACTGTCAAAGTCACATGCTTTTGTAGTAGAAATAAGGTTGTCTTGGAATTTGTCTGCACGTGCGAGCATCTAACCCAACATCTTAAAGTTAAACTATTATTATTCTATAATCTGTTCTGCAAGTAGTTGGATGCCCGACAAGCGATTTTAGTTACCAAAATTCTAATATCCTTAGGATTAAAGTTATGAACTAAGCAAAACATGGAGATATGAGCAGTACCAGGTTATCAGCAAAATGTAGGACTCTTGTTGGAAAGTGGACTACAGGAACCCAATTACCTGCTCCTGCAAGAAGTGGTCAACAACTGCACAGAGTACAAGGTTCTTTATATTAATCTTATGGTCAAATGAGGACAGAATTAGGGAGTCCACCTTTCACCTTCCCCACTTGTACCTCATCAAGCCAAACTCCAGTGCACAAGCTCTGGTTAATTGTGGACAACCTTATTTTTACATTTTATAAAGAGACTGTTTCATCTCTTTGTATCAAAAGTTTGTTTAATACAAAAGAAAGAAATGCTATAATGGTGTAATTTGTTGAAGGATAGAGACTATACATTCAGATGGTTATTCAGTTCTCAAACAGTGGCGGTGATTAAAGGTATTTTTTCAGATGCATTAAGTTTAGTTCTTGTAAATTAAAATTAAAAATTGAAAATAAACCAAAAGAAACAGAATCCATGTTTTAATATCAGATAATAAATAGCGAAAGGCGTGCCATAAATAGTCAAAAACAAAGAAAAAGGATAGCTCCAAAGAGCCCGCTTCACCTGAGAGATCCTATTCCCACGCCAACTCCATCTTTTTCACTCCACAGCAAATTAAAAAATGCTTCCCCAGCACCTTAACCTGAACCAGAGAAAAAGACAGATAGAGACTGTTTTCACGTTGTCAATATGCAAGTACTGATTGGTGCGTGTCTGTGTTTACCCTTTTACGGTACGAAATTCCACAACTTGCGTTCTCGTTCTTGACAACCTACCGCATTTTCCTTTTTTTTTTTAAATTTCTTTTTTACTCTTTTCCGGTCTCTGGTTTTTTTTTTTAGGGTATTTGGTAGTGTTTGTCTATCTTTTGTTTGGTGGTTTGGTGAAATTGTCAGCTGGGTTTGGTCCTTTATGGACATGGGATTTTTATTTTTTTTTGGTGGGGGGAAATTACATGGGATGGTTGCTGCTTAGCTCATTTCTGAATTTCTAGGCTATGTAAAGAGAGCTTCAATGGAAGCCGATGGTAGAATTGGTGATTTTGATATATGGGTTGAGTAATCCATTTCAGTCTGTTTTCGGTTTGGAGGTAACATCAGTTTATTAAGAGGTGAACGTTTTGTAAGATATTGAGCTCCATTTGAGGAACACTTTCCAATTGGATAGTATTTCAAAGGTTTCTTTCTGCTACACTTTCCAATAAGATGCTTGTACGGAGCACTTTCTGATTGTTTTCTTCAACTGGTGTTGAAATGGCTGAGAAACAAGTCTCATCTGTTGGGATAATTGTATCTAGGAAATTCGTGTTTTGTTTATTCCCGTTTATAACGGCCTTGTTTGTATTATCTTGGTTCTCTTTGTTGCGTTCCACAAGCCGTCCCAGTTTCCTAAACCGTGGCTCCTTGTCTAATCCTAAGCTTCTATCAACAATTGATAACCGAAATATTCAATTTCTTAATCAGTATAATGTTGCACCTCCTGTTGCAAATCGAGCAATTATTGTGGACAATGTAGTCGCAGATGAAGAAGAAATACAGGATGGAGGGCAATCCCAAAAGAAGGCTGATGTTGAAGTTTTGAAATGTAGTGCTATTGACAAGAACAGGGAAGAACCTCTCAAGGTTTTCATGTATGATTTGCCTCCTGAATTTCATTTTGAGCTGTTAGACTGGAAAGCTAAAGGGAATAGTGTTTGGCCTGATCTTAGAGCTGGGGTACCTCATTATCCTGGTGGGTTGAATTTACAGCACAGTATTGAGTATTGGCTTACACTGGATCTTCTTGCCTCAGAAGTCCCTGAAATTCCTCGAGCTAGTAGTGCTATAAGAGTTCATAATTCTAGTGAAGCTGATGTTATATTTGTACCATTCTTCTCTTCATTGAGTTATAACCGCTACTCTAAAGTGAATCCCCACCAAAGGAAGAGCAAGAACAGAATGTTGCAAGAGAAGCTGGTGAAGTTTGTGATATCACAGATGGAGTGGAAACGGTCTGGGGGACGAGATCATGTGGTTCTGGCTCACCACCCAAATAGCATGCTGTTTGCCAGGATGAAGTTATGGTCAGCAATGTTCATTCTATCGGACTTTGGGAGGTATCCTCCAACTATAGCAAATGTTGACAAAGATGTGATTGCACCTTACAAACATATAATCAAAAGGTACACCGATGACTCTTCCAACTTCGACAGCCGTCCAACTTTGCTGTACTTTCAAGGTGCCATATACCGAAAAGATGTATGTATATCCTTCTCTTTACTCATATTTTGCAGCAAATTTGTTTTAGATATCTTGATTTTCTTTTGAAATTACAAAACATAACTAAGGCTGTGGATGTTTTTTGGCTGCGGTCCTTCACATAAAATTGTTTGGGCTGTTCATTGAATGTGTGAAGAACAGGGATCTTTGCAAAATTACTTGTGAAGATGTATGATATTTTACTCAATATTGCGAGCAATTAATGCTAGGTGACCTAGCTCTATTAATGTAAGCAAACACATCTTTTCCATCTACTATTCCTGGTTAGTTTTGCCTCCCACTTGGTTCGTGGATATGCACCAACCTGGCCTTATGATTAGAATTATAGCTTTACAAAATACAATCTTCTCGAGGACTTAAAAATATGATATTTCCATTCCTTTTGGAATAGCCTTTTGAACTTGAAATTGTTTGAAATTCATAAGGCCTTCTTTGCTAAACTCTAATCTCTCGTTGCTGAATATGCATTTCCCACTATTCTAGATTTAACATCTTACATCGAATGCTTTTGTGTGTTACAAGCAGCTTATGTATGTTGTTCTCTGTTGATTGGTTTAGCGGTTTGGGGCTTGTGGGGAGTTAGTGGTTGCTGAATTCAATTTGTCAATTTTTTCTTGTGAACTTCTATCAACACTTACCATTGCGTGGACTCTGTTAACAAACCAATCATATTCCTTTCGTTCATTTCTTACATATTGGTTTGTCTTGTTCAGGGTGGTTTTGCTCGCCAAGAGTTGTTTTATCTTCTTAAAGACGAAAAAGATGTGCATTTTCAATTTGGCAGCGTTCAAAAGGATGGAATCAACAAGGCTTCAAGGGGAATGCACTCTTCCAAATTCTGTCTCAATATAGCAGGTGACACTCCATCCTCAAACCGACTCTTTGATGCCATTGCTAGCCACTGTGTCCCAGTCATCATCAGTGATGACATTGAGCTCCCTTACGAGGATGTCCTTGACTACTCTAAGTTCTGCGTATTTGTTCGCACATCTGATGCTATAAAAGGGAATTACCTCATAAATTTCATAAGGAGCATTGGCAAGGATGAATGGACCAGAATGTGGCAAAAATTGAAAGAGGTAGAAGACTTCTTCGAGTTTCAATACCCATCAAAGCAAGGGGATGCTGTCCAAATGATCTGGAAAGCAATTTCCAGAAAAGTTCCTGCTATTAGAATGAAGATAAACAAGGCTAGGCGATATGCTCGATCTCCTATCCGTAAAGATAGAGGGTTAAGATCAATACCAGCACCTGGGAATTTTTGGTGAGGAGGAACTGAAAATCCCCTAAGTTCTACAGTTTTTAGATCCATTTTATGTGAAACACCAGACTAGGTTTTGCTTTTGCTTCTTAAAAGGGTAAGAACTGCAATGTGCTCTTGCCGCAGATTATGTGGTCATTCTTGTAAAAAGAAAAAGAAACCATAGATAATGAAAAGAAATTTCGTTTGTTACAAGAGAGCCTTATGCCATGTACATGTTTTTGAATCCGACAATGTTGTTCCCATTTCCAAGTGCTTATGAGTTTAGCATTCCTTTTTTTCCAGATTTCAGCAAACAATTGGTAGTATTATCGCCTCTAATGCGGGTTAATTCAATGTTACTTTGAACAGTACGCTGACTAACGACCGTTCCGATTAGTAGTTGTACCAAATGTTATGAATATCGTACTAGTATTGGTACTGGATTTAGTTCTGGTATGATACTATATCAGTGCCGATTAGTATTAAGTACCATTTTGAATAATTTTTTAAATTTATAAAATAGTCTCTAATTTTTTTAAAATTATAAAATAGTATTTCAATATATTGTATTGTATAATTTGTAATTTTATATCAATTCTGTCTTCAAAAATTATAATAATAAAAATTTAAAATAATAATAATTTGTTTATTTTTATTAACGTTACTTTTTGCATATTTCATATATAAATAATAACCATAATTAATTATTAAAAAATTTATTTAATCATTATAAAAATATAAAATTAAGAGCCTTATCCCATGTACATGTTTATGAATCCGATAAGGATGTTCCATGTCCAAGGTGCTTATGAGGTTAGCATTCCTTTTTGTCCAGATTTCAGATTTCAGCAAACAATTGAGAGTATTATCGCCTCTATTGCCGGTTAATTCAATGTTACTTTGAATGGTATGCTGACTCACGGATAGGGCGCAGGCCGACCCGCGGCTCAGCCTACCGGTGGGCAATCTAGCCCATGGCCCGCCGGGCCATGGGTAGGCCAGCCCGGTCTGGCCTCTTTATATTTTAATTTAAAAATTACAAAATGTGGCAAGCCCGTGGCCCGTCCAACTCAAGCTGGGCCGGACCAAAATTATCATCCCTACTTACGGACGTTCACACTAGTAGTTATACCATACTATTGTCAGTACCAGATTTGATTATGGTATAATAATACTATACAGATATTGATCAATACCAGGTACTGTTTTTGAGTAATTCTTTAAATTTATAAAATAGTTCCTGAATTTTTTTAAAAATTGCAAAATAGTATTTCAATATAATGTACTGTATAATTTGTAATTTTACATCAACTTTGTCTCCAAAAAAATATAATAATAAAAATTTAAAATAACAACAATTTATTTGTTTTATTAGCATTATTTTTCACATATAAATAATAATCATAATTAATTTTTTTTAAATCATTTAATCATCATATAAGTATAAAATTAAGAACAAAACAAAATATTTAAAATAATACAATTTTATTATATAATAAATAATAATTACATAAAATAAAAATAATGATAAATATTCATGACTCTCTATCAATTGCAATTTACAACAAGAGTTTGTGTCGAGTAACTAGAAGCGAAACCTAAAACAAAAATATTTACAATTATATTGCATATATAGAATTTAACATATACATTAAATATAATTAAAATTAAAAGAAGAGAAGAAACCAAAAATTTGGAACTTTATTAAATCAAATACGTGCTTAAATTGCATTAACTTCAATTTTCATTTGGTACAAAATCTTTATCATTGAAAGGAGCTTCATCATCACCATCATTCAAATTCATTGCATCAAATGACGTGTCAATATTTTTCCATCCAAGATTATCTTTTACGTCACTCTCATCTATCAAACTCGGCTCCTTAGAAACTCAACTCGCTAAAAGATCAATATTATTAATGCAAATTGGATATACAAAGCTACTTGTTATATTAAGATTCCTAGTAAACAATTAAATTAAATTATTAAAAAATTATATCTAACATAATAATAATAATAATAATAATAATAATAATAATAATAATAATAATAATAATAATAATAATAATAATAATAA
>JAOQMS010000002.1:10642272-10683557 GCA_027563885.1 Erythroxylum longipes
AGGTCCGTAGACAGTCATAATAACAATATAAAGGAAAGATTGTATATATCATGCTCATATATGAAAAATAAAGTTAACGTATTTAATGCACAAAGTTTTTCACTTTTTGAAAATTTGGAGACAGTCATAATATACACAATCTTTCCTTTATATTTTTACAAAAAGATTGTTTCTCCGACTTGAACCTATAATTTTTTGGTCACAAAGAAACAAATTTATCAATTGCTGTAAGACTCCCCTCCACAATTATGATGGTATATAAATAATGATTGGTGGAATTTACAGCCATGTGTTACAAGTTGTTTTTGTTGTTTCTATTTTTCAAGAATGTATTAGTAGAAAAATAAAGAGCACGTTAGCTTTTTTAGTCAATTTTTAGTATAAGACTTTGTCCTTAACTTTTATGTAGCACTGCAGTTCTTTTTTGAGTTGTTTCCATTTCTGCTCTGCATTTAAGTAATTAAATTATTATTCTTTAAACAGTTTTCTCTAGAACTAACAAAATTTTCTTGGTTTGATGTTGGAGAGCCTTACTCACTAAGTGTTCGATATTATTACTCAAAGAAAGGTGTGCTCCTCTTCAAGCATCTTTAGACAAGCTTGTTACTTGTTAGTAATAATTATTGGAATTAATTTATGCATGGAAACTTATTTACAAGGGTAGTAATTGTGAGATATTATCTCTAGATTCTAGCAAATAATCTCCTAAATGGTGAGCTGCATCGGACTTGGAACATAAAATATGGGAAAGCTCTATTTTCTTTACAAACATCAATCCACAAAGAGTATATCGAGCGTGTTCGCAATCTAACTACACCAAACAATTATGAGATACTTGAAAAAATGTTTACTAAGAAAAATACAGCTTGTCTATAATATCTAGAGAATGAATTAACTCAAGGTAATCTTTTAATTGAAGAATATTTTTTAAAAGTTAAAAACTTCAAAGCTGGACACGGAGAAGCCATTGAGTAATGCTCGATTATGCTGTCATCTTATCTGTGGTCTATGAAAAGATTTTGTTCCTTTTATATCCTTAATACGAGGACGAGCTAATCAACCTCTAACTTTTAAGCCATAAAATTTACTTTCGAATTAAAAAGTTTTAGTGAAGCAAGTGACAAATAACAACAAGCCTCCTTCTCATATCGAGGACGTTTTTTTCACCTAGGACCAAAAGAAAAGGAGATCTCCTCCGAAGTCTTCAGTGAGTAGAACTCAGTCCAAAGTTAAAGAGCAGTCCAAGAGCAATTCAATAGCTTGTTATTGGTGCAAAAAGATGGGACACATCAAACATAATTGTCGGATGAAGGTGGTGAGTGATCAATATGGAAATTCAGGCCATATCAAGTCAAAACGTTATATAAAATTGGAGGAGATAAGAGCAAATGTGGCACATGAATAGAGTGTCTCTGAACAACCAAATTAGGATGAGCATTTTTCTATTGAGGTTATTGATCAATCAGTAAATGTGACTTTTGTTGTACACCAGACTGGCGCGCTCACAGATGCCAAACCCTTATTAACTATAAGAAGGAGTGGATTGTTGATTATGATTGTTCCTGTTATGATCTTTGTCTTTAACAAAACTTATGATGTCTTTGATTTGAAATTGCTTTGCAAAAATGAAGCAGTTATTGAAAAATAAAGAAGACGCAGAAGTTTACTTGGTTGGATAGCACAAAGCTATCTACATCCAAGGGTCAATCTCACTGGTTTCACTAGCTTCAAGAGGGAAGAATACAAGAGATAGGGTGCTTTTACAAACACCTGCAAGAGTTCCTCATAACTCCCTAGTACTCTTTTGATAAGTACTCTAACACTCTCTCTATTTTTCTCTCTTGTAGAATCAGAAGATTGTGTATATCTATATGCTAATTGTAATGTGTGTTTTTGATAACTCTGGACGTGTGTATATATAACAGATGAGAAGCTTTCGTCTTTGATTTACGCCTATGCTTATTTTTTTCATGTGTCATTCACGTGCCCTTTAAAATCTTAGCCTTTCTCCTTATGTTCACGCATATCAAACCATTCCTTAATGTTTAAAGAGATGCTGCCTTTTGGTCATGATTTGCGTGTCTCCCATGTGCTACTCACGTGTTGTGACTTACGCCTATCCCTTATGCTTTGCGTTTTGGTCATTGACAGATTGCCATTTATCTTCTTCTCTTCTTCGAAGTCTCCAGAGCTTTTCTCTTCACTTCACACACATGCACACGTCCTTCCAAAAAATCCCAATTCTTGTTCTGAAATTGATGAGTTGCGTTGAGCGTTTGTGGAGAATAAGTGATTTCCATCACAGTTCCCATCATGCAATAGGGAATATTTGCCTGTTGTCTAATGTTCATCTGAACTGTAGAAAAAGGTCATTGTGACATCTAATAATTCCTTGCATCTTATATTGGAACAAAGACATTTTAGATAAGGTAATTACAATGATAGAGACATTTTTTTCAAACATGTTTATTATATTCTAAGCTTAAAAAGAAATCTTATTTTAGTTCCTCGAATGATCCACGAAGGTATGCTCTCTTTGGCTCAAGTGATGGACGAGTTCTTTCAAATGTAAATCATATTGCAACCAATGTTTTGTTTAATAAAAGAACAAGAAGAAGAAAGAATCATTATATGTGTTATCTAGAAATGATGCATATGTTGCCAAGATAGGTCAAAATGAGAGCCAGGAAGAAATTTCTTGATGGCATTTTTATTTTAAAGGATATTCACTATAATTATGTTTGTGTTAGCTATCAATATGGAAAGTCTCGTCACTTTTCAAGAATGATGTGGAGAAAGAATTTAAGCTACTAGTAAAGTGTTTGTGCAAAGATACTAGAGCTGAATTTATTCCGGATCAAATTCAAAATTTTTATAGAGAACATGGATTCAACACTAAAAGACTTGTCCATAAACTCTACAAAAAAATGGGGTTACTAAATAAAAACATAGGATTCAACATTAAAATTCTTATCCATAAACTCCACAAGAAAATGGGGTTCCTAAGTTCGCTCATTTAAAATCTATTTGCTTATCATGGATCCATGCAAAGAATCTTCCAATAGAGTTATGGGCTGCAGTTTTTCATATTGTTGCATATGCTATAAACTATTTGCCTCTATAGTTAGGTACAAAATCATCTCCTTTTAAATTGTTATATTGTCGCAAACTCAAAGTCAATTAATTTTAAGTTTTTAGTCTATTTTTATGTTCATATATTGAAACATAATTGAACTAAACTTGACCTAAAGGCCAAGTAATGCATTTTTGTTGGTTATGACACTCACATGAAATGATGGAGATGTATGGAACCGAAAACAAATAAGGTTATTATTTCTTATGATGTAATGCTTAATAAAGTAACTTTAACGTAAATAAAGACAATCGTACAATTGATCTTACATTGCTTTTTTCTAATGATTATACACTTAATAGTAAGGAGAAATATTCCTTTATCTAATGGAAACATTCAAATAGAAGAAGATACAAAAGTTGTAATAAGAAAATGGACGAGACAAAGAAAGCAACTTAGTTATATTAGTGATTATGAAGAGAAATATTTTTCTGTTCTATCTTGATTTGTCATGGGAGATTTATATGAAAATGAGCCTAATCTTATAATGAAGAAAAAGGGATTCCTAAATGGGAAGATGCAATACAAGGAAAAAGTTTAGTTTTAAACAAAAACAACATGTGGGAACTTGTACCAAAACTAAGGGGTGCTGATCTGGTAATCTGTAAATAGGTTTACAAATTGAAGAAAAAGGTTGATGGCACAATTTATAGATACAAAGCTCGTCTTGGATCTTTAATTTACTCCAATAGTTTGCTTTGTGGAAAGTGTGAGCCCTCCATACTTAATATAATTGTCGATAATTCCACAATAGCCTCCTTATTTTGCTCCTCCTCTTCTTGTTCATCTTTCTTATCTTCCTTCTCTTATTAAAAAATAGTTTCATCCTTTTCTTCAATCTTTAGTGCCTTTTTATTCCATAATGTTATCGTATCATATAGTTCCCTAAAATTGGCTTAGTGTATCTAGATAAAACATGATTATATGATTTTATAAAGTTCAACCTTATTTAAAGCGATGAACTTCATAAGAACATCTTAAAGATGTTGATACTCCTCTTGCTACTATTGTTACAAAAATCTAGATGAATCATGATCTTTCAATGCAAAGCTATAGCAACTGATCCACTTTGTATTAGAAGTATTCTTATTATTCTCTCAATAATATAGTTAAGATTATGATGAAACTTTCAGCCTCATTACCAAAATGATAATAGTTCGAACAATTATTTCTTTAGCTATTAGTAGAGGCTAGAAATTATAACGACTAGATGTAAGAAGAAAAGATTTTCTTTATGGAGAGTTAGATTGAGATATCTTTATGAAACAAATATAAGGATTTATTTCCATAAAGTTTTCTAATAACATGTATTGCCTCAAGCAGGTGTTTTATCATCTCAACCAAGCTTTATGTGCTTGGTCTAGTAAGATTACTCAATTTCTGATTTTTGTGGTAGCCTATTTATAAAACTTTTTATCGAGCTGGGAATCAAGAAAATTCAAAGTTAGAAAATATTGATAGATAAAGATCTCTTCTGGTTTGAAAAACCTCTTTTAACTATTATTTTCAACTTTAAATGTTGGAATTGTCCATTTTGATATATAAAAAACAATCAATTTGAAAATGCTGTAAGAAAGGAGATGTCACAATATTTTTTTAATACATGTCGAAGTGATGGAAAAGAAAGAATCTCTTTTATATATCCACCTAGTTTATTAAATTTTTTGAAAATGATAAAAAAATGTCCCTATTAAAATAGAAAAAATCTCCTCTGACGAGATGTATAATCATTGGAATTTTGATAATAACCAAAAAGACATATTACTAATTCCCCTGGCGTAGATTGACTTGTTGTTAATAGATCAGTAAGAGTATTTTTCCGATATATAACTCTTCTATAAAGTTCATTAATATTTGAACTGATTAGTTTCCCTCCATCTATTTGAATGATCAGTCTCAACTGGGAGGAAGAACGGGTAATAGACATAAAACCGTTCATTTTGGGTCTATATTTGTTCGAATAACATGCTTAGCTAATTCCACGTGTCTAAAATCCTCAATTTCTAATTTTTGTGGTTTCAAGTCTTTAACTACTAATTCATGATTATTCATCAAGAAAGCATTTATTGTATGCACTATACAACTTCTTTACGTAGATAATATGATTATTATGGGAGATAATGATGCTGAAATTAATTATCTTCAAGACGTTTTGTCTGTTCATTTTGAAATGAAAAGTTTGGATGAAGTAAGTTATGTTTTTGGGTTGGATATTAAAAGATCATATAGTTATTTTTGTTTTTCAAAAAGGATATAGAATAAGTTTACTGAAATGATTTTAAATGGATGAGTCAAAGGCAATTGCCACTCATACGGAACCTTGCCTGAAGTTGTCAAAGAATGAAGGAAAGCAATTAGAAGATGCAAATCTTTTCAGACAAATTGTTGGTAGTTTATTTTATTTTTCTATCACAAAACTTGATATTGTATTTTTTATTGGAGTTATTTCTACTACAAGAAAATTACAAATTATTGACAGAAAATTATGGACGGGAAAAATTCTATATTAAATTAGCAACAAAAATTGACTTTCCATTTATAAAATTATAGTATTTTGTGATGGACAAAATATCCATCGGTAAAGGTGGAAGGAAATTATCCCACAATTTTGCCGATAAAATATAGCGACAGAATAGTAAAGATCGTCATAAAAATAGGCGGCAATAGTTGGCAGCAAAAATAAGTGTCAGGTGTACCGACGGAAGCAATGTTCATCAATAAATTTTAAAGTTAAACGTCGTCATTTGGGTCTTTGGCTTCAAAATTTTTAATCAAAAGAATGTCGTTTTGGTTTTAATTAAACCCCACCGGAAGCCACCCCTCCCTCACTTAAGACTTGTTTTCTTTTTTATCACCGTCGGTCTTCTTTCTTCCATCGTCCATCATCCATGCTTTGCTCTCGTCCATTGTTTATCGTCCATCATCTTCAGTTAAGTTGAGGTTAGTCATCCATGCTTTACTCTCGGGTTTATTTTTTCTTAGAGAAATTTTGTTGCTAAATGGTTGTATGAACGTCGGTTTTATTGATGTATGGGATTTTGCATTTTTTGAACTGTAGTTAGTTCATTTATGTTTGAACGTGTTTATGTTGGTGAATAATGGAAAAAAACAAAGCTATATAGTAGCAAGAAGCAACGTGATATTCTGCTTTTCATACATACTTTAAATAAGTAGCAAGTTGCAAACTTGTTTATAACGAATAACATGTTGAATCATATTAGTAAATATTAAGATACAACTAATGATTGATGACAAACATGTTGTATATAAGAGCTGATCCATAGATATGAATTGCCTCCAAGTCAACTTTTACAAGTACTAATATTATGCTACAACTTTTGGAAGTAAAAACCTTGTGATAAACTTACTGAATGCTAATATTGAAATATGATTATATACATTTTCTATTGGATTAAAATAATTGATCAATCAATCATTACTTAAATATACAATTAGCCTACTTATCTACATTTAAATTCAATTAGAAAACTTTAGTTTTGAAGTATACATGAACCCACTTTGGAGTGGATGCCATTTCGTTGTACATTTCACCTATGGATACACCTTATATCTTACAAAAGATGAATAGATTCCTAAATTGCAAAGCCAAAAAAGAAGGGAGTGTTGAAAATAATTTTATAGTGTTAATAAACAAAGAAAAGCACCCAAGAAAAAAGAGATTCTTGAACTCATTATTTGAAACCTTATTATCTATTTTAGTGGAAAATGTTTCAAGTAATTGTAATAAGGTGGTTGTAGTGTGCCCATATTTGTTATAAACTATACTTGTTGTTAGTATATCTGTCCACTCACATGAAAGTTGGAAAATTTCCCGTCAGCTAGTTATAAAGTTTTCTTTTATTTGTTAATCCATGCTAGTGAAATATGTGATATGTCCTTTGGCAATATGGACAAAAACTGACCAATGATTACTTGATGTTATATCATTTTTCTGAAACCTTCATAAAAAATACAATATGCATTATGCTTATTAATATTTTTAGCTATAATGCACAAAACCTTTAATCCTTAAAATTAGCAGTTTTGAAAAGTCTCAAAACATAAAATTATTTTCATATTAAAAATATTCTCACAAAATTTAAATTACATATTCATTTCATATTTATTTTTAAAATATTATCTAATTTGAATATTCTAAATTTAAGTTATTAAATTTATATTGAATAAATATTAACATATATTTAAGAAAATCTTTTAAGAGTAAGAATTATTAATTATATCTAAAACAAAAAATTAAATTGCACCTCTGATATATAGCACACTTTATGTTCTCCCAAGTCCCTTCGTATATATATAATTAGCATTTCCATGTTCTTTTAGTTTTTATTTTCATACAACTTAAATCAAAACACTTGTACCTCTTAGCTAATAACCAACTTATGAATCACCTTTATGTCACTAAGAAGGAATATGTTGTGATAAGTGCTTCTATCATTTTTGGTAAGTGTAATATTATTAGGAGTTCCATAGGTTTTTGTAGGTTATGATACAGTCCAATCAAAGAAATTGGGAAATACTACATTTAATAGTGCACATGGTAGAGGTGACAAGTCACATACAAACTCCTAAACCTAGTTTTGAAGCTTGTTTTTTAATTAAAATGTGTCATTAACGAATGAGATAGAAGTATATAGGATAACGTTTAGATACATGCATATAGAGAGTTAAGAATAGACTCTCCTTCAAGAAAATAAAAAACAAAAACCTCTTGAAACCCACCATATGAAGACCTTTGCAACATCGTCATTTTACAAAATAAAAGGAATACATTATATAGGCATTCGATGCCTCTAGAAATTACCCAATTAGGGATAGAAAAATCCCATGCTCCTTAAAACTGAACAATTATTATTTAAGCCCTTATTGCTTTGTAGCTTAATTTATATGCTTGTGGTTTATTCCTTAGCTTCATTTGAATATATTGGGAATTTAGTAAGATCTATTGCCGATTTGATCTCTTAATTGAACTTGTATAAAGCTATGCCTATATTCTTTTATAATACAATTCTTTTATTGTATAAGGCTATTGCTTATAATACAAATCAAAACTTACTAAAAACTAGTTAATTATTTATTGTGTTTCTTGCAGGCCGTGTTCTGTGTTGAAGAGAGTTGATAATTGTCCAACCTCATCTGTTTTCTTTTTAGTTTGTGATTGTCTGTCTATCAAGGAAAGTTGTTCAACTAAGTAACTTATAATGTGATTGGTTTTGTGTTATTCTTTGCAACTTTACCTCTAACAATAATTGATAAGTTAAAATATGAAATCTATCTAAAATCAACATTACCAAAATGAAACGAATTTTTTAAATCCAATTTTATTGTTTGTTTGACTTAAAACTTATTATGTCAACTTCTAATGAGTTATCATTATGTTATTTAGATCTTTGTTGTTTGTTGTCAGTCATCTCCAATTGTCTGTTTTTCCAAATAAGTCGTCCAACTTCTGTTTATATTTTATGCTCTACTTTAATAGATTATATGAATGTGTGTTGTTCTTTGGAATGGTTATCTTGGTTTTGTATGTTGTTGTTTAGAATATTGTTAGAATGATTAATGGCTAGATGTATAAATTACATAAGTATTTACTACATGTTGAAAGAGTTTGTATAATTATGGATGATTTAAGGCATAATAAACCCTTAGGGTGGTACATAAGTTAGAAACCTGTAATGTAGCTCCCATGAAGTTTATCTGTGAAAAATTTCACAAGCTTAAATTCACAGCGAGAACTTACTTTCTTGATTCATATGGGGTAATAATGCCACGTATCATTGTACTTGTTTAAAAACAAACTTTGGAAATGAACTTCAATGTGATTAATTCAAGCATAAATACTTGAACTTCAATACGATGAATTCAAACTTAATATTAACATAAGAAATTCACGTATAATTGGCATGAAAATTCTTTGCATAATAAACCCAAAGAAACATGCAATGTAGCTCCCATGAGACTTATCGGTGAAAAATTTCACGAGTCTAAGAGTCACAACGAGAACTTGCTTTCTCGATTCATATAGTGTAACAATGCCATGTACCATAGTTCTTGTTTAAAATCAAAATTTGGAAATGAACTTGTAGTTGATTAATTCAAATATAAATACTTGAACTTCAATGTGATTGCTCGATGTAGTGTTGGATTTAATTTATGTAGGTGCTTTTTTTTTTACTTTTTAATGTCACTTCTTACAGGACACTGGTTGGCATATTATTTTTTTTGACTGATACTCACATATGTTGAGTTTTCTAATTGTAAGCTCATATGGTGGGATATGTTGGTTTCAATTTGGAGGGGAAATGATCAAAGACCTGGAAAAACTTAGGGATGTTCTGTAAAGTAAAGATTAAATGTTATGTAAGCTTAGGAGAAATGAATGATACTAACTATGAAATCACTTTTTTTAAATAATAGTTTTGTAGAAATGAGTAATGTTGATAGATCTTAGATGTATAGAAGATTAACACCCGATGACTTCATTAATCCTGAGTTTGTTGAGGGAGTTGAAGCTTTAATTCACTATGCATATTCTCAGCCTGCATATATGGATGGTGTAAAGATCAGATGTCAATGTAAAAAGTGCAAACATATATTTTTTCTTCCTATTGATGAAGTGAATCTCCATTTGTTAAGAAAAAAGTTTGTTCCAAATTATTTTGAGTGGACATGAGATAAGGAGCCATTAATTTGTAGCACCTTAAGGGTAATAAAGTAAACTCATTAATAAATGTGGATGGGTTTGAAGGGGGGACTGGATTTATAACAAATAATGTGAGTGCAACTGAAAATACTTACACTCAAATGGTTTATGATGTAATCGATTATACCTTTCAGGTAAATATAGAAAATCTTGAAGAAGAACTAAACCTATATTCAAAAAAGTTTTTTGACTTACTAAAATCAACTGATCAAGAATTATGTCCAAATTGTGAGACCATGACTAAGTTATCTTCAATTGCTTGAATATTGAATATAAAGTCTGAAGGGCATATTTCTGATTGAAGTTTGGATAAATTTCTTGCTTGGTATAATGAATCAATACCTCTTAATCATATAATGGTTGATAATTTCTACTATCTAAAGAAAATTATTAGGGGTTTTGGTTTGTCAGTTGAAAAAAATGATTGTTAAAATTTTGGATGTATGTTGTTTTGGGAAGATGAAGTGGAATTACATGAGTGCAAATTTTGTGGTTAATCTAAGTTCAAACCTAGAAAGCGTTCTATGAAATAGAAATTAGTACCCTCGAAGCAGATGTACTATTTCTTGCTAACTTCGAGACTTCAAAGACTATATACCTTTGATGTTACTGCATCTCACATGAGATAGCATAATGAACATGACTAGGAAGATGGAATAATGAGTCATCCATTGGATACACTCATATGGAAACATTTCAATAACACTCGTTTTGAGTTTGCAACTGAAAGTCGAAATGTTAGGATGGGATTGTCGACAGACAGCTTCCAACCTTTTGGTCAATCCAGCCAACGATATTCATCATGGCTAATCATAATTACTCCTTATAATTTGCCTCTATGGATGTGTATGAATGAGGCATATATGTTCTTGACGGTGATTGTGCTAGGGCCTATGAATCCAAAGCATAAAATTTATGTCTTCTTATAACCATTAGAATCTGAACTGTATCATCTTTGGGAATTTGGTGTCGAGATATATGATGTGTCTCTTAAACAAATTTTTTTGTTGAGAACAGCTTTAATGTGAACTATTAGTGATTTCCCTGTATATGCTATATTGTTTGGATGGAGCATAGTAGGGAAATTGACTTGTCCTTATTATAGCAATGATTATGATGCGTTTTATCTTCCTAATCACAGGAAATTTCTTCCTCCAGATTATCCATTTGGACGTAATAAACAAAAATTCATTAAGAATAGGATGATACAAACACTTCCTCCCCCTCACAAAGCTGGTGAAGAGATATTGGAGGAGATTGATGACTTAAGGTTGTTGAAAGTTACAGAACTTGAAGATGAAGAAGTTAATAGAAGCATTAGTATAAACTTTGGTCGGAGAAAATGAAGTATTTTTTGGGATTTGCCATATTGGGAAAGTAATTTGGTTTTTCATAACCTAGATGTGATGTATATTGAAAAAAAATATTGTTGACTATTTGTTCAACACTATAATGAACATTGAAGGGAGGGCCAAAGACAATGCAAAATCACGAGCTGATTTGAAATTTGTTTGTAGAAGGAATGAGTTAGATAAAGATCTTTGCACCGTTAAATATCCAAAAACATGTTACAATTTAGATTTAAAAAAAGGAAATTTGTGTGAATGGTTGAAAAGTATAAAGTTTCCCAATTGTTATATGTCGAACTTAGCAAAGTGTGTGGACATGAGGAAGTACAAATTATTTGGGATAAAAGTCATGATTATCATGTGTTTATGCAAAGGCTAATTCCAATTGCATTGGAAGAGTTGCTACCGAATAAGGTTTGGGAAGCTATAACAAAATTAAGTTTGTTTTTCAAAATTTTAACATAATCTGAAATAAAGTTGGCTAAAATGGAAAAACTAGAAAGGGAAATGTCAGTTATCTTGTGCAAATTAGAAGGGATTTTTCCTTTAAGCTTCTTTGACTGTATAGAGTATCTACCTGTACATTTAACACACGAGGTTAAACTTTCTGGTCCGGTTCAATATCAATGGATATATATGTTTGAGAGGTAATTATAGTTAATATTTAAATAAAACTTATATCATGTTTTAATAATAGAATTGTAATAACCCTATCTGTAATGTAGGTATTTGCGTCACTTGAAGAAAAACGTCAAAAACAAGGTTAGAGTTGAAGGTTTAATATGTAATGCTTATTTAGTGGAGGAAGCAAGTATATTTTGTTCACATTATTTTGAGTCACAAGTGCACACAAGAGAAAGAAAAATTCTTCGTAACAACGATAGGAGAGAAATGGGTGATGTTGATGGTAATTTATCTATTTTCACATATCCAGGAGAAACATATGGACGTTCAATAAGAAAAATGTTAACAACATAAGAAATAAAGGCTGCTCGTGGTTACATTTTATTGAATTGTCAACCTTTCATGTACTAAGTTTAAGTTGATTTTGAAATAGATTATTTGAGTTTTCAAAGTTATTGTTGTTCATAACTAAAATGCATAATAATTCTTTTAGATTAGACGAGGAATGGTTACGCGAGCTAATGCCTGAAACAACACAGGATGATATCAATAAAAATGTTGAAAGACACGTTCCTCTATGGTTCGAGAAATATGTAAGCTTTCACTTGTAATAATTAAAATGGTTAAATTATCAGATCAAAGTGCTTAAATGACATCATACTATTTAATATGATAATTTTTTTTGGTATAGACCTTAGAAAATCTAATAGAGAACAAGTTCATATGTGATCTTACGAAAGGACCTTTACGAACTGTTAAATCATGTCTAATGTATTTTGTTAATGGATACAAATTTCATACATAATATCATGGTCTTAGAATGGAAACAGTAAATAATGAGGTTTGCATGTAAGGAGAATTGATGGATTACTATGGTAAAATTATTGAGATACCTGAAATTGAGTTCCTTGCATTGTCAATAAAATGGAGTGTGATATTTAAGTGTGAATAGTTTGATCCAACTCCTAATGTTGGAACAAAAATACACAGACGATACAATCTAGTTGAAATCAACCAGCGAAGAAGATTTAGACAATTTGAACCTTTCGTGTTGGTGATGCAAACGATCCAGATGTATTATGTCCCTTTTTCCAGCTTACGACGAGATAAGTCAGATTAGTTGGCCACTTGTAAAGTAAAACCTAAAGGTATTTTTGAATTATATGGAAAAGGAGAAAATAAAATAATTGAAAGTGAAGAATTTCAGGAAGATGTTTATGAAATAAATGCATGTGTAACATATGACGAGAATGAACCTTTAAACAATCCAAATAATGAATATGTTGAAATTTCATCTAGAGAGGATGAGGAGGGCGAGAGATCTAAAGAGGAGCCTAAGTTTGATTCTAATTCTTTGAAAAAAGAAGACAATGATGATTTTGATTTACAATTAAGTGCTAATAGTGATTAATTTGTGTTTATAATAGAATATTATATGAATAAATCTATTATTGCATCAACAATATATTGTTATATATTGAATTTATATTGTTCTATTATTAGAATATTCAATAAAATGTGAATTTTAGGTTAAAAATATGCCACCAAAAAGAAAACAGGATATGATGCAACTAAGGTTCAGATTACCACGATTTGGAGAAGCCAATGCATTTTCAAGTGAAGCATCACATTCTACAGATGCTACAGAATCACCTGCCGTATATCCAGCTACTGCACATCCAGATGAGGCATCACCTTCTGTACCTACTGCTATACCATCCAGCAGCTCTGCTACATTAGCCACTAACCCTACACCATCTGCCACCCCTATACCAACAGAGATATCAGGGCTAAACGTGCGGATGAAGGAGGCAACTTCCAATCTGGAGTTAATAGAGTTAATGGAAGAACTTACATCACAATTGTCAACAATTTGTAAGTAAAATTCTAAAAATTTTGAAACACATGATAATACGATAGGTTTATACTGAAGTTATAGGTTTTAATTTAAAAATGATCTAAAATAACATATATATTAGGTTGGTTCTATCTGGAACGTGTTCAAGAAATATCTGATCTAAGTTTAAGGAGAGGATATATCTTGAGGGTTATATATGGAAGAATGTCTCTTAGGCGACAAAGGATTTTTATTATCAGGAATTTGAGGTATAAAAAATATATCCTTTAATCTTTTTTATTTTATCTAATTTTATTCTTTAATTAGATAAATATTGTTGTTTATAAGTACTTATAGTATGTTTTTCTTTTTTTTCAAAAAGAATTTTTTTGAGATTCAAAATTTGATGTTATAGTTTATAACGTATATGAGAAGCAAGCTCGTACACGTTATAAGGACTTTCTTATTTCGATAAATAAGAATGGTGTACGACCACCATATATATTTGAAGAAATATAGAGTCGTTAGCACCAATATTGGGCATCACTAGAGGCAACTTTCATTTCAGAGCATAATTCTGCTAACAGATGTAGAGAACCGAATGAAGAGAGTTTACCCGTACATGCTAAAGAATCTTTAACCCAGTAGGAGCATGCACTTCAACTTGTAAGTATCAAAACTTTACACTTATATTTTGGTTTTTGTACATTGATGTATGAAATTTGATTTCAATGTAATTTGATGTATGAAGTTTAAAATAAAGTATAGATGCATTATGGAGAATAATAATGTTATAAATGTTTGATGTCATTAATGGTTGTGTTGTTGAGTTAAATCTTTTTGTCTAACAAAAGGTAAATATCATAAAAATAAAGAAAATTCTGTTGAAATTTTTGTAAATTATAGTTCACTTATAACAATTTATTCTGATGCAAGAAAAGTCTATGGGTAGGAAGCCTACACCATGCTAACTCTTTTTGCACACTAACACCAAGAAGAATGATGGTGTGACCTTTGTCAATAACCAATGTGGACAACTTCATGTTTGTAAAATTTATACTTTAATATTAATTCTAAAAAAGTACCATTTATTAACATAAAAAATTATAATGATAGAACCAAATATAAAAAAACATTAAATGACAGTCTCAAAACTTTGAAACTATTAATGGGAGTCAGGCATATCTTGATGCAGTGGGTGGTAGGGACAGTCGAGGAAGGATTTTCAACTTAGGTTCATTTGCAAATACATGTTATTCGCAATCATCTACATCTACTACAGCTGGATCTAGTAGGCGGTCCACATCAAATGAGAGAGTCCTTCAACTTAAGAGTATAGTAGAGAGGCTAACAGAGTACAGAACTCAGCTTCGTAATGAGGTGGATGAATTGAAGGGTAGGGACAGAACCTCATCGCAACAGTCAAAGCATCCGCCTTCACCACCTATATAGCTTTTGGATAAGTGAATGTATTTGATGGTCTACTACTCTTAAGTTTTTGTATAAATTCTTAATTTACAGTTATCTTCAAGATAATTATTTGTGTACATTATAATTTTTATTATATTACCATTTAGGATAATGTTTACTTTATATTTATCAATCAATTTTATATTATTTGCATAAATTAAATGTACAAAAAAATCATAAGATTATCAACAGAAAACTTGAGTAGGACACTAAAAATGGCGGTTGAAATTTATCATAGTTAAATTTCTAGACAAAAATATGATATTCCGTCACTAATTAGCGACGGAGTGAGATACTCCGTCAGTATATCACTAAGTTGCCAACGGGATAATACATTCTGTCAGTAAAAATTTAGAGACGGGTAATATTTTTTGTCGATAAATTTAGCGACTAATTTTTGTATATCTGTCGGTAAATTTAACAACAGATATGCAATTTAATGTTGATGAATTCACCGACGGAATATTGTGATTCTATCAAAAAATTAGCGACAAAATATTCGAAATTTATCGATACAAAAATACAAAATTCTGTTGCTAAATTTATCGACAAAAATACAAAATTCTGTTGCTAAATTTATCGACTGATGTACAAATTTTTGTCACTAAATTTGCGACGGTATATCTGTCGCTAAAGTTTACCTACAACTGTCTCTTTCTGTCGATAATTTTCATCTCCAAATTTGTTTTCCGACAAAAAAATCTTTATTTTTCGTGAGTAATTTCTTCCGCTAAAACTTATTTTTCTTGTAGTGTTCTCAATTTATGTACAGACCATATGAGGGTCATCTGACTACAACAATGAGGATCATGTGCTAAGTAAAAGGAACCTTAAGTTATGGATTGATATACACACATGGAATGCTTTTCCCTTTGAGTAGTTTTATATATGAAAATTAGGCTTGTGATTTGAAAGACAGACGCTCCACAACATATTATTATTTTTCTATAGGGATAACTACAATTTCTTGGTATAGCAAGAAACAATCTACTTTTGCTATTTCAAATTGTGAGGCAACATATGTAGTAGCTATTAAGGCCGCTTAGGGGTGTACTTGGCTTGAAGTCTTATTCAAGAAATTGTTTCTATTCTTAATTACTCAATTCCATTTATTGTGATAATAAAAATGTAATAAAACTTGCTAAAAATCTAGTGTTTCATGCATGTTCAAAATATATTGAAATTCATTTCCATTTTGTTCAAGAGAAGATGTTAACTTAAGACATCGAGTTGTAGAAAGTAAATATTTACAAATTAAGTTGTAAATATTTATACTAATGCACTTGCCAAAGTCAAATTTGAAATTTTTAGAAAAACACTTAGTGTTATAGACAATAAGTTTGCACTAAGGGGAAATGGAACAAATTAGTGCAACTGAATGCCACAGTTTACAAGTTATTTTATTGGTAGAAAAATAAGGAGCATGTTAGCTCTTTTAGTCAAATTGGTTCAATTTTGTAGTATTTGTTCATAAATTAAGTTTATGTAATACTTCAATTCTCTTTTAAGTTATTAATATTTCTTTATGAGTACTAAAATCGTTCTTTTTGAAATTGTTCTTTAGAACACACATTCTTTCTTGGTTTCTTTGTTATACCTCTAATGTTTTTTAAATAAGTCTATGGTGTGTCTAAAAAGGAAGTGGTAAACCCATTGTCATTTTGGAGATGGTTACCAATGTATTATTTAGAGGGATGAAGAACTTTGTCTTCATTCTTTTAAAGTCGCGAATCCCACTTTCTTTTTTTTATATATATAACTCTCGGATTTTATCTTCCCTTTTCATGTACCCTCCTTATCAATCATGAGAACTGAAAAGCTTTGACGACTCAGACTCTTGTCCAGAAACGTTGATGATAAAACTTGCCATCTCGAAACAAAAAGATATACAAAAGCTAGAGAAAAGTACTTGCGAAAAAAATGAAAGATTTTACTTCGGAATGAAGAAATTTGAGAAAGCTTGATATTGCAAATTTTGCTTCACGAAATTAGCAAATCAAAGTTCTATGTAGACCTATGATCATTCTCTATATGCCCTTATTATGTATCTTAGTCATATATCTTAGTAAAGCAACTCAAATATCCATATTGTAATTCTAACAATTAAAAAGCTTAAAATTCACACATGCTCTCAGTTTATTTCTCGACTCAAACCCTAGAATTAAACTCTCTACGCTCTTTTACAAGTCAAACTAATTCGAGTTAACAGATAAGAATAGTCACACAAATCTGAACGTACCACTGATAATGCTTGGATAACATGGGACGACTTAAAAGCAGTGGGATCAGATAGTAACTGGGCAATAACTAAAGCTTACTCATAGACCATATCCGGTTTTGTTTTCAGTTTCTACATTTTATATAAACAAAGAAGGCGATATTTAAGTTTTTTGGTGAGTGGAGAGAACTTTAATTACGACACCGGCCGCCACCACTCATCTTTCATCTAATTTTCATTTCTCTCGTAGTATTAACTTATGTTTATTTAATTTTTCTTAAGCCAATTTAAGTCATACTCTAGCCTGTTCTCGTCAAATTAAATGTGTGTAACCCGGTTGTCTTGTTAGCTTGTAGGGCATACATATACTGTGGTCCCAAAATCATTAACTAAACATGTCCCAAGTTTTTATTTTTCTTAAAAGATAATATTGTTGCTTTTTTATTTATTCATGACGACCATAAAACTAGGAGGTGCGGCCTCTCGCCTTTCACGCCAACCGTTTGTATGTTAGGTAGATAAGATATAATAATGCTAGAAAGTGATGTGATGAGTTTCATAAGAGCTAATATCAATTACTTAGGGATTGTAATTTGTAATTAATTAGATAAAATCATCAACCTGTGGAATACCTGAAAAGGGTATTTTCCTAGAAAGAAATATCAATCTCCAATTTAATATTGACTTGAGACCACCTTCTATGACACCATTCTGCATGTGCAAGAAAGACTAGATTCACCGACAGAACAGAAGGATTAAAGAATTACGTTGAATAATAAAACTAACCCTATAATGTCTATATTTATGAGAATGAACATATAGAAGGCAAGCTGCATGTAGTCTTGGTAAATTCTTAGTTCGCATCATTTATTAGCCTTTATCGTTAGCTTCCTAGCTGATTGAAGTGATTGGTAATAGTGGAGTGCCTCACGTTCATTCATGTAGGGGTTTTGCAGTGTTCTTTGCTGATGAATATACACAACAAGCACAATAATCAAATGGTGAATAATATATAAGTAATGGTGTGATATTTTCTCCTAGCTGTTGTATTGCTTTACATGAGAAATGCTAAGGTATGAAATGAATGAGAGTCGGAAAAAAGCTTCATGGGGCATTCTAAAATTAGCCAAAAAGGTCATCGCATGAATTGCACCAAGTTTCTTCTCTCTTGAGGCAGCCTTCTGCCAAATTAATGAGTCCAACACTTCCTTACTTTCATTTATTTTCTGGCCACTTTTCCCTTCACTTTTTGAGTTGAATTCACATGACTTGCTTTTATACATTATTGCTTGTATAAAGAGCTACGTTTTATTATATGATAATTGTTTTCTTTTAGGCTGCGTTTGATCGGGGATTTAATAATGAAATGAAATGAAATGTAATATTATTTCATCGTTTGAGAGGAGAGTTTATAATGAAATAGAATAGAGTAAGATAGAAGAGGAGGGTTTCATATTACATTTCATTCCATCTTAAACAGTAAAAATAAAAAACTTTCAATTTGGGAGGTTTATGATAGAATATAAAATGATAAACAATTTTACACTTTATTACATTATAAACTTTTCATCCAAACAACATTTCACTATATTACATTATAAATCCTTCCATTTCTCCTAAACAACAATTTTCTAATATTATATCAATTTCCATTCTATTCCATTATAAACCATTACATTCCATTTCATTCTATTAAAAATCTTACGATCAACTAAACATAACCTTAATTATGCATATGCATATGAGTTGATTTTATTCTTCTCTTAGGTCAACTTTGAAACGTCAGAAAGCTTGAGCGCTTTAGAAAATTTTGGTGAGACAGCAGTTTTGTTAAGCTTTCTTAAAGTATTTACACAAATGGGATGTTCTCCATAAGATTGAACAAGCCAAATCTTAATTAACAAATACAGGTGATCATCATCCTGTCAATTAAACTAACCCATTAGGTATGAAGTTTTATGTTTTTTTCTGCTACATCACGAGATCAATCTGGTGTCTATCTTTTATTTCTGTACTAATATTTCTCAGGTTCTTGTAACAGTATCGAAACACGACTCAAAAGTTCATTATATTGTGAAAGAAATTGGTTAAGGGATGTAATTGTAAAGGAATAGCTGAGTTTTTCTTAATCTCATCTCCCGAATCAGCAGAAAAATAAAACAGAAATGAAACAATTTACAGCCTTTCTGTGGGGGATGGTCCACAAATGGCTGGCTTAAAATGAAGCCTAATAGTCAATATTATCATTTTTCTATCGGCATCACATGGTCATTTAATAAACTATAAATATATATATATGCTCGGGGCTCTCTTTATTTCTCTACTTATCTAACTAATAAGATTCTAAACTTCTTATTAATAATTATTATCTTCATTTTCTATTTTAGTTTTATGTATCAAAATCTAAAATTCATTTATTTCTCTTTTTCAAGCGTAGTCAGTTTTATTATAATCTTGAAATTTTACAAAATTTAGAAGTCAAATCAAAATTTAAAATGGTGCCTCTAATAAAATACTGTGGCTAAATTGGTTGAAAATGTATATAAATTGCATTGTAAATTTGTAATAGTGAATTGGAGCATGCTTATTACAAAATTTTGACAATTTTAATTAATATAAAGTTGGCGATAATCATGTCTGGACTGCTGCTGCGATAATATTGAAATTGAATTGCTACGAGACACATTGGACATGCATATTGTTTCATTTATTAGGTGCGTTGATTTTAGTACGACACTCTTAATTATTAACTTGGAATGAGGCTTAAACTAATCGGTAAAATTGCTTCTTTGTAATCTCAGATTTAAGTTATATAAATGGTTTTTTTAAAAATACAAAAAAAAAATTGCGTATGCTATATATTATAATCTTTCCTAGACTCGTAAAGCAGATAGCTTTATTTATTATATATATAACATGAATAATAGAAATAAGTTTGTCTGCTATCTATTAACCAATGAGTAAACTGTACAGTCAATTTGGAGATTAGAAATTCAATATCAAACCATGTACGAAATTCCATTTATCTCTTCCGTCCTTCTCTTGCTCTTTTTCTGGGTGTCAAGTGTTTTAACCGTTTATAGGCGTGAATTAAGTAGAGAAGATACAAGCAAAGCTATGCATGGTGGATGATGGATGACTTGAGTTGATAAAGAGCATCCCCAGCAATATATATCTACCCTGTCTCCACCGAAAGCTCATGAAGATGATCACATGTTTCCCTCTCTCTCGCTTAGTAGTTTGCTAAAAAGAGAGACTCTAGAGGTACCCTTTTTTCCTCATTTGGATACAAGACTTTCGTGACACTTTCTCTTTTTCTTCACTTACATGGCTATTATTATTCCTCTCCTGATCCTACTTTTACTTGGTATCAAAGCCCTACTTTCTCTTCTTCAAGTAATCACCCAGTTACACGAAAGAATAATGGATAGTTAGTTTTGCAGATGATATTAAATCTGGGTGACAAAAGTGGAGACCTTTGCTTCTAAAATTCTAAACCTTTGCAAGGACTACTCAGGCTGTATCCATTTTTCTTACGTTGTGGTTGTATTTGAAGAAGAGAAAAAGGGGTTTGGTTATAGCAATTTCTGAATTGTTGATAGATAAATATCTGTGCCTAAGGTTGCACAATCTGCATTTATGTGTCTTTCATACGCTCACAGTTATGCATCCACTCCAGAGATGTAAAGGTAGAGTTAACAAATGATGTAAGACCTATCAAGGGGTCTCCAATTTAATACTTGATGGACTCATCTCTTCCTTTTCTTTCTCATGGTTCTTGGGTTATTAGATTCTTCTCTCCTCTTCCACTTATATCAGGACATTATTGACTTGAATGTCATCCACAAATTTTCACTGCAAATGGATCCTGAGGGATTATGAATCACCAGGTCCTTCCCTTGAAATGAAATTAGAAATAGTTCTTACCTTATTGCAATGGAAATTCATACGAATTAAGATACAAAAGTTAATTACATTTTCTGAAGAGATCCCAACTTCTGAGAACTCCATAGCTAAAAGATTCTACGCTCGACAGAACAGAATCTACTGAATTTAATTTCTTTTGCTTTTTTGTTTCTTTTTCTCTTTCTCTTTTCCGTTCTGCAAACTTTCTTCTTTGATTTGAAGCTCCCACAAGGAAAAGTAAATGAGAGACTAAGGACGTATTCAGAATATAGGGGACAGTTCCATGATTTCTTCCACTTGGCCAGTACTATTTTCATCCAAGAGCCACTTCTCAAGAAATGATAATGGAGGAGTGTTCTCAGACTTCTGCTTCTTCTCTGTCAATATTGTAGAATGGTCCTCGTCACTTCCTGAATTTTGACAGTCCTTTGTGATAGTAAAAGTAGTAGAATCACTGTTCGACTTGTCCCACGCAACATTGTTCAGGCTCTCAAATGGCAAGATGGATTCGTAATTTTCATGAGACATTAAATCACCACCTTCCTCCTCAACTTTTGGCCTGTAACAGTGAAGAGATGTTGGAACAGATGAACTGCAAATTCTACGATCATTGTTTTCCAGTCTATCATTGTCCTGATCCAATTTTTCTTTGAGTAAAATGGTGTTACTAGGCTTTGGGGACGTTCTCATCCAACCTTCAAGAAGACGAGATATGTTTTCAGTGCTTGATGCATAGGTTGTGGAAGTCTGGCTAAGCCTGAGGTTTGAGGATTCTGTGGTGAAATCTAGGCTCTTTCTATCACTGAAGCTCTTTGGTATGAACTGACCGGGCGTTGAGTCTTGTGCAGTTGAGTCCATAGCTGATTGGAACTTCTTTAGCTTCTTCTTTAGGTGGGTGTTCCAATAGTTCTTTATATCGTTGTCTGTTCTCTGTGGAAGATATGAAGCTATAGCTGCCCATCTGTCCAATGCAAAAACACTTGCAAAATCAGATATGAAATCCTTACTTGAGAAAGATAAAGTTTGAGGAGAAAAAGATCTTTTCATGTCTGAGTGACACAGAACAGAATCAAAATTGGTAACTGGCATTCAGAAGGTGAATAGAGGATATAGATGAAGTTTGAGGATTACTTGTTACCCAATAAAGCCTGCAAGTGAACAATCATCCCTTCTTCATGAGGTGTGAAGTTTCCTCGCTTAATTCCTGGTCTGAGATAATTAGTCCATCTAAGCCTGCAGCTTTTGCTACACCTTAACAACCCTTTTCCAAGCACAAACATATACATCTGTTAGTTCTCTATTTCATCCCCATAACTTGAAAGTGATCCAAACGGAAAACCAGAAATAAAGAACACCAGATAGAGCAGAATAAGTATCATGAATACAGAATTCTGAAAATTCTGTAAGCTTCAAGTCACCCAAAAAAAAGAAGTGGTAAATCAGATGCGATCTCTACAGAATTTACCAGTGTTTGTAGGAACTGATCTCCAATTTCCAGGACCATGTTCTTGGATGTAAGAGACTAGGATGATGTCCTCCTCAGGGGTCCAAGGACCTTTCTTGACGCCAACTTTATCACAGCAAGGAGGTCTTCCCATGGCTTACTTTCACCTTCCTTCGTCTCTCTCAGTCTCTTTCTCTTTTCTCAAACTGATCACTCACAGTGCTAAGCAGCTTCTCTTGCAAAGTGGACCTTTCAAATAAGTGGCAAAGCCATGTGAGTGTATTTATAGACGTGGGTTACTCTTCAGAGAGGGAGGGAAGCAACTTTCTTTTGACACAATATAATGTACCGAGCTGAGTCACCCATTACCTTTTTATTAACTTCATGATAAATAGAGACTCCAAAGTCAGAAGGGAACTCGATAAATCTCCTGTTGGGATGTGCTACTTCTGGCTCTTCTCCCTGAGTCACTTGTAGTTCTCATCAAAGAAAGCTCGGTTGCATGACACTTGCACACATATTATTTTTAATTAGTTACGCTCTTTACAATTTTTGATTGGGCATTTGATTGCTCTCCTGAGGCGTGTTCAAGCTCTTATTTACAGATAATTGAGAGCATCAATCGCATAACATTGGCACCTTGTGGGCACTTGTTTCCTGTCAATGTACTTTTCTACGGGTGTCCCCCTTATTCACAAATGTCAAACAAGGGAATCAATGATTATGTACTTCGATGTCCACGTGGCTATCGATAAATATAAATACTATTAAAATTAAAAAAATTGGAATAACCCTTAATGATACTAATTAAACTCAATTTTTTATCAGTAATTTGAGAATGATTTTGTTTAATTAGTGTTATGACTCACTTCAATTAATATATGATGTTTTGAAACTATATAAATAACAAGTTAAAGTCTACTAAGAAATAAAAATGTAAAAAGATTAAATAATTCACTTAAATTAAATTTAGTATAAAATGTCTGATCTATGACAAATTTAAAATTTCAATTGAACTCTTTATATTAGTTATTTAATTTTCCTTTCAAAGTGAAACGTTCCAACAAAGCCCACTTACGAATTAAAATGGCTTGTACTGGATTCTCAACTGAATGCCTGATGAGAAGACATTAGTGTGACTATTCCGAGTTATTACGTAATCTAAAGCAAAAAGCATGGACAACTACGTCACACTTGTTACGATGAGAAGACGGCCACGAAGCACCACTACATGCCTAAGAAGTAAGAACCCATAACCCAAGCCCGATGAACTAACAATCAAACAACAGACTCATCTCTTCTAAGGAAATATCACATGACATAATATCGGCTGATTGGGTCAACTTCATACTGCAAGCAATATATAGCAGCCGAAATAGTTGCTGTACGTGAATTGCATTCATTGGCAGTGCGGACTTAGTAAGATCACCCAGTACGGCTTTTCGTTTCAACTTACATGGTCCGTACCAGAATTGGGTCGGATCTCCTCTCTCCAAGGGTTTGTTATTAGGGCCAGTTCAAAACGGAACTCAAAACATTAGAAGCTTGGAATTACTCCTAGCATTAAGATTAAGAAAAATATAGTTATCATTTACTTTTCAATTTTCACAAAACTTGACCAAGCATTGAAAAGTTAATTTTAGTAAGTTAAGTGCCTCTCTCTGTCATCCATACAATGTACAAGTCTCATTATATTTCATATGCAAACTCATTCAACTTTAAGCCAATTCCTTAAATTTGATATTTCTCCACTTAATTAAGCTGATTATTACATGGTTGAAGTAGGCAGCTCATATACTATTCCTAAATAATTCATATTTTGCGCAAAGACCCGTTAAATTATGCCAATGCCCATTCTCATCCAACATTTTTTTTTTTCAAGTTAAAATGAGTCGTATATTCTAAAATGATTAGACATGCACTTTAAATACAAAATCGATGCATCTTCTCTATTTAAAACCTTTCTTTTAAGCCCTTTTTTTTCATTTTTAATGGAAGCAAGTTCTTTTTTCTAGCTTTGCCTTCAATAAACTAGATCATCATGCATTGAGAAGGGAAAGCACTATCAAAGGAATGGACAAAAGTTTGCTTATTATTAACAGTAACAATACAATTGACTCTATGATGAGATAGATCTTCTGGATTCAGATTCATGTTATGGTTCACACACTGATTTCTTTGGAAAACTCTTTATTTAATGTGATTTTTTTCTCTACAAAAAGTTGAAGCAGATACAGAACAAGGAACAACGACAGACAAAAGAGGAGAACGTTTAGACTAAGGAATAATATGGGAAATGAAAGGGTAGATTTCATAAACAAAATGAAAATTACGTTGGCTAAATTAGATAACAACAACTACACTACACAAAGGTCAAAGCATTTAACGATATGAAGCAATTATGATGCATCGCATGACTCATTCTGCGCTATCAAACACCACAATATAATTACGAAACAAATCATATCTGATACAAGTTAAGATATTAATTTCCAGTATTATATTTGCTAGCCTTCAGTAAATTTAAGGTCGCAGATTCTTCTCTGTTACAAATTACAACCAAGTCTTTAATAACATTCTTGTGAAATAGGTGTGACATCAGAGCTACAAGTAAATTGCCAATACAACCCAGATATTCTCCTAATCGAATGTGAGGCTTCATTGGATGTGATTGTGGTTACGACACGAATTTGTTGATTGACTCCTGCAAAGTTCTTGTAGTAGAAGTAGGAGTATCAAAAGGAAGACCAACAGCTGGATGAGAAAGAAAATTCTATGGGTGGTTAAACAGCATTATGCTTGCTGCTTGCTGCTTGCTGAACAGAGTTAATGCTAGATTTTTTGATTATCAGCCATGAGTTCATTCCTTTAATTCTGAAATATTGATGACCTGACCTTGTAAGACCAATATACACCCTTCTTGTGGACAATTAAACAGTGAACTAACACACAACCCTATTCCTATAAACAACAACAATATCATACAACACACATGCAGATTCTCTGACCAAAGTAGTTTCCTGCAATAAGATTCACCTTATTGTCGCATGGATGTTGATTCTGGATTGACTTCCTTTTTGAGTAAACCCCGTGTTCATCATGCAAGGAGAATAAGTTTAATAACTTCCTCAAGGAGGTTTCGCGGGTAACTAGAGACTTGGATTGGCAACATCAGCTACTCAGCTATTGATTCTCGTGTGCTAGACTCATGATGATTACGGTCTGGGTCAGGAAATGTATAGGCAATTAACATCGCAGTGGTGCAAAAAAACAATGTGAGGACAAAGTAGGCAAGCATATATAAATGGTTATGAGTTTGAAATTTGAATAAAAGAAGAGAAGTACATGAATTCGATCAAAAGGCAATGCACCCGTTACCAATGTCACTGAATCACACAATATTTATCACATGCAGTAGATTATAGAAAAGTTTTACGAAGTTGTTCAAAATTGGACGTAGTGGCTTACCATTAATGCAAAATTTTAGCTTCTTCCTCCTCTTGTGACATTCACCGCCTTCGCATATGTCAGCGCTTTTAAAATCTCGTAAAGGATGATACTTAAAGGATGCCAACTCTTGCTTTGCTGTCTCAAGCCTTTGAATCTCATCTCTCTGGGAAGATATATGAGTACAATATTCCACCAACAGTAACAAAGAAACGGACTTTGTAAAAGACTTACATAGGCCCTCTTGAATCCCGAAATTTGGTGCTTGCAAAGTTTAAGTTCCATTTCAAGAGAATGAAGCCGAGATTCAACAGGAACAGAACATTGCTCTACCATCTGCTTCTGTCTTCCCCTAATTACCTCAGGTTGCCAAACATTCAACGCCACAGAAGCTTGCCTGATAATTAATATCGACACCACAAAAGATATCATCTCACAGTCAGTCTGTCGTTCAGTCGCAAACAATTGGTTAGTATCATTATGATTAAATATAATCACCTGATCTTATGTAAATCAGACAATTCGGTGGCGGCGGCCCTCATCTTTTGAGTCTCAAGACGTAATAGATTCTGAATTTCTACAGTTCTCCTCTGGCGCTCCATGATCTGACTCTCCGCTCTAAGCACCACCCTCCTGTGAGCCGCCAGCTTCCTCTCTTTCTGCTTCTCGTACCTGATTTTGTAGGCGGATTTGGCAGATGCAGTAAAAGGCTGGGCGAAGTCGGAGAAGAGGAGGTGGGACCAAAGAGAGTCCTCAGAGGAAAGGCGGCGGAGACGCCTGCAGGAGATGGAGATGCAACAGAGATCTTTGTATGTGAATTTGGAATTTAGGATTCCAATTTCCAGAATTTGCCTCCATAACTCATCTGGTAGATTACTACTACTACTTGACATTGCTTCTCCTCTGAGGTTTCTCCTCAATTTAGGATGTGCCTGTTTTTCATGAGCACGAATTTATGCCACCTAGGCACTACCAAAACATCATTCTTCAAATATACTCCGCATCTGGCTTAGTTTTAAATGTATCATAACTAGTGCAATGGGTTGAACCGGGTTGGTTTAAGGCTATGAGGAAACCGGGCCTCAAGCAGTAGGTCTAAGTTCGAGATAGTCTGACTCAGATTGGGTCCAAATAATTTTTTGATATTCGTAATAACGTTATTTTTAACAAAATAATATCATTTTGTTAATATATGTCAAGCCTCTGTTTGAATTTTTTTAAAAAATAGTGCCCGAGGCCTAAGTCTAACCCATGACCTAAGGCTTGGCTGGCCCAGTTTTTACCCCCTTGCCACCTCTAATTATAACAAGTATTTGGTAAAATAAATAAATAATGTGAATACTACTTTCAAGTCTGACCACATAAAAATTATAAATACATGTTTAGACAAATAATTATTTTTTAATTGACATATGGAGATAAAATTAAAATCATACTTTGAATATAATACACGCTGGGTTAGATCGAGCCTGAGCCCTATTGCCACTTCTAATTATGACAAGTATTTGGTAAAATAAATTAAATTTTTGCTTGCTACTCTAAAGTTTGACTTTAGAAAAATCATAAATACATGTTTAGCAAATAATTATTTTTAATTAAAATATGGAGATAAAACTAAAATCAAACTTTGACTATAATACTTTTATAAAAATATATTAATATATCTTTGTTTATTATTTTTAATTAAATTTTTAGTTCTATTATTAATAAATCTTTAAATAGATTTAACCTTTTTTTTACTTTACTCTTTAAAATTTAAAAATTATTAGATATCTCCTTATATTTATTTGTTGATATTAAAGAGTCTATTATCATTAATTTCCATAACATACTTGTCATATCAAGTATAAATGAGACTATATTAAGATCAATTAAAATATATGACAGTTTGTATAGCAAATGATGCATAATAAATTATGTAAAAATTTTGTTAAATTAAGAAGGTTCTATTTTATGTTTAATAACAAAAATACAAGTATTATTAATGACTTTGTTTTTGAATGAAAGCAAAGGAAAAGATATTTTAGTCGTACAAATTAAGAGCAACCTCATTAAACAATAAAGAAAAGTAAAATTCAAATTTATTTGAGCGAGATAAAATCAAGATCAAAGAAAATTAAGGTTTAAAAAGAAAATGTAATGATCATCGTACTTGCTACTTGATTGCTCCAATACTTATTATCATTTTAACTAAGGTTTTTTTAATTCCAAGAAAAGCCCTCTTGATATTCGCTGGGGTATAAATTGAGAAGTATGTGGGTTAAATTTTCATTAAGAATAATTTGTTTGATGTATTGAAGATGTTAGAAACAAGAGTTTAGGTATATTGGTCTAGAAATATAGGTTAGAGATCCACAAATGTACGCTAAAGTTGTAAAAATGTGTATTGAGACTTTATAGCAATATTGGTTAATATATTAGTCGGTCAATGAACTACGACGGTCAATTAATATCTCAATAGAATGCATATTGGTTGACTAATATGTTACACTGGTTGACCAAAATTTACAATTACTATTTGTTTTTATTAAGGCATATTGGTCAGTTAATGTGTAACGTAGATCGACTAATATATTGTAATTAGCTATTGGCAACATTTAGTTTTTGGTTCCGATTACTATATTGACTCCCGAAGGTTATAAATACATGGTTTTTATTGGTCTTGACATAAAAATTATTTATGTGTTCTGTAAACACACTTCAAAGAAATTTTCAAAAATTATGTAAGCATTCACTGTTGCGTTATTAAGTATGTGAGCCTTGAAAGTTATCAAAGTGGGAAAGTGAGGGTCTTTTAAGTTCTAAATTTTATTTGTGAGCTAGATTTACTCTTCACCGTAAAGGAAGATTGTAATAAGAGCTACTTTTTAGCAAAATACATAGGCTAAAAGCCCAAATTGGGACCTAACGTTTTTTAGTTTGATCAGTTTAGGACTTAAACTTGCAACTTGCTCAACGAAGGTCTAAACTTTCACGAGTCTACTCAATTTAAGGCTTTTTTGGACGGAAATTGAAAAGTGTCATATACACGTCGTTATGACTCTTCTCAATTTTACTTATTCTTGAAGAGTCAGAAACTTCTTGAAGAGTCAGAAACCAAGCACTTCTCAATGAATGTGACTCTTAAAAATATGTGGATTTTTAGAAACTAAATAAATAAATTTAAATATTAAACAGAAACCCTAAATTTTCCTTTCTGTCACGATACATCATTGCCCTTTCCAGTGTACACTTATGGTAACCGCTGTTATTTATTAACAATAATTTTTCTCTTTTAGGATGAGGACGTGCAATCAGATGATGATAGCGAATATGATGCTGATGAAAATAACAATGGTAGTCTAGATTTTAAAAGAAGAGGTGCAAACCACTTTAGCAATGATTGCGAGGAAGATTATGAGTAAGGGCATATGAGGTACAGATGGATCCAGAAGCAGCAAAAGAACTGGCAATGAAGCAAGAATATAAGCAAGTAAAGGTAATTGATAGTTTACCATATAATGCAGAAACATTGTATTTAGAAGATAAATCTGGTGTTAAATTTTCCTGCATGATGCCATTGAAGTTTTATTCTTTTCAACTTGAATATTGTGTAGGAGCGATTGACTTTGAGACATAAGAAAAGTTCTAGATGGGCAAAGCGTACTCTAGAGCGTGGTTTGAATGTTCAAGATGAGGGCACTAGGGTTGCTTTAGCTGAGCAACTTCATCAATGTTCTCTTTTGACTCAAAAGATGAATTCTATGAAAGACAATAGCAGCAGTGATGAAAGTACTAATGAGGAAGATGACAAAGATTTAGCTGGATCTGATGAAGCAGCTGCATCTAATTTGTCAGCAAAAGCAAAAGAGAAGACAGTTAAAGTATTGGAAGAAGATGATGAACAACCAAGTTCTGGAGTTCTTAGTTTACCTTTCATAGTAATATATGTGGAGCCATTTTTTTCATTTTTACCTCGTGCACTTTTACTTTTTGTACTTCTGAGGTTTCTCTGCTTGAAGTTCTGGATTTCTTCTTTTTTCATCTTTGCAAACACTTATCCTAGAATTATGGTACTATGCTTGTAAATATGTGTAAATAGTTTTTGTCCTTATTTATGATGCCCTTTTTGCTTTTCTTTTGTATCTAATTTGCTAATCAAGAATCAAACAATTCATAAATTTTCATAAAATTTTTCAGATTTGAAAGGGAGTACTTGGCTTTCCCCAATAACTAAAAAATGTATCATGTCTGAATCTAATTAGGGTTTTGCAGTGGTGGAGAAAATGGATCAGAAAAAAGAGGGATCCTAGTTTTGTTTACTTTATTATCTTCTCTGATTATTTTGATAGGTACGTGGTTTGAAGAAAAGAAAGGAAGCAACTACAGAAGAACCTAAAATTTATCTTAAAGAGTATGAATCGTCTCTAAAGCAATTAGAGCATACAAGTGGGGTGGATAAACGAAAACCAGGTGCATAATGGGAGAAGGATCTTTGGTGTGCCTAAGAAGCAGACTGTGGAGCCAAGTAGAGTAAAGTTGGACAATAGTTTTGAAAACAGTGGAAGTGACGCATAGCTAGATGCCAATGAAAATATTCGTGATGGCCGATACAACATAAATAATTTGCAAGACATCAAAGTCAAATCTGTTTCCTTTGGTGACAATTCAGTGTCTCCTTGGGATTCTGAAACTAAGGTATTCATATTTCTCACTTCCAACATTTCTTGAAGTTTTTATTTGGTCTTTTATCTCAATTATATAACCCTTTTTAGAGCTTACTTGGATGATATTGTTGCGAAATCAGGTCCCAAAATAACCTATGATGTTGCTATATTTGTATCAGATACATGGAAGAAGGTTATATTTGTTTTTGAATTCCTTTTGTTCGTATGTAATTTTTCAAATGGAAAATTGAATAGTCATACTGGTTGGCATGTAACTAGCAGATGGGCATGCAGCATGCAAAATGATGAGGATAAAAGTATCGACAAGTCTTCAAAAGTCACTGAACAAGTCACCTAAAATTAAGATTTGGAGGCATGACATCATTCCATTTGTCTTCATTTTGGTTTTTATATGTGATTATTTGTTTGTTACATTTTTCCCCTTTGTGTCGTGTGGATCGTGTAGGAACTAGGCGAGGGAAGTGGTTCTGATAGTGAAGGAGAGATAGTGAATGGGATGTTGTCTGCAAGCCCTAAATCATCATATAAACTTTCTTTCCAAAGCTTTGCTTATTTGTGAACTTTTGCTGTGGATGATGTTGAGGAGGAATTTACTAAGGATAAAGAAGAAATTTTGAACGAGGAAAAGCCAAAACCTAAAAAACTGATTTTGGTTCCTGGTTGGGGTGAATGGACTCATGTTCAGGAAAAAGAAAGGCTTGCCTTCCTGGATGGTTAAGGAGTATGAAAGTGCAAAGAGAAAAAGAGAAGCAGCTCTTAAGAGGAGGAAAGATGCACGTCTTAAAAATGTCATTTTCCTTTCTGTTAAAAATTTAAATGTTTTTATTTATTTTTGCTTTCTAAAAATACCTGTGTTTTTAACATGACATTTAAAGACTAACTAACTTGTTTATAACAGCGCGTGTGTGAAACTTCTTAATTTCCATCCAAAAAAGCTTTAAATTGAGCAGACTCATGAAAATTAAGACCTTCGTTGAGCAAGTTACAAGTTTAAATCTTAAACTGATCAAACTCAAAAGCGTTCAGCTCCAATTTGGGCTTTTGTCCAAAAGACATACAAGATTGATTTTAAGAAGGTTCATCTTCTTCTTTTTTATTTTTTTATTTTTTTATTGAAAGAACAATCTTAATAAAATTTCAAGAAATATCTTAAAGAGTACACGTAAGTAAAGATTATTTGTTGAACTAGTATAAAATTAGCTTTCCAATCTTCTTTCCTACACTTCTTAAATTACTTGTTGATTAAGTGATTGATTTTTATTGAATTATCTCTTTATATCATTATATATTGATCTTTGTTAAATTGAATCAATTAGATAAATAGTTGTTTAAATTCACTAGCATTTAATTCACCCTTCCTCTTGGGTATCATTAGGGATCAATAAGTCGTATGAGAGTAAGTCTCTTTATTAATATTTCAAACAAAATTTTAGAGTGAACATTATAATGACATGTTTAGGTGCATCATCATCTAATTAAGAGGGGCAAACTGTTAATACCACCCATTCTTTTGATGATAATGACTATCTTTATTTATGGTCAAAAATGTTGACTTGTGAAAATTTATTTCAAATGGTATATTATCTCCACCAAATTTATAGATCATATAAAAGTTCTCAAACTTAAGGAAGTATAAGAACAAAATAAGGGACTCATTTCTTTGAAAGTTAAAGTCATTCATATACTATTTTATAAATTAGGTATCAATGAATTCAATAAAATATCCATAAGTGAAACTAATCAATATAAATTATTTCAAATGAAACATCACAGGATATATCTAATATGTATACAAGATTAATTGATAATATTAATACTCTCAAAAGTCTAGGAAGGACGTGAACTAATGTTAAAATGGTGAGAAAGTTTCTTGGGACAATTCCAAAACTTAGAAAGCCAAGATAACAACCATCTAAGAACCTAAGGACTTATCAATGGTTGGAAGAATTCATTGGATCCTCACCTATGAAATAAGGCTTAAGAGAGACAAAAAGAGAAGATAGCTCCAAGAAAAAATCCCTAACATTTAAAGCCTTAAAAGAGGAATCAAATAAGGAACATCAGACATCCTCAAGTGCAAGTAATTATGAAGAAATCACCCTTATCATTAGAAAATTTAATTAACTTCTCCAAAAGAAAAGAATTCCAGGAAAGTAAGATCAATTCAAAACCCAAATATTTCAACATTATATATTTAGAATGTAAGAAATCTGATCACATAAAATCCCAATGTCCTCTTCTTAAAGACAACAAAAAAATGACATGAAGGAGAAGAAGAAGAAGGCTTTTAAAGCATCAATAAAAGTGATTTTGAAAATGAACATTTAAAAGGAGAAACAGCTAATTATGTGCTTCATGGTAATAGATGACAATAAGGTGTTTTTAAACTATAATTATTGTGATAGTGACGTTGAATTAAGCTTCATGGTAATAGATGAAAATAATTAAACTATAATTATTATGATAGTGATGTTGAATTAACTTATAGCGAACTAGTTGAAAGTAAAAAAATATTAGCATGAAAAAGAAGAAACTATCTTCCAAACATAAACGAACCAAAAAAATTTCGGATTAATGTATGTGTGAATATGAAAAGGGAAAAGGTGAACTTAATAGTTTCAAAACATCTGAAGAGTGTGACTATTATAGATAATGAAAAATTAGAAGCATTAAAAATTAAAAATAATATCTAAAAGAAGAAGTTCGATACTTTTAATGAATCTTTATCTAAATACACTACGCAAGCAAGGTGTAGGTATTGAAATTAGCGGAGGTGATACATGTAAGAGTGGAGAAGCAGAATGCAAGTGTGGCACCTCATCGCGACAAGATCTCTTATTGGTTCATTTACTTTGTTTGCAATAGAGCCAAGCACTTAGCCATGATTTTTTTTTAAAGATTGCTTGAATCATGATTTAAGGGATCATAATCGTATGCTTACATTTTAGCCGGTCCTCTTGCTCTTAACCAATTTTCTGCGCAGTGAAGTCTTTATTTTGGGCAGTGGTTTATATCATCAATCAAATCAACAAAGAGAAAAAGTTTTAATGGCCATCAGTACTGACCAATAAGTTATATAGATGAATGAAATACCATACTAGTTACTAGGGAACAGATCTTGTCCCTGTTCCAAAATTCATCTCATTCATTCATTGTAAAAAGTAAATTAAAAGTGGATGAATGAGACTTTACGGAACAAAGATAACAAGAAATTTGGAACAGAAGATTTTGTTCCTGGTTACTCACCCCGTTATCTAGAGTTGTACATACATAACTTGCTTTCAACTGATTTCTCCAATCCATTATTTTTGACAAAATGATATGAAAACAAAAACGGGCTTTGTTTCTTTTTTTGTTTTAACTTAATTATCTAACATCTTACTTATATATCACATCATGTCATTTGTTAAATAATTTTAATGATAGAATGTATTATAAGATTAATAATAAATTATATGTCATAGATTGAAATTTTGAAAATTTTTATTATTTTTAATAATTTTAATATTATAAAATTAATTAAAATTCAAAATTTTTATTATAATTTATCCAAATTTTGATCTTTATTTCCTTAATTAAACATGGAAACAAAGCAATCATATTAAACACATCATTTTTGTATTTATCTTCTGGACACCTTTAACTTCTCCTCCTGGTTAATTTTTTATGATGCATTTAAAGCAATTAACATTAAATTCTTTTGTAAGCTTTTTATTCTAAAAGATAACAAATTTTGTAAGAGAATTAACATGATCTCAAGCCAAATTGATTATCCGCAATCAATAGCTTCATTGGATTGTCAAATTTTTAGGGAGATGATTTATGAAGCGACCATTGAATAAGGATAACAAACTCAATATTGAGTGATATTAGCAAACAATTATTTATGATAGCAGCATAGAGAATACGGTTAAGAATCCCAGCATCTCAAGCTAACAGTCAGTGACTAGGGATGGTATAATAATGCCTGATTATTCAACCACTAGCCTGACCTCATTTCAATACAGGAGCGATATACTGCTAGTATCATTGACCATATTTCACTTGACGAGCAATATGCTACGGGTAGTATATTTGGCATTAGATTATATCAAGTTGAGTTAGGGTCTTTTAGCCTAAGCCTAACTCGAAAATATACAAGGGTTCATATCCAATCTGAAATTTGAATGGGTCAAAAATTCACAACTCAAACTTAAATCTGATCAAATTTTGAAAGATTTCGAGCTCTTATTGGTAAGATTGATTTTCATGCTATAAATTCACCATCCACCATATCACAGGTCACCACAACATCCTTATTTCATGCTATAAATTCACCATATCACAAGTGACCACAACATCCTTGTGGATTTTCTCTCTCGACTAAAGAAACCGATCTAATTGATCTCTCTCATACTTAAAAATCCAATTCATCTCATCCTTTCCACCCTGGAATTTCCCCAATATGCTAAGATTCAAAAATCTTTCCCTTTAATCACCAAAACTCCTCCAAGCACATTAGATGGCATTGCTGATCTCCTTAAGAAAAGTCTATTTTACTACCTCCATCTTATTCTCACAACTCTGAATATTCCACCACACCTCCATCACTTTGATACAGTAACACCTTATTAAATACTCTACCATCTTTATGACTCCCTTTCTAAGCCAACAATATGGAACCTATGGGCTTTATCTGCCTAGTATGCATGCCCTATTTCCCTCTCTCCTCTAAGTGTGTATAAACATCTTGCCAATCCAACCAATGCTAGGTCTCTGCTATGGACATTCCTTGAATGGATCCAGTCTCTACCTAAATGGCGCATTCAACTTACCCATATTTTCAATAAATATCAACTATGGGACATTCCCTTGTTTGATCAAAAAGCTCAATCCATCTTCATCATCCACTGCCTATACAGCTTGACTGTGATTGGATATATTTGCACTATTAATCATTTCCAACTTTGGCGCACTTTTATTGATGTTATAATCCACCTTTCATAATCAAATTCACAATATACATGAAATAACGTATATAGAATAACTTTCCACTAATTAGAAAGCTCCTAACCTGCAACTTATATTTCAATTTTTTTATTATAGCATCATTTACGCTACAGTTGTCTAAATTTATGATTGAGAGCTTGGTATTGATGTTCTAATCTATTAAGCACTTGACCATTATAGTTGTCAACCTTTCACTTGTATATGACGCTGACACATAAATAAATCTACCATTTAAAAACATTAATAAATTTTAATATAATATAATTAATAAATAAATGATAATCAAATTAAAGAATATTATGATATGCCTCCGATTCACATCACATATATGAGAAGGAAAAAGCCTTGACAGCTAGCAGAAGTATATAACGACAGATGGCAGTATTGTAACGAGTTAGTTATTGTTAGTGTCAGTTTCAGTGTATAACCTAAAATAGGAATGTTGTGTGGCGTTATAAGGAGAGTGGGGCCCTCTCAAATTGGCTTCCGATTATTCTTGTTATTTTTACAGTTGTTCTTGCTCACCATAAACCCATTTCTAGATTCTTAACACATATTCCTTAAGCATTTCTTTCCACCAAATCCTCTATTATACTATTTTTCATTATTTTAGCTATTTGGAAAGTTAGACTGTATCAATTTGGTATCAGAGCCAAACAAAAATGGAGGACAAAAATGTGGAAGTAAGGATGGAAACACTCGAGAAAGAAATGGAGGAAAGGAAAGGTAGATTTCAGGAGAATGTCGGAAAACTCACAAGAGTGGAAAATAAGGTGGAGAACTTGGAGCAAGGGTTTACCAGGCTAATTGAAATGATGGAATCATGGGGAAGAAACAAAGAGAATGTCGGAAAACTCACAAGAGTGGAAAATAAGGTGGAGAACTTGGAGCAAGGGGTTACCAGGCTAATTGAAATGATGGAATCATGGGGAAGAAACAAAGAGAAAGGGAAAGAGGTTATAGACGAAGGAGTCTCGGCTACTGGAGTGTCTGAAATACCTTTAGATGGACAACCTGGAATCAGTACAAGAGCACCACAGGAAGGAAGCTGACGAGAGTATGACGAAAGACGTAAAAGAGATGAGGGAGAAATTAAAGATATCGACAATGGAATCATCGAGGAATCGGGCGTAATGATAAAACCATGGAAATATGGTCGGCGTTTAGAGTTACTCGTGTTTGGCAGAGACAATCCCGAAGGGTGGTTACTTCGAGCTGAACGGTACTTCAAGATGAATCAATTTACGAATGCAGAAAAATTAATTGTGACTGTAGTGTGCTTTAAAGAGGATGCCTTAGCTTGGTACTGATAGTCAGATGTGAGGCGACCCTTCAAAAGTTGGGCTAATCTTAAGTAGCAGGTGCTTAATCATTTTGTATCCTCTCAAAAGGGGAATATATATGAGCAGTTTTTAGACGTCAAATAAGAGAATTCAGCTAAGTATCATCGGACATTCGAAGTTCTGTCAGCATCATTACCAGAACTGTCGATGGAGGTGCTAGAAAGCACCTTTGTGAAAGGGCTTAAGGCTGACATACAGGCTAAACTTAGTGTCTTAAATCCTATTGGACTGAGACAAATTATCCTAACAGCCCAAAGGTTAGAAGAAAAAATTGGACGTTGAGATCAACCAAGGATTTGGTTGTTGGGCAAAATTTTAAATCCATTTCTGCAAGTGAGGGAAAGGGAATTACGGAACAAGCTATAAACAGAGAAAAGGGCTCAAGAGATAAGGGAACTTGGGGTGAAATGAGAGGGACCCAATTCATGGCTCCAACCTGCGACCCACCCAGACCAATGCGAGAAGTTCCACGGAGAAGGGTGCGATTGACGGAAGCAGAGTTTTAGGAACGAAGAGCGAAGGGTCTATGCTTTACATGCAATAACAAATTTGGGTTGGGCCACGTATGCAAGAGGGAGTTACAAATCCTCTTAATTTATGAAGATGACCCAACAACTTTTGAGGAGTTGGATGTAGGAGATTAAGAAACAGTCGTGGCTACCGATGAAAATCACAGCGCTAAGGTAAGGATGGCTGAAACCATTGAACTATCAATTAATTCTATTTTTGGTTTACCTTTGCCTAAAACAATCAAGTTTAATAGGAGGATTGTTGGAAAATATGTGTCAGTGTTGGTGGACAGTGGGGCAACCCACAATTTTATTTCTACAGAATTAGTTGAGAGATTAAAACTACCAATGGAAATTACCACTCATTATAGGGTTATGATGGGAACAGGAGTGCCGGTGAAAGGGAAAGGAATTTGTAGGGGGTTGAGAGCAGAAATTCAAGGGCTAGAAGTTATCAATGACTTTTTGCCTCTTTAATTAGGCAATACAGACATGATCCTAAGAATGTTGTGGTTTGGTACATTGGGGTGGAAGCATTTAATGCAATTTAATATTGTGATGCTACAGTAAAAGGAGATCCAACTTTGTGCAAATCTGGGATCTCTCTAAAAATCATATCAAGGGAAATACAGAGAGAAGGCTTGGGGGTGATGGTTGAGCTTTGTGAGTTGGTTACCGAGACTAAGAGGGAACAACCAGAAGTGGTTAACGCGAGCTAGGTTGAGGCTTTAAGGAGAAAATTTCCTAAAGTATTCACAGAAAGGGTGGGACTACCTCCTTCTAGAGGAATAGATCATTCTATAAGATTGGAGCCCGGTACTACTCCTATTAATACGAGACTTTACTGATACACGTACTTTTAGAAAAATGAAATTGAAAAACTAGCCCGGGAGATGTGTGCGTCTGGTATCATTCAACCTTCTAACGGTCCTTTTTCCAATCTTGTGCTGTTAGTCAAGAAGAAGGATGGAAGTTGGAGGTTCTGTGTGGATTGTCGCGCACTCAACAAAGTGACAGTGCCAGACAGGTTTCCAATTCATGAGCTTTTAGATGAACTCCATGGTTCCAAAATATTTTCAAAGCTTGATCTTAAGTCAGGGTACCACTAGATACAGGTCTGAGCTGAAGATGTTCCAAAGACAACTTTTAGAACCTACGAAGGGCACTACGAGCTCCTAGTTATGCCTTTCGACCTCGCCAATGCGCCAACTACATTCCAGTCACTTATAAACCAGGTATTCAAGCCCTACCTCAAAAAATTCATTTTAGTATTCTTGGACGACATCTTGGTGTACTGTGGGCGTGAGAAGGAGCATGAGCAACATTTAGAAGCAATGTTCTCGGTCCTTGGGCAACATCAATTGTTCTTAAAACCAAGAAGTGCATCTTTTCTCGAGAGAGCGTTGAATACCTAGGGCACGGGATTTCAACCAATGGAGTTGCTGTAGATATTGAAAAAGTCAGAGCAATGATAGAATGGCCCAACACCAACAAACATAAGGGAGTTGAGAGGTTTCCTTGCCTTACGGGGTATTATAGACAATTTGTGGGTCATTGCTTGGCCATTGACCCAGCAGCCAAAAAAAGACTCGTTCAACTAAAATGAAAACGCTAAGGAAGCATTTCAGAAGCTCAAAGTTACCATGATTACAGTTCCAGTTCTTGTACTTACCAATTTTGACCAACCATTCATTGTAGAGACCAACGCTTCTGGGATTGCAGTGGGGGTTGTTTTCTCACAACTTGGAAGACCAATATCCTACTTTAGCCAAGCATTATCAAGTAGAAATAGAATGAAACCAATATATAAGAGGGAATTGACGGTGGTAGTTCTACCGGACCAAAAGTGGCAACATTATTTGCTTAGCAGGGACTTTACCATCTTAACAAATAAAAAAAGCTTAAAAGTCCTAATGGAACAATGGCTGGTGCAACATGATTACGAAAAATGGGTGGCAAAGTTGGTTGGGTATGATTTCGACATTCATTACAAACCGGGAAAAGATAATAGGGCTGCTGATGCACTTTCACGCATATTAGCCACTGAACCTCCTATATTGGCAGCCTTGATACTTCCCAAAGTGGTTGAAGAGCAGCAAATTAATTATGGCATGGCCAAGGATCAGAGACTTTCACAGATAAAAAGAGAAATTGAAGCTGGTTCAGGAAAAATGGTAGCATTATTTAATTCGCCAAGGGAAATTATTATATAAGGGGCGTTTGGTGCTTATGAAAGAATCAACTCTTATTCCTAGACTATTGTTTGAATACCATAATGGCGTGATTGATGGCCATTTAGGATTCTTACACACGTAGAAGAGGTTAAAAGGAGAATTTTATTGGGAAGGGATGAAAGAAACAGTGAAGATATATGTGGCAGAATGTGTTGTGTGTCAACAAAATAAGTACCAAGTGATGTCGCCAACAGGGTTGTTGTAGCCTCTTCCAATTCCTAACCAAATTTGGGAAGACCTATCAATGGATTTAATTGAGGGATTGCCAAAGTCAGAGGGATTTGAAGCAATTTTGGTAATGGCATACTGCTTGAGCAAATATACCCATTTCCTACCGTTAAAGCACCCTTACACAGCCAAGACTGTTACTGCGTTGTTCACTAAAGAAATTATAAGATTGCATGCGGTTCCGAGGTCGACGGCTTCAGACCATAACAAGATTTTTCTCAGTCATTTTTAAGAGGAGCTTTTTAGGATCCAAGGAACTCAGTTACATCGAAGTATAGCATACCATCAGCAAACCGATGGTCAGATGGAGGTGATTAATAGATGCGTAGAGACTTACTTACGTTGTTTTGCTTGTGAGAATCCATGCAAATGGAGCCAATGGTTGTCTTGGGTCAAGTACTAGTACAATACCACCTATCATGTATCTACCGAAATGACACCATTTCGTGCCGTGTATGGAAGAGATCCACCCACCTTGATACACTTTGGGGGTCAAAGCACAAAAATTGATGAATTAGAAAAATATTTGCAGGATCGAAATGCCATTTTGAGGGAGTTGAAGGACCACCTGAACCATGCTCAAGCAAAAATGAAAGAAGTTGCTGATAAACATAGCTAGAAACTGATTTTTGAAGTAGGGGATCAGGTGTATCTTAGACTTCGACCTTATCGAATGCGCTATTTATCCAAGAAATTGAATGAGAAGCTCTCTCCAAATTTTTTTGGGCCATTCCGTGTACTAGAAAAGGTGGGACAGGTAGCATATAAGTTGGAACTTCCAACAACTTCCTCCATTCACCCAGTATTTCACATTTCACAGTTGAAAAAAGCTCTAGGAAGCGTACAACAACCACTACCTCTACCACCTCAACTCAACCCAGACCTTGAGTGGCTGGTTGAACCTAAAACCATTTTGCAGGTTAGAGGACCGACTGAAAAACAAGAGGTGTTGGTTAAATGGAAAAGACTACCAAAATTTGAAGCTACTTGGGAATCTATAGATGTCTTGAGCAAGTAATTTCCAACTTTGCACCTTGAGGACAAGGTGCCAATCAATACAGGGGGTATTGATAGGACTCCAATTCACATCACATATGTGAGAAGGACAAAGCCTTGACAGCTGGCAGACGTGTACAAAGACAAATGGCAGTATTGAAGGGAGTTAG
>JAOQMS010000002.1:10689959-10711166 GCA_027563885.1 Erythroxylum longipes
GGGGAATATTGTGTGGCATTGTAAGGAGAGTAAGGCCCTCTGAAATTGGCTCCTGATTGTTCTTGTTATTTTTACAATTGTTCTTGTTCATCATAAACCCATTTCCAGATTCTTAACACATTTTCCTTAAGTATTTCTTTCCACCAAATCCTCTATTCTACTATGTTCCATTATTTTAGCTATTTGGAAAGTTGGATTGTATCATATTATTTATCTCAATAATCAAATGCATAAAGTCTAGTTGCTTCTAATATAGTATGTCGTCACTTTCATATAGCTCTTTTTTTGGTTATCAATCATCCATAATCTAATGTGATAGCTAATCATCTGTGAATAATTAATAACATTTTCAATATTTCCTTCTTTTAATTATCGTAAATCTTGAAAATAACTTTCTTCAGGGTATTCTTAAGTTAGGATCGTGAAGGTGAGTTAGAGAGCGATAATTGACATCCTGAAATTTTGGCTATCAATAATGGAAAGTGGTAGTTCATCACCAATAATCATCTTAGCTAGCAAAAACTATAATTTGTTGTTGTTATAAACTGTAGCAATCATTTCATTCTTCTCTTTTATTAGGTTAAGGGTCAAAAATGTTTGAACAACTAATATCATTTTCTTTCTATTGTACAACTCCATATGTCTCTTCAAATGAGAGGTTTCACCTTTAGAACCCTCAACCAATTTCTTGTGACAACACTTGTATTTGACCTTTTCAAATCCGTCACTTGATCTAGTCTTGATGAAATGATTCCAAACATTATTTCTCAATGAACTTATTTCTTCAGCTTGAACCATTTCTTCACTCAGTATATTATTACTTGGTACCATATTAGAACTCTTTATTAAAGGATTACACTTATCCATCTAAAATAATAAATCAAAGAAACATAATATTATCCAACATATATTACGCATGATTAGTGCTTTCAACATATATGATGCATAATATTTTCCAACATATATGATCCATAATATTTTCCAACATATATGATCTTCCAAAATGACATATAATATATGTAAGACTAGTTATTGACCAATCTCACTACATATATATTGACCATCATTCTACAAGAAATTGAAATCAATAGCATAACACTAGTTAACAAAGAAATTTATGTTATTAAAAACTATATAAAAATCTAAACAAGACACTAAACATCATTAAATAATAAGAGTACCATATACTTAAGCTTCAAATTGAATCTAAATTGATCTAATGGTAAGATGTCGTGTCGAAAAGTTATATTTAAAACCATTAGGTAAATTTTTTTTAGAAATTTATCTTATTTAAATCTATTCAAAACATCTGTAAACTTTAATTCATTAACCTTTTTATAAGCATTCATATAATCGTAAACTAAATCAATGAAACTTAACATTACATATAGGCTAACAAATAATAAAGTAGAACTTGTATATGTAGGTCTCCTAATCCAACACTACTCTGGCAAATTCTTGCTACTTATATAATATAGTCATATATGAATTTTTAATTTCATATTCCTTATTTTTCCACCACCTTAATCAATGAAACTTAACATTACATACAGGCTAACAAATAATAAAGTAGAACTTGTATATGTAGGTCCCCTAACCCAACACTACTCTGGCAAATTCTTGCTACTTATATAATAAAGTCATATATGAATTTTTCATTTCATATTCCTTATTTTCCACCACCTTCAAGATTTAAAGGAGAAGAATATTTCTCTTACTAACCTACAAGGTTCAAAACATAGCTTCTATTATAGATATTAATACCTAAAATAAACCTCGTAGAATTTTTATCATTAATCTTTTCACTGCAGTATTTTTTTTTAAATTAACAGCTAAAAACACAAAACCAAAGAGTAGAAAAGCACTAAAACTAACCCAAGCCAATAGGCTTACCCAATACACCCGGATCCTAAAGGCCTTTCAAAATTAATGCAAAACAATTAGAACAATTAGAAACTAAAATGGACTCTAAATAAGAAGGACTAACATCCCAATGATGAAGGTTTGCATATAATAAGGCTACCCTAGCTAATGAATGAGCCGCCTTATTGGCAATCCTACACGTCTAATGAAAGGACAAATGAAGGAATTGATGCTTGAGTGAGAGGCAGTCAAGGGCCAAAGTTCCAATCTTAGACAAATACAAAGAAAAAACCGAAATAGCTTGAATAGCCATCAAATAATCAAACTCCACAATGACATTATCAACCTGCTTTTCTTTTAACCAAGAAAGAGCTTCTCTTATAGAAATAAGCTCAGAAAAATTAGATTAAAAAGAGTAGGAAAGTGACTGAAAAGACCAGAATCAAACTGGCGTCTAACATTCCGAAGCACAGCAGCAAAACTCGAAACATTCTTATCTCTAAACACAGACGCGTCAACATTGCATTTAAGAAAACCTTCATACGGTTTGACCCAAGATGAACCATCAGAATGTGGAGCTTCAGGTCTGACAGTAACACAAGCAAAGGCCCATCGAGAATCTTACCAATCTTTGATAAAATTATTAGCGAATGCAACCACCGTGAAAGAAGGAACATCCTTACGTTGCCAAAGTATGATATTTCGGTGGTACCAGATACTCCAAAGCATTACCAAGCTGCGTTCCATACTAGCTGATGAGGAGTTATTTAATAATTGCACAATAAAGTTCTCAACCGTACTCACTGAAGAGCTCAATCCAGCCAAAGACCAGATTTCTTTAGCTTTAGGACATTCCATCAACACGTGATTAATACTTCTACAAGGTTGCAATAATCACAGGCAGTATCAAGCATAATACCCTTCCTATGAAGCCAGTTTTTACAGGGGATGAAATCCCGAAGACAACACCAAGAAAAATCCTTTATTTTCGGAGGGATAGAAGAGTTCCAAATCCGAAACCCATGGGCCATCCAAAAATAAGTTAACAATATCAGTAAAAGAATTAAGGGCCAGCTTGTAACCTATCTTAACTGAATAAATGTCATTCTGACTATAGTGCCAAATCAATTTATCTGGGGGTTTAGATTTAGCAATAGGGATTTTAATAATTCTCGCCACATCATAAGGAGCTAGCAACCCATCCAATAAGTTGACATCCCAATAGAAGCCAGACTCACTAAATAAATCACTCACCTTCAGATTGCCAAAATCGGGAAGAGGAGGAGAATTGATGAAAAAATTATTATCTTCATTAATCTAAGGATCTTTGAAAACATTAATTAAAGAACCATCACCCAATCTCCATCGAGTGCCTTTAATCAATAAATCCTTAGCTGAAAAAATGCTCTTCCAAATAAAACTAGAATTATTCCCTTCCTTAGCATCAAAAAAACTACAAGAAGAAAAATATCTGGCTTTAAATATTTTGCTCAAGAGAGAGTCAGGATAGGCAATAAAACGCGAAGCTTGCTTGCGTAGCATAGCTAAATTGAAACAATGAAGATCCCAAAATCCCATACCACCATATTTTTTTGGAACACAAAGACACTCCCAACTCGCCCAATGAATTTTTTTAATAGTATTACTCCCAGATCCCCACCAAAAAGAGTTCATCATTTTTTGTAGCTCATCACAGGTTCCCAAAGGAATAATAAATACACTCAAACAATAAGCAGGAAGAGCTTGAGCAATTGTTTTAATGACAATCTCTTTGCCCAGCTTTGAAAGCATCTTATTTTTTCAGCTAGAAATCCATTTACTAAGTCTATCCCTTATAAACGCAAAAACTTGCTTTTTCTTTCACCCAATTAATGAAGGAAGACCTAAATAATGCCTATGAGCAATAGGGGTGCTGACCCCCAAGATAGTTTCCACAACAGGTTTTGTATTAGAGCTAAACATAATGCCAGATTTTTGAAAATTGATCGCTTACCTCGCAGCTTTTTCATAAATAGCAAGCAAATTCTTAATATTGTTGCATCCAGTCATATTAGCTCTAAAAAAGATAAAGTTGCCATCTGCCAAAAAGAGGTGAGAGACACTAGGACTGCCTTGACAAATAGTTATACCATGGATATCACCTCTAGCTTCATTCTTCCTGAGCAAAGCTGAAAGACCTTCAGCACAAAGGATAAACAGATAAGGAGACAGAAGATCCCCTTGTCCTAACCCATGCGTAGACACAATAGAATCAACCTCAGAGCCATTGAAAGCAACAGAATAATTCACAGTAGTAACACATAACATAATAGGATCAACCCATCTATTGTCAAACCCCAGCTTAAGCAAAATAAATCTTAAATAATCCCAGTCAACTATGTCATAGGCTTTGCTTATGTCAATTTTGAGAGCAGCTTCACCAATTTTTCCTTTCCTTTTATTCACAGACAATATTATAGTGGCTTTTGAAATTATTCATTATATGATGAATAATTTCAAAAGCCACCATAATATTTTCTGTGATTAAACGGCCAGGAACAAAAACTGATTACATAGGCCATATAATCCTAGGCAAAATAATTTTAAGCCCATTCGCAATAACTTTCGCAATAATTTTATAGATAACATTACATAAAGCTATTGGCCTTAAGTCTTTCATTCAATTAGGTTTATCTTTTTTAGGAATCAAGGAAATCACAGTATCATTAAGAGCGTCAGGAAACTCACAATTCTCCATTCAAGCACGACAGTTGTTGAAGATATCATTCCCCAGGATATGCCAACATTTCTGATAAAAGGTCGAGTTCATGCCATCTGGCCTAGGAGCCTTATCCGGATGCATCTCAAAAATTGCTTTCTTAAATTCATCAAACTGCAAGGGTGGTAGTAACAAATCATTATCATCCTGGTTCACAACATAGTTAACAGTAACAAACTGACCAAAATCATCCCCACCAGAAGCCGAGAATAACTGATTAAAATGATCAAGAATAATAGTACCCATACCATCCTCATCTGAAACTTCCTGGCCATTATCATCAACGAGCAAGGAGATATAATTTAATCTCTTTCTTTTAGAAGATTGTGCATGAAAATATTTTGAGTTAGCTTCCCCATATTGCATCCAGAAAATCTTTGAGCATTGCTTCCAATAGATATCTTCCTGGGCGAGAAGATTATTAAGCTCAGATTTTTGCAACCTAAGAGAATCACTGTTATTATTCTGGCGAGACAGCTCCATGTTCCTCTCGATAGCTTCGATTCTTTCAGTAAAATTATTCCCTAAATTCTTCTGCAAATTAAGCGATCTGAACCCACAGTCTTGAGGTGAGAAAGAACATCAATATGCCCATTAGCAGCCCAAATATGAACAACAAAATCTATAAACCCCTCCTCCATTAACCACTTGTTTTCAAACTTAAAACGGCTGATCTTTTTAATGGGAAGCTTGGACGCAGCAACCAATTTTATAGGATTATGGTCGGAGGTAGCACACACAAGGTTATACAGTTTATGAAAAGGAAAGATGTCCATCCATTCTTTGTTCACAAATGCACGATCCAATCTCTCTAAGATAAGAGAGTTTGAATTTCTTCCTCTTTCCCATGTATAGCCAAAACCAATAAGGGGAATATCAACAAAGTTACAGTCCGCAATACAATTTCTGAAACCTTCCATCAAAAAGCTAGGATAATATGCTCCTCCTAATTTATCATTGAGAGAAAGAAGATTATTAAAATCTCCAAAACAAACCCAAGGAAGATTATAAAGTCTCGAAAGAGAGCGAAGTAACTCCCAGCTAGCACGTTTCCTATTAGAATCCGGGAAGCCATAAAAACTAGTGATACGCCATTTAGGAGTAAACAAATTGTAAACAACCAAATCAATATGCTTATTAGAAAAGCCTGTGACAGTAGCGGAAATATTATTCATCCAAAACATGGCCAAACTGCCACTGCGCCCAAACCGATCAACACAAAAACATGAGTCATACTTTAAAATATTTTTAATTTTTTCAATCTTATCAAAGTTCACAAGAGTTTCACATTAAAAAAAAGAATGCAAGGCTTATTAAATTTAACAAGATCCTTAAGAGCACGAACTGCCTGGTGGTTGCCTAATCCACGGTAGTTCCACGCAATACAATTCATATCTCTCGGCAGGTCTGCTGAGCAAGACTAGCCACTAGTATTTGATTGGTGAGTTGTGAGGAAATCGAAGAAGATGAATTATCACCAGTGTTCATCCCATCGACTGAAGTAGCTACTGTATTTCCTTGGCGAGGACGTTTTTTACTTTCCTCTATATGCATAACTGAATCTTCCTTTTCTATTTGTCCAGTCACAGTATTCATCGCCACATCAGCTGTGCTTCTACTAGCCCTATGATAATTAATTCCCAATTGATGAGGATTGCCTGCAGTTGACTTAAACTTGAAACTCTTAGGAAAAAATGAAAAGTTGTTACCTATCCTATGATGACTCTTATTTGCCTTTTTTGAAAATTTAAAATCCTGATTTTGTGGGACAGAATCAGGAGTGAACTCGTTCCCAGGATCGCGTTTTCCACAGCACCTTCTTTCTTGCATTTTTTGCCCATACTTCTGCTTGAATTTCCTTTAGCCATTCTCAATAGAGATCCTCCTCCGGTTTGTCGAGCAGTTTGAAACAATTTGATTCACTATGTCCTATTGCTCCGCAGAGATAACAGATGAGAGGAATATGTTCATAGCTAAACGTTATCTCCATTGGTTCTGCACCTTGCTTCCTTATGCTCTTCTTCCTCATTAAAGGCTCCTCAACATTTATACGAATCCAAACTCTCATATAATTGTTCCATGAACTTCTTTTATTAACATAGTCATGTTCTAGGTAGGTGCCCATCAGGTTACATATATTCTTTGCCAAAGCCTCAGAAGCAAAACCCGGGGGAAGATAGTGAAATTGCACCCAAATATCTGCATGAATGAAATTGATGTCATCCGGATTCTCCCCTTCATTCCATTAATGAACCAATAAAATTCATTTGTTAAAAGACCACGATTCTCCTGTCCACATTTTCTTTAGATCAATTATGTGATAAAACTGGATCAAATAGAGATTGCTATCACCCATCGGTTTGATATACACTCCCCTCATAGGATGCCACAGACTCAACAGAGTTCTTTCCATTGCATCCGAGTTCATAGCTCTTTCTCCAACCAGTTTTCCAAGCAGGCATAGTTCATAATTAATCTCCTCCTTGTGGATATCTTCCGTAGGAATCACAAAGCTACCATTTTCTTTCTCTCTAATAGAGAGCTTTTTGAATTCCGGATCCATGATCCAGGAATAAGAAAAGAAACAACCAAATCCAATTGACTAGCAATACAAAACATGCACAATCAAGGCATGACCAAGGCTTGCACTCTTAAGAGAAAACGAGAGGCAGACTTTTCACTGCAGTATTATCTCTAGAAAAAGTTATGAATGAAATTGGCCTTATATAAGGATTGAATGCCTTGGAAAGAGAAATAAAGCTCAAAAGTTTTTTTATTTGTTTCTAGTTTAGATTAAAACTCAACATAATTAGTTAACATGTAATGTACCGAGTACGCAAGGGTTTAGTTTATGCTTGTTGTACCCCAAAAAAATAAAGGAAAAAGGAAACACGATAGCCATGACGCAAAGATATTCATGCATAGATTTCTAGCAATATTATTATCCAATCAGCAACTTCATTACTTTCTATGTGCCTTAGCCTATACCTAAAACTCAGGACACTAAAGGCATAGCCACATAAGGATAGAAGAAAAAGAAACAAACATAAAACATTGCAATTCATTTTCAAAGAATGACCGCGGAGAGAAAAAGAAACAAGCATAATAGACAATTATTTTTAAAGAATTAGCACCACTAGTGTCTTCAACTTTTGTCCGGATGGTATATTGGTATGTACATTTTGCTTTCCATGTTATATTATAACGTCCATAGAAAAGGGAGTTTGATAGAAATAGGGAAATGTGATCCCTCATGTTATTTGTTAACTTGCATGTGCGAGTTAGATCGAAACCAAACATGTCAAGAGAAAATATCATTTTTATTTGTCAACCGGCATGTATGATATACTTTCTCAAATCAAGCTGAGGCTAAGAGGAATAAGAAGCAAGCATCGGAGCACTGGAGGAGGCATACCAGCGGCATAGTGAGAGAGTGGGAGCAGTGAAGGAGGAGACGGCAAGGAGAGCACTATCTATTGATTTTGTTTAGAATAACACTACAGTGACTGAAGGAGGAGCAGTAGCAGACGCGGGGGTTAGTGTGATTCCGAAAACGAACGAAGTTGTCTTTCTAATAAGCAAAACATGTGTTGAATGTTGTGTTGAATAAGATAATATTCAACACATTCGAGCTCTGATCGAGCTGGGTCGTAGAGCCGAGTCTAACCACTATTTGAAGCCTAAAAGTTATGAATGTTTCACTGTTACTTTTTGGACAGAAGTTTAACAGAGTATTTTTTAGAAAAATCCTTAAATACTTGCCACATAAAGTACAGAACGAGATTGTATTCAATTCAATATATGACAGTTTGTGTGACTAACAAGTACTACATCATAAAATAATGTCTCTAAATAAAGAGAGAGAAATTTTTGTACAAGGAACCATTTGCAAAAATAACTCTTTCTTTCCACAGGTACTTGTTTACGCATATCCTACTCCAAAATGGACTTTGGATATACAACAAAGTACAAAAGTTTTTGACAAACCAGTTACTAAGATCAACATGTTTATTAAACCAGTACAGTAATCTGGTTTACATTGAATACCCGCTACACCATACTTTTCAGTACCAATAGCAAACACGCAAACAACTATAGCAAGAAGATTCACTTCCTTTTGCTGTTCCAGCAAATCTTGCACAGAAATGTTGAAACTTGAAGGACAAAGTTGGCATGTTTTAAACTATTCAGATAATTAACAAGAGTTGCAAGCTAGCAGAATTGGTAACCCAAACATGCCAAAGATTGAAATTGCAGAAAATCTCACCAACTGAACCATATCTACATATCATGGAAAGCATTTTCAATCAAATTTAGAGTAGACAACAAGGGCAATGTCCTTGTGTTAAATAAGCTACATATAGCTATATGTACACATTCACATATGCTGCTACTCCTGCCAATACACAAGAGCAACTAAAAAGAATATAAACCAACGTCCAGATTTCAACAATAACCAACTTGTATAGTACTGCTCCGTAACAAGGCAACTCTAAGCATGGTTTAAAAGGAATTGATTAAGCATATGGAAAGGCAAATCTTAATATTAAAATGTCTACAAGAGCCCAAAACACTGCTTTCAATAAATCTTTTATAACATTTTGCATAGTACACATTGTTGTTCTACAAAACGCCAGAAGAAATTAAGTTATATTGCTATCAATCTGTGATATCTGAGTAAATATATAACTCCAACCCTTAAACCTTTGTACATCTGATTTAGATCAAAGCCAATGGCAAAACATACGTTGACACACTTCTCTAGGAGAAAATAAGGTCCTAGTTCTGCAAAGCACTAAAGGCCAGCCTAATTAGGTTCAACTACTTGCAACTTCTTGTTGACATTGATGAACTATTTAGTCATTTACTGAATCTGAAGAACACTTGCACAAACGACAGGAAAATGAGAGAGCAACACTGACTACATGTCTACACATTTACGCTTACACAGTGCAAAAGTTATCTTCTCATTTCTTGCAACAAGTTAAGGATCAAAACATCATAAGATTTGTTGCTGTCCCAACTATAAAAGGTTCCATCAATAATCTAGTTAAGAAATAAAAGACAACACCCAAAGTTATTGATATAGGGAGAGCTGGTAAAGCCCGATGGTAAACTGACAACAAGATAAGGGTGCAACCAAGCCCTGAAATAATTGCAAGGTAACAAGCGTATACTGTCATCAGGTCATACATGGCAGCCCTACCCACAAGAACACTGTAGAAAACAAAGTCTCCAAGACCAAGCTTAATACCTCGACTGGCACCCATATCAGAGCCATCCCTCCTAATTTGTTGGCTCTCATCGCCTAAATCGAGCATATCAACAAGAGGAGACCTTTCCTCATGCATCACAATTTCAGAGTCTCGGTTCCCAACCACTGTTGAAAACTCTGATGAGTCACTATTAGATGACCGCCCCAGCAAAATCTCCACCGGAGGGGGCCTCGCTATTTCATCTCTATTCAAAACACCATCCACATTTCCAAGATTCCTCAGCTCAATACCAGAATATTCAGTGTTAGATTCATTTTCACCTTCTCTTCCAACCACAACACTCCCTGATACTGTTTCCATCTCCAATGACCCAGTTTGAATAGCTACACCAGCCAGTAGTTCAAAACTTCGAACCTGACTCTCCCCATTTATAGAAACTGCGGGGCGAGCCTCGTATACCAATGCTGGAAGCTCCTCATCACGACTTTGAGCTAACTCCACCAACAGTTTAAGTGGGCCACCAGGTGCCAAAACTGCCACCAAATCATAAATGGCAAGTGCGACCAGTAAAATCCATGTAGTCCATTCTGGTAACTTCGTAAACCAAGCTGCTACACATACACCCAAAGCAACCATATATCCTTGCCTCAGAACAATTGGTATTGCACTTGAAAACACAGACAGTACACCAACAATCGTAAAGTTAAACAGCAGGATGAAGCAGGTAATCGAATCAATTGGTATTGAAAAGTGCTGAATTATCGACAAAAAGATAGAGCCGCCCATTGAACCTAGAAAGGAAAAGGAAACAAATAAGGAAAAGAGAAAGCACCACGAAGTTAAGACAAAACATAAACTATAAGATGCAGAGGAAGAAGAGTAGTCAACCCAGCAATTAGACCATGATGCGAAATTGATAAACCCACATTCACAAATCTGGGCAAGACAAGAGACAGTAAACATATAATTGAGAGAATGGGCATGTGGTTTCTGTTACATAGCCAACAAGGTGTGAACTTGGGATAATAAATATAAGTCATAGATAAATGTGGGAAGAGAAGATAATAGTAACAAATGGTAGAAAGGAGCGTGCCAGATGCTGATGACAGTCAGAGATGGTGTTCCCGCAATTTATACTTCCCAATCCATAAACAAATCAACCGGCAGTAACTACAAAATTAGGGTAATAACAGTACGGCGAAACTACCTAGCACGAAAAAGGCAGAGAAGCGCATATAATTCTTCAAGAAGTTGGTACAGTTATAGTAATACAAGAGCACCAGAACGAAAGTGACGACAGCAATAAGGATAACGAAGACCAACGCATTAAGCAGGGCTCCCTCGAGTTTCTGCGTCGCAGAATCAGAGGGATTCTCGAGGTAAACGAGGTTAGCGGCGGTTTGGATCGGCGGGGCGGAAGTCGCGGCGGAAGAGAAAGGATTGGACGGAGAGAGAGAGTAGACGATGAGGACAACGAGAAGCATACAGATTGAGACCGGAGACATCACTCCGATTATCTCCATGCCGATGGTCTCGAGAATGCTGGACTCCATGGGTAGGTTTTGGGTTTAGGTTTCGATGAGGAATTACGTCGAACCGGTGGTCGCTGATTACATTTACGGCGCAGAAACGCAATGCCTCACCCTCACGGGAAAATTGGGACATAACCACTCACTGCATTGCTGTTCCGCCAAGTCTCCCTTTCCTCCTTTACTCTTTTGCTACGTGAGAAATTTTGTTGTATGTTTAAAATTTTGCCCTCATTTTATCTGCAAGTTTGCTTTGCTCCATTAGGTTTCATTTCATATTGGTTTTCCAATAGCTAAGAAAATCCCAATGCTCATATTATTGTAAAATTAATATATATACACAAAAATGTTAAAGACATTCAGAAAAGCTCCATTATTTATCTTCAATCTGCCGAGCTTTTCCGAGCGTATGGAATTGCTACGATAAATAACAAGAAAAACTCAATTCTGCAAAATATCAAATTTAAGCGTATGAAACAACAGCAAACCAGCCAATCCGGCGTTTTCATCTGAAGATTACACAACATTTGTTCCATGTACCAGATAATACAAGGCCCGTAAAGCCTGACAGTTGTATGGCCTTGTGAATTGGTAGAAACTAGCTTTTCTTTTCAAAAAGAATGCAAGTGCAATAACCACCCGAATAAGAAATTCCAAAAGCAATAGTGAGACCAGTAATGGTAACAATGTTAAGATTAAGCCCACCAGATGGCTAGAAACAATTAGTTCCAAGGAAAATTTCTACAACAAATCCCAAATGATATATAGCAATTTCTGATTGCTGAATCCTATGCAAATGGATTCCCTCCAATGGAAGCAACAGGTTCATGAGTCTGAACACTCCTGTTTTCAAAAGCAACTCCTTAGATCAAGTGAAATCGAATGCCAATACAATAACAACAACAGAAGACAATAACGACCTCCAAACTTACGCTAACTGAGGATTCTGTGCTTGGCCTGCTATATACGCTAAACCACCTAAGAGAATAAGATGGGATGAGCAGATTATCAAATGCAAGGATAATATTTCAACAGCTTTTCTTAAGCATTCAACTAGATGCTTTATATTTCCATGGATCAATAGAGGCCTAACAACAAGGTCCCCAGCACTTCAGGTTTGGCTCTAGAAAATATTCAAGGAGAAAGTACCTTGTGGTATACTTGGAGCGTAAGATGTCATAGTTTCTTGAGGAAACCATGGTTGTGTAACATCACCAAGTAGACTAGCAGGCAAATGGGTAGTAGGTAGGACATTTTGCAAAGAGCTCATGTCGAAGAACTGTAAAAGTTCACAAAGTTGAAACCGAGTGAAGCCATAGGTGAAGAAGCAAAGGTTACTAAAATAACAATTCTCTCTCCAATATTAGTAACTTGGTAGCTACTAAAACATGCTCAGTTTATAATTTTCCAGTCGTCTCTTTTGGTGTGAGTTTGGCAGCATTTTTCTTTATTAACGATGCCAAGAACCAGCCAAGCAAGCCACCGTTCACACGTACCCTTAATATGACATTTTATCTCTCCACTTCTCCCGCAACCAAAATAGCAGTTTCCAACAATACTATATAACCTAGAATCTCATAAAAGAAAAAGCATAGAAATGAAAACATCCTTCCATGTATGTGCAACACCAGCATATGCAAAAAAGTTCAGCATAAATTCCCAAACTGAAAGAAAGGTCTTTCCCGTTGAAATGCCATGTTAATGTCAGGTACTGGAATCATCACATACTGATATTGACCTAATCGTGTATTTATGAGCTAATAAACAAGAAGAATGAAATGCCTCCAGCTCCACATAGAGCTGTTTGAGTACAGTGGAACGGTATATTCCGGTTCATAATGGTGCAAAATTAATCTCAATGGAAGTGTAGATGGATTCTAAGAGAAAATCTCGCCCATTTTGGTCAGTAGATCATGATAAAAAGTGAAATGGAGCTATTTTAGACTAAGCAAGAGTATGCTATGAGCCACAGAAGATTCACAATATGAGCTATTTTAGACTAAGCTATGAGTAAGCCACAAGCCACAGAAGATTCGCACTATCTCACACAGACAATTGAGATAAAAGTTATCAGCTGCCGATCCAGTAAGAGCTACAACTGCAACATACCATTTCACTTGGCTCTAGCTCAGAATCATATGGAAGATCAAATGGGTTAGTCGATCTATGATCAGTTGTGTGCAATTTTGTCTCCTCCTGTCAAAAGAACGAGGATGTAAGCTGACTATTGAAGAGGCAAAACACTAGTCATACAATCATCAGGAGAGAAGGGTTCAAACAATTGAAGGATTTATTGAGGGTGTAAATGATGGTCCCAATACATCATCCAATGATTTGCTAGGAGCAGGTACTCCATTCAAAGCAGGCCCCAGAATCTCATCGTTAGCAGTGGACTGCCAAGAAAAGGATATAAAAAAGGTCAGAGGCAAGCCTGGAGAAAAATAGAAGAATAATAAAGAATTGCTATAAATCCAACCTCTGAAACTGTTAAGCCCAAATGCTCATCAGCAGTCAATAAAGGATTGTATCCTGAAATATGCAGCCCACTACTTTGTTTCATACCATCAGCAGGAAGGTGTGGAACTGAATCACCAAAAGCATTCCAGATCTGCACCTATAAGTAAAATCTTCGTCAATAAAATACAGCAATTTAAGTCCATGAAACCATCAAGATAGCATCCATATGTTGCATGCATGCCAAAAGGGTGAAAGAAGCTTCAGAAAAGACAAGCTTAGAACTTCTAACCTGAGTGGTAGAAGCATTACTGGGAGCTCCAACATTGTGCAAATTTTCAGGCCATGGACTAGGTCCGGATAAGGAACTCTGAGAACTAAAATTTTGAAATTCTGGCCACTGCATACTTGCAGTTGTCGATGAAACTTGGTCAAACTTTATTGAAGAGCCTAAGCTGGAAGCTACATCTGAAGATCTACAATTTTCAGCCCCTGCTTTAGATGCTGCAGGAGTATTATCAAATGTTGCCCAACCTTGGTCCGTGGAGACCAATTGTTCTAATGATGTTTCATGTGAAGTAGCAACTGACTGTTGAAGAGTACTACCATCAAAGAAATCTAAAGATGCAGATGGTGGAATCTGGGATGTTTGGGATGAATTCATAGATGGAGCTACATTCGTCTGTGGCATGTTGAACAGATCTACTGTTGGAGTTAAAGATGTGGTTGGAACTTGAAACAAATCAATAGCTGGAGTGGGAAACGAGTCTGATTTTGGAACAACTGGTGCACTAAAAAGGTCCAAGTTACAATGACTCGTTGAAGCAGAAGAGGGAGGAAAAGTAAACGTCTTCTCCAAGTGAGCAGTGGTAGCTAGTGATCCTGGGACAACATCAGCTAAACTACCTGAATTATATGATTTAAGAGAAGTCGCGTTACTGTCAAAAGATGATGAGCTCCCCAAAGATGTTGTTCGCTGAACAAAGAAATAATTTTTTATGAGTTAATAAGGTATTTTAAGAATATCATGGATAGGAATACCAAATTAACATGATAAAATAACATGTACAAATATTAATTTTTGGGAAGCTTATAATCAAGATTTTTTATGTATGACCACTATAATTTATTTTAGACATCAAAGAAAAGTAGGCCAGAGGGTTTAGTTTTCCAAAAAGATCCTCCCAGCCGTAAAAGATGCTTGCAATGAGATCACATTTACCACCAGAAACAACCTGACATTCATTTTGGGAGTATGAGAAAGTGCATCAAACACTGACAAATGATTGCACAACCTTGTCACATTTTCCACATGCTTTCCAACTTCACAATCCATGGGTTAAGTGTTCCCCTATTCTTTGCAAAACCAAAGCATTTACCACCAAACCTCACAAGCAACAAAGTTTTCCATAATCGGAATGCAGAACTGGAACATGACATTAAGTGAAAAATCAGTTCCTGCCAACAAGTTCAAAGCTGTGCTTGAGATTCTAAATCAAGATATCAATCTCCATATTGATAATCTCTAGAGTTACAAGTTTAAACATTCTATCCACACATTAAAGATCAAATAGATGTCTTGTACTGCTCATCTAGTTTGATAAAAGTGGTTTTACATTATATGAGATGAAACCAAAGCCCTTCCAGTTTGGATTACATGAAAGGACTTCTTTTACAGTTTTCCCGTCACAAAAAAAAAATCAAGAAATGGGGATATACTAGGATGCGAGTAGAGAATTGCACTGAGGAAGAGTTCAAATTGGCAATAGAGAATTCAGAGAATCATGCCGGTCAGTAATCCAATGAGGAGAAACTAAGCGCAGATTAAACATAAACTGGATTTGGTTATATAGCTTTAATATCAAGTGCAGATGAAGAATCCTAATTGATACTACAGATGCTGTGTGGATTGATCTACTTCCCATTGAAATCCAGGCAAAAAAATTTGAGAATCAAGTTCATCAAGACTTCTTTAGAAAAATCTGACAGCCATCTAAACTATTGTACGTCTAATGTAAGAGCAAGAAGGATTCTGAATTAATAAAGATTAGCCACCAAGTTTGGCAACACTGAAAACAATACTAAAAACAAGGCCACTTGTTAAGAGGTACTCACTGAGGATTCACAATCCTTGCTCCTTCTGTATCTCTTTTGTTTTTTGTTTTTTGTTTTTTTTTTCTTTTTGAAACAAGCAGTTCACCCAATATTTATGTATTACGCCTAAAAGAAACTGGAGCTACAAGACACAAGATTTCATGCATCAGAGCTTACAAAAATTGAAGTACGTAAGTGTTCCAAAATGAAGCATATGCATGACAGAAGCTCCAGGTTTCGTTTCATGCTGACTTGGTGAAGTAAGGTTGGACTAAGCAATTTCACACGGAAACCAAGCTATCCCAAATAACTGTAAAGCAATCTACATATTTCATGCAAACAAATACTCTATGGTGTCATATCTTCTATAAAGCAGTCCAAATCAATAAAAAGCTTATAAGAAGTTTGACCTGAGGGCAAGGTATCCCAACTTGATCTCTTTTAGGGTTGGCCTCTGAAAATAAGTTTGCTGTCTGAAGCTGTACATGATCACCTAGAATATCCATAGAAGGGTGATACGGTGGACTGCTTAATCCAATTTCCTTCAGAAAGTTTGGAGATTCTGGGCCAGATCTAAGTGGATCACCTCCACTAGAAGCCGAGTAGTCTGAAACTCTAGAAATAGAGCCATCATTCGCAAACCTGTCCTCAACCACTCTTTCACCTAAGTGAGTAGGGCTGGAAATAAAACTAGAAACTTTTCCAACATAAACCCCTCGATCTGAACCAGGTTTTCGGGTGAGCGCAGCACCATGTTTTCCATATCGCCGGTCTTCATATTGGAAGTCATAAGGAGGACTTTGAGAATATGAATGGTAGGAGCTTGCCCGTCTTGTCTCATCTGCATGACCTCTAAGCCCCTATCAAATTGTTAAAAAATACCATCCATTAATCAAAAAATGAAGAATTAGTTAAGGAACTAGGTAAACCATCAATAACATATGATTGATTCATGCTGTTCACAAATATGTGATGTTTTTTGTGAATTCAGAAGTTCTGGCAAAGAGACAGGTTACATCCATCCTAATCTCACACCTGTCCCATGCAGTCGCACTCAGCAGTGCCCAGAAAAGAGATAGATACCAATAGAAGCTGAAATAAAATTGATCTAATAGAAATGTCAAGTTAAATACAAACAAAAGGCAAGCTTGCAACCACTTTTAAATCACGATTTTTTAGATATGAAAATCAATCAACTTTAAAAACATTCTTCATGGAATTAACAATTGATAGTAACATTACCTGAGAATCACTTGGGGGCATATCAAGGGTCTTTCCACCAGCATATCTCTTATCAACATACACATTCTTTATGAATTCTCTCACTCTTTCGACATTGCTGCAACATAAGAGGAAAATAAGAAAAGTCTCTTGTTTGGCCAGTAAAAACTTGGAAAAATACAAAAACAATCACATCTCCTGTACCTGTTATCAGGCAATCTCTGTCTTTGATAGTCCCATCCCTTCAAATATATATCCCTAGCTCGCTAAATAAAAATACATATCGTAAGAAAAAAAGTAATAGCTCTATGGTTTTCGGAAACTAACAGAATTTTTGTAATATTTTACCTGATTACCACCGTTTTGAAGTGCTTCAACTTCTTGGGAAGTAAACTTAGACATGGACACTGACTTCACGCGATGAGTGAACTCACGACTATGAGCAGGAAAACAGTTTGGGAGGTTAAAACAAGAAAACAAGAGGAATTCATCATGACAAGTAAAAACAAGTTAACAGAAGCAATGATAAGCAAATGGATGGAAATACTGAATTTTATTGGAGTGCAGTAGTGGAAATGCAGAAACAATAAGAGCCGAAGCTCTCCAGCCAAGAAATGGTCCCTCAAGCTCAAGAGCTGAGACAGAAGAAAAAGGAAAACTACCTCCACTGTGCTTACCCGATTCCCTTACATAATCTCCCCTTCTCTAGATTTGTTTCTCTCTCCTCTAACAAACTCAACCCTAACCGTTACTCTCTTTTACTACTGACTCATCATTCCCTGAGTCACTAATTCTCTGCTCCTTCTTAGGCTTTCTCTTGGAATAAGTTAACATGGGTTTGTGGCCCATGTTATGTTCCTTTCCCCTATTTCTTCTGGAGTAGGTCAAAATGGGTTTATGGCCCGTATAACTATCAATACCGTCCCCTGCAAAATCTGCCTTGTCCTCAAGGCAGAAGGAAGGATATTGTTGTTTCAACTGTGCAGCAGTTGTCCACGAAGCTTCCTCAATTGGTTTCCCTTTCCAAAGCACAAGCCACTCGACAATCTCCTCGTGATTCTTCTGGACAGTGCATTCAGCTAGGATTGCTTCAGGAGCAATTGGCTCGGGCGAGTCAGCCTCGAGGCCTAGCTCAAGCACATGGTTTCCTATGACTCGCTTCAGCTGAGAAATGTGGAACACCGGATAAACCCGGGCAAAATCAGGAAGAGTCAACTTATAGGCCACAGCTCTTACCTTAGCTATCACTTGAAAAGGCCCATAAAAACAAGCTGAAAATTTAGGACAAATCCGCCGTGACACTAAGGTTTGTCTATGAGGCCTAAGCTTGACATAGACCAATCTCCTACTTCCAATTTAGCATCAACTACGGATTTCATGACTTGTTGAACTCTAGTAAGGTGGTATTTAAGCTACCTCAAAGCCTCATCTCTATCAATCAACACGCAGTTCACAGCATCAATTAAAGACTCCCCAAGAAGGAAATGAGGAACCTTAGGAGGAGGGCGGCCATACACTACCTCGAATGGGGTTGTTGCGGTTGCGGAGTGATAAGAAGTGTTATACCAAAATTCTGCCCAAGAGAGCCAATTAAGCCACTATTTTGGTTGCTCAGAAACAAAACAACAAAGGTAGGTCTCAAGACACCTATTGACCACCTAGGTTTGTCTATCTGTTTCCGGGTGATAAGAGGTGCTCATCTAAAGGGCCATTCCTTGCAACCTCCAAAGCTCCTTCCAAAAATTACTGACAAAGATTAGATCCCGGTCACTTACAATCGTCTTTGGAAATCCATGTAGTCTTACCACTTCCTTAACAAAACGATCAGCTACAATCTTAGCAGTAAAAGGGTGTTTGAGAGGAATGAAATGTGCATACTTTGATAATCTGTCCACTACTACCATGAGGACCTCAAACCCTTGGCTTTTTGGCAGTCCAGTTATAAAATCCATGGAGATGTCTTCCCAAACTGAATTGGAGATAGGGAGAGGTTGTAGCAACCAGGTTGGGGCAAGAGTCTAATGCTTGTGCCTTTGGCACACCTCACATTCCTTCACAAACTGCAGAACCTATTTGCACATCCCAGTCCAAAATAAACAGCCAGCTATTCTTTTATAAGTCTTAGTAAATCCGAAATGACCCCCTGTTGGAGTGGAATGAAATTCTTGCAATAAAACAAGAATGAGGGAGGAAGATTGAGACAAAACTAACCTGTTCCCTCTTAACAACAGCCCTCCCAATAAACAAAATTCTGTTTCGGCTTGAGATTATCTTGGAGTTTCTGCAGAATTTCTGTCAAGCAAGGATCACCCTGGTATTCTTCTTTTACCTTAGCAGAATCGACCCAATTAGGTGATGAAACAAGGTAATTAAATTCTGGATCCATGGGTACGCGTGATAAGGGATCTGCTACCTTGTTCTCTAGACCCGATTTGTAGAAAACCTCAATTTGGAAACCCATCAATTTGGACAACCAGTGGTGCTAATCCGGGGTGTTTAACCACTGCTGTAGGAAGTGTTTTAATGTCTTGTGGTCTGTGTATACCTTAAAGGATCTCCCCAAAAGATAATGCCTCCAGTGCTGTACAGCTAACACCAAAGCCATAATTTCCTTCTCATAAACAGACTTGGACAAAGTAGTTGAAGATAAAGCTTTACTGAAATAAGCAATTGGTTTATTTTCCTACATAAGGACAGCTACCAATCCAAAACCAGAAGCATCACACTCCACAGTAAATTCCTTAGAGAAATCCAGTAAAGTGAGGACCGGGAAAGAGATCAAACAATTCTGCAGCCTATCAAAAGCTTCTTGAGCTGCGGGTCCCTAACAGAAGTTGTCTTTTTTTGTAAGTTCTGTGAGTGGCTGAGCAATTTTCCCATAGTCTTTGATAAATTTTCGATAGTATCCAGTGAGACCGAGAAACCATCTCACCCTGTGACATTCTTAGGTATAGGCCAATCTTTAACACGTTGGAACTTAGCAGGATCCATTGCAACACCTTCTGCCGAAATCACATAACCCAGATATTCAATGGATTGTTGACCGAATAAGCACTTTTTCCGATTTGCAAAGAAATGGTGGCGAATTAACAGCTGTAGAACCTGTTCCAAATGGTTGAGGTGTTGTTGCCAACTACCGCTATAAACCAAAATGTCATCAAAAAACACAAGCACGCTTTTCCTTACAAGTGACCTAAACACAGAATTCATGGTTGATTGAAAGGTGGATGGGGCATTCATAAGTCCGAAAGGTATAACTAAATATTCGTAATGGCCTTCATGAGTTCGAAAGGTTGTTTTATGAATATCTTCTGCCTTAATTCATATTTGGCGAAAACCAGACTTCAAATTAATCTTAGAAAAATAATTGGAACCATGCAATTCATCAATAAGCTCATTAATGGTGGGAATTGGAAACTTGTCAGGATAGTTACCTTGTTTAAGGCACGGTAATCAACACACATTCTCCAGGAATCATCTTTCTTTTTAACCAATATTACCGGGCTGGAAAAAGGGCTGGTGCTGTGTCTAATTGCACCTAAATCCAACAATTCCCTGACTTGCTTTTCAATCTCATCCTTATGATGGTAGGCATAACTATAAGGACGTACACTTACTGGATTGGATCCAGTGTACAGAGTGATGGCACAATCATGATTCCGCAGGGGAGGAAGACCTCTCAGTTCCTGGAACACCAAACTGTTGGCATGTAGGACAGAAGTTAGCTCCTAAACTTGAGCTGGAGTTAGAGTAGAATTGGCTTCTGAAACAAGAACATTAATCTCACACACTTGCTACTCATCCTAAACCTCCATCACAATTGAATGGAGTACCCCTTGCAAGGCAAAAATTTGTTGGGGTTGCTTAAAGCCTTGTCCTCCTAATGTGATTACCTCCTTGCCATGTTCAAAACCCCAACTCACAGTCTTTCGCTTAAAATCTGCCCCTACCTCCCCTAGAGTTTCTAGCCATTCTGCACCCAAAATCAAATCTATATGATAGAAAGCAGTACCAAAAAGAGAGTATAGGAAGCAAATAAGTGAAAATACTAGTTGTAGAGGTGCAAGAATCT
>JAOQMS010000002.1:10711266-10721374 GCA_027563885.1 Erythroxylum longipes
CTTCAGCTTGTTGCTCTTTGTCACGTTTTCTGTACTTTTTCCTTGAATAAGTTTTCAAGGGTGGAGGAATTGTATCACTATACCACCCAGCAGCAGAATGTATGCATCTATTTGCAACTCCACGTTTCCTACTAACACCACGATTCCCTTACACTGTCCTTGTGAAAAACACTTTGTGCCATTACCGAGTTTCACTCCATACGCTTCAGTTGGAGTAACTGTCAACCCCAAGGTAGCTACTAATTCTTGTGAAAGATAGTTATGGCTTGCTCCACTGTCGATGAGGAGCAAGATTGGAACTCCAGCCAGCTTACCTTTGAATTTAAGAGTCTTGGAGTGGACAATCTCCCCGTACTCTGCTACTTGACACACCATCTCTCATGCCTCACCTATTTCGATTTCCTCTCTATCTCCTACAGCCAAGGGAAGTTGCTCTCCCTCTTCTTCCCCTTCCCAAATCAGCAGTCTCAAATGCTTGTCAAGACAAACATGAGTGGGGCTATAGTGTTGTTCGCATTTAAAACATAACCCCTTAGACCTACAATCCATCAATTCCTGATAGGACATATTTTGTGTCCCCTTTTGCTGTCCCGCCACATTCCTCTCTACACGGGATCCACATTCAGCTCCACCAAGAGGATTTGTGGGTGGTTGAACCTGATTATATCTCATGCCGCTCCAACTACGACCGCCCTTGGTCGAATTGAAGGACCCAAATTTTTGGGCATCTACTATTTTCCATCCAGTCGACTGTTTTGAGACCACCGAATGAGCAAGTTTTCGCTCCACTGCACGCACTACGGATATCATCTTATAGTGAGAAGAAGGGTCCAAAGATAAGAGTTCCAACCTTATATCTTCTCGTAGCCCACCCAAGAACATACCCATATACTGATCCTCTGGAAGAGGTGGAACCTGAGCCATCAACATCTCAAAGGTTTCCACATTTTCATCCACTGTGCTTTGCTGTGTCAAAACCTTTAACTGGGAAAACGGATTCCCAGTGTAGTGATCTCGATACCAATCGAACAGAGCCCGCTTGAAAGTCTCCCAGTCCAGCTCTGGTTTCGACGCCAAGAGGACCTTGAACCAGTGCCATGTCATGCCTTCCATGGTAGTCTAAGCCAACAGAACTCGCATTTCTGGTGGGGTGCCTTGAACGGTGAAATAAACTTCTGCTCGAGAAACCCATCTTACCGGGTCATCACCTTGGAATGGAGGGAGCTCTACCCATTTCGCCCTGAGCTGGTATTCTTCCAACGACAGAGAGGTGACCCCGCTTCCTTCCGCGGTGGTCTGTACCGACTTACCTCAATCGACGGACTTAGACCCAACCTCTGGTGATCTGGTTTCGGTTTGTCGTTGGAATCCTTCACGCATTTCAGCGTGCATCGCCACTAGCGGCCTGGAAAGGTCGTCGATGCCTTTGTGTAAGGTACCCAGTTGGACCGTATGGTCCAACAACTTCGTCTCCACCATCACCATGCGAGCATCCAATGCTTCCCATTTCTGTGATGCCATTCTCGTTTGCATACAATCAAGGCTCTCAATGAAAGCACCAATGATAAGCAAACGGATGGAAATACTGAATTTTATTTGAGTTCAGTAGTGGAAATGCAGAAACAATAAGAGTCGAAGCTCTCCAACCAAGAAATGGCCCCTCAAGCTCAAGAGCCGAGACAGAAGAAAAAGAAAAACTACCCCCACTATGCTACCCGATTCCCTTACATAATCTCCCCTTCTCTAGATTTGTTTCTCTCTCCTCTAACAAACTCACCCCTAACCGTTACTCTCTTTTACTGCTGACTCATCATTCCCTGAGTCACTGATTCTCTGCTCCTTCTTAGTCTTTCTCCTGCAATAAGTTAACATGGGTTTGTGGCCCATGTTCTGTTCCTTTCCCCTATTTCTTCTGGAATAGGTCAAAATGGGTTTATGGCCCGTATAACTATCAAGCAAGACATTTTTGCAGTCAAATCTAAGAGATACAGCCACATTAAGAATTAAGAACTAAGGAAGTACACAACAGCAACCAATTCCAGAAGTTACAGAAGAAACATCTTGTCACTGCAGCTGCTTGCTCCAGTTTTCAATTACTCATTTACTCACACCAATTAAAAAGCTTCTTCGAAAAGTCAATAGTGTAAGTGTAGACAGAAACGTGTAAAATGGCTTAAGAGATATCTTTTATGAAATTTTTGACTCAGATCAGCATAATCATTTTATTTTAGTATTAACATTAATTACATCCTTATCTGTACAAGGATACATGACAGAATGGGGAAAATAACGGAAAAAAGAAACAAAACTTTTCAGAACAAATCAGAAAAGAACACTCACTGTATGCCACTGCAAGTCATGCAAATGAAAGTCCAGAAATTAGTACAAACATACTGCGGACCCTGCAGAAACAAATATCCCTAGATCAGTCACTAATCATACATTTCCTCGAGCCCAAAAAAGCCTTTTCAGCAACATCAAATTTTAAAACTCGACGCTTAAAAACTGAAAAATGTGCCAAGTCGCCTTTCTTTAGGTCCCAATTCTAACTAAACGACGGATCCGACTACCCATAAAAAAAGCCCTAAACTCTTCTCCTTACGTTGATTTTCCGAGTAAATGAGTAAGCGAGTGAACAAATCAACTAAAGCCATGAGTTAAAACTTGACAGCACAAAGATGTTATGAACTAGAACAGTCAAATTCAATCCACTAGGAGTAACAGCAGAGGGAGTGTGTTTACCAAGCTATTACAGTTAATACATCGACGATTTGGAGGGAGCTTCATGAGGCCTCTTATTATCTTCTCGTTGCGTTCTTCTTCCCTTCTACTCCCCATCTTCCTCTCTCACAGATTCAAAACCCTAAAACACCAATTTGAACTTCTATCTCTATCTGAGTAATTTATTCCCTTCTTCTTCCTCACACTCCCAATTATTGGAAACAATTAAAAGAAGGGAAAAAGAAAATAATTAGCACGAGAGAAAAAGAAACGTGAGGAGAGAAGAACGTTAAGAGCTTGTTTGGGATCGTTGAATTCAGTAGCTAAACGAACCGGAAAGCGAAAGGTTTTGAAATCAAAAGTTTTGGACCACAAACGCACACTGTACCTAGCTCTTTCTCTGTCTCTGTCCTTTTTCTTATTTTTCATTTCAAGAATTTGCTTTTTCTGTTTTATATTAAAAATCATCAATTTACTTTTTAAGAAATAAAATTTAAAATAATTTATACGTTGCCTTTCAAATATTTTATTGATATTGTTTCATTTTTAATAAAAATTATAATCAATTAACTATGTATCAGTTATTTAACTGGAGATGTTCATTTAATGATTAATTGCTGTATCAATTAAATCGACAACGGTTGTTTTCGTGCGATGCTTCATACAATGTCGCTGTCGATGGCATTGGGCGCCCGAGTGTCGGCTCGGACTGTGGTTGACAGTTGACACTTGAGGAGCTGCGGACGGAATAATTGCCAAGAAACAATCTTGACCTTAATTTTCCCAGCTTAACATTATAAGGTGATGTTGGTATAGTTCAGCGGCGGAGCCACACGGAGACAAGCCCCTGCGCCCCTGGCCAAACCCCTGCAAAGAGGAAAACTGCAGAAACATGACCGAGTTTCATGGCTGAAAGGATCTCTGCGAGGTTAGAGAAGTTCGCCCAAGATGTTGGAACAATTTGAAGTTCATGGAATTTAGCTTACATGTATTAATTAGTTTCACAAAGAAGACTAAATTAAGTGACTTGCGAGAAAGCAAAGAAGTCTCATGCTCATGTTAGATCTATATTGCTTTAATTCTTTCCTGATTTGAATCTGGTCCATAATTCAAGACATAGCGACTCGCTAAAAATAATTATTATCCATTAGTTCTAATGTCTCTAAAAATGTGTAAAGATATTAAATTTTGAATATTTTAGTTAACTTCATTCATGAATTTACTTTTTGAAATTATTTTTTGAATTAATTTTGAATTTGTCGAAAGTTTTCGCCGTCAGTCCATCACTGTCCAATCAGCCCCAACTCCAGAATATTCCTAGCTCCGCCACTGATATAGTTTGCATGTACGAATGTATAAGAAAGTTACTCTATATATTATATAGATCACATCGATCGATGATCTTATGTCCTCTTTTTATATTTGCATAGTTAACATTATGCAAGTAATCCAAAGTTTATTGAATGCTATACTAAAAGATATAGTTAACTTTTTCCTTATTTGCCAAAAGCTTAAAATTTAACTCAACAAAATCTTGATGAACAAAAAAGATTCAAGCTATTACATATATGTCATAAAAACAAAAAACTATTTACTTGAGATTTATAATAAAAATAAAAAATAAACATTCTTTTAATTTCATCATGCAATTGTTTATTTTATTTTATTTTATTTTATTATTAAAAGTCAATATTAAATTTTGATTTAATTTATTTCATAATATATATATATATGTCTGTTCTTAAATTAATTAATTCTTATTATCATTACAAATAAAAAGTTACGAATATTTAATATAATTAAAAATATTTACACATCAATATTATATAATAATTTTTAAAAATATTAATATTATGTTAACAAGTTCTAATTAAATGATAAAAGATGTCCGTCATGTATGGTGTTATAAAGCATCAAAATGGTATAATTACAAAAGAAACATAAATTTATTTAAAAAATTTATTAATATTTCTTCTTGCATTTGAAGCATACTCTAGAATTGTGCTTAAATTATATTAGACTCCACCTGTGAATCTTTACTTACAATTTTTATAATTTGATCTTTATTTTTACGTGATAAGTAATAGCAAATTGTTGGGAAGCAAAATTAGTGGAAATATATTTAAAAACAATCATTTGAATCATTCAAATTGTTCTAAGCTTTCATTGTTAAAGAAGAAAAAGGTGATAAGAAACCCGAAAAAATTAAAGGGAGATATGAATAGTAATTTTATATTGGCTTATATGTTTAACATTCTTTGGTTTTACACCAATTATATGAAAATGAAACCAAAACAATAACAAACAATCGAAAAATTAACCTAAAAGAAACTCAGATTTTAAGATAAGAAAACAATACCTAAATATAAAAGCATGAGTCACTAAAATGGATCAAAAAACAACTAACAAAATTTGTTAGAGGTAGAAAAATAAAGAGGAAAAATAGATACACAACATGACATAATGACAAGATAAGTAGGGATTTATCTGATAAATCCTTAATTTTGGACAAGTCACTTGTAACAATCATAGTATTTAGGGATGTTAATTTGGCACGGCCCGCCTGAAAAGATAAAAATTAACAGTGAAAAGGGAGAATTGAAAAAGAAATAGATCAAAAAGAAGAGACCAATACAAAATATCCCTTTTCTTTTCTAATTTTGTAAACAAGGGCATTTGTTTTTTTTGGATAAAGAAACCTATCAAGACAACAGACAAAAAACGCGATATTTGTGTTTCTATATTCCTATTTTAATTTTTTAATTTTGAATCAAAAACAAAATATAATTGTTCAGGTGTTTGATGTGTGTAAGTTTTAATAAATACCCTCGATAATCGACAAGCATATGGTTCGTTAGCATAATACTTAAGGTTTTGATCTCACGAAGAGAGATAATCTAATCCTAAAATCTAAGGCCAAATAAATCGAAGAAATTCAAAATATAACAAAACTAAAATGGGAATTCAATTCAATTAATCAAATCAAATTAAGAATCAATCACAAAAATATTAATAATTCAACACTTACTACACACACCTAAGAATCAACCTAAGGGAATTACCAATTGAGATAAAGAGAATTTTACCTATACTTAATGCTAACTTAACAGATTATAAATTACCAGATTGTTAGTTCTAGACGATCCTAGGGTTGATTACTTTCTCAAGAGTTATAGCCATTAATCCTAAATTATAAACCCTAATCAAGATTATGGACGTTGCAATCTCTCAATTAACAGCATATCCAAAACCCTAATTAGTTCTGAAGTTGTCTATTAAAATATCGGAAACCTACGAAAGATCTCTCTTTGCACAATTTACTAATTTGATTTAATTCTTATTCTATTAAATCACCTAACTCTCGTTAGCCCAATTTAATTATTTATCATTCGATTCACCCTCTCAGTTTATTATCGAATTATACACTTGTAGAATTTAATCACAACAAATCCAATAAACACATAAACATTCAGATTTCATAATTCAAAGATAAAACTCCGAATGTGAGTTTAGAATATCTCAACATTAAAAAATCCTATCGTCAAACTGTTATTCTCAATTCTATACAATAATAAAATTGAAAATAAACAAGAAATATGATCTGAACGAATGATAGGAGGCAGCAACGTTGAGAAACTCCTAATCTGGGAAGTACGTCAAGTCAGCTTTTTCTCTACTTCTCTCTTCCTTCTTCTCTTTCTCAATCTCTCGATAAATTCTCTCTAGGGTTTCTCAAAAGTAGCTAATACAAAAGCTTCTTTATACCTCTTTTTCTTATTCTTTAAATATCTGGGTAACCCTAGGGTTTTTTTGGGATCTGAAAGGTCCAAAAAAATTTCTCGAAACTAGACGTTCTTAAGGGTTTGTGCGTCTGCCTGATGCAGTATGAGCCTTCTATCACGATCGTGGCATGCAAGCCTCGATCGTGGGCCATGTCCTGGGCTTCTGTTACAATCGTGGTATGTAGGCCCCAATCATGGGCCAACTCTGGTGCTTCTATTACTATCGTGGTCTGTTGTGTCATGATCATGGGCTATTGTTTCAGCCCGAATGTCTCTAAAACTTCTTCGTTCTTCGATGTTGACCCTTAAACACTAACAAACACATCAAGGTACTTCAAAACATAATATTTAAGCTCAAAGACTTGTAATAACCTATAAAAACACTTGAACACAAATAATTAACAAACTAATACAATTCTAATCTAAACATATATTAAATGATTGAATTAATAGTTAAACACATATCAAATTAAGCTCTAAAATATGATGCAATTTACACTTATCAACATCCTCATACTTAAACATTTGTTTGCCCTCAAGCAAATAAAAAACAAACACACAAAATCACAAAGCACGTAATGTAATAATGAGACAATGACTCAACTTCGTCAAGAAAATTTAACTTTAAACACCATCATTCAAGTTGTTCCAAATTATTAACATGCAAAATCCGTGTTTAGGAGCTCTGGACTAAACATACACATTAATAAAAAACTCAAATGTCGATTTGTTAACCCTTTTCAACTGTACACACACATTAATAATTCTTTGGTCATTCAAACTTTGTAACTACTCCTAAGTATGTGTTCATGAAAAGCCAAGCTATTTACAAATTTGGTAGGCTTTATTAGAAAACATTTTTTGTTCATGAAAAGTCAAGCTATTTACAAATTTGGTAGGCTTTATTAGAAAACATTTTTTACTTACCTTTTATTTATTTATTTTTGGACATGGACCTAGTGTTTTACTCAAAGGCAAACATTGGTGATGAATGTCGATCTGGTTACTCGATTAAGTCATGTTTTTATTAAGCTACTTGGTTGAATGTCATTATAGCCTTTTGATGTGGAGGCACATATTTGTAATACGTGTCAATCCGGTTACTCAGCTACATCACGTTCTCAACTAGATACTAGCTCTATTCATAACCCGAAGGCCATCGAAATAGTTATTTATTTAAAATTAACAATATATTTTATTGTTTACTTTGTTGCTTTAGCTACTCGTTTTCTTGAAAAAATACTAGCAAAGCCACTTTATTCGAAAGACCTAAAATTATGAATAAATGTGACAATTTAGATGGTGACAGATTCACACTAAATCCTAATTAACTTGCATAATTAGCTAAAGAACCCAATTCACTAATTTCGCAAGCTAATGACTCTTCACAACCTAATAAATGTTTAAAATTAAATCGATTTCATTCCATCTAAGCAATCGATACATTCACACAATTCACAATATGTAACCTAAACACACTAACATAACTATATGTAAAATTCGCACTCAAGGGAAAAACAGACAACCTTCCCCACGATTGAGCAACATATTGTCCTCAATGTGAGAAGGGTACATAAACACATCAGGGGAAAATAAAACACAACATAGGAAAAATATAAGGAAAAATTCTAACAAAAATGAAAAGAGAAGGGTTAGGACACGAACCCATCAGGGTGACTGAGGTGGTGATGTGTCGGAGGCGGAGACCAAATGCGCTTGACACCTGAGATTATTACCCTATCTTATAATTGCTTTTAAAGAGCAAGAGAGTTAGCACTCCAAAACGTTCCAAATCATTATGAACTTATTTTTTAAATTTAAAACAATCTAACTACGCAATAATTTAAACCTAACTACTAAACGTGCTAATTTATGGTTATTAGCTTGACCGTGTATCATTGGAAACTTAGCCGACATCAACTATGAGAGGCTTGCTTCCATCCTTTTCATTCAACATCAGTTTTGTAGTCTGTAAGTAAGCTACAAATTGCAAAATGATCAGAAGGGCAATATTGATAAAATTATAAAAACCAATTAAGCTCAGTAATGTCCTTTTAGAGCGAACTGTCAACAAAACAAGGAATAACAAAACTCCCTGAATCTTCCATCGAATCCAACAGTTTGTCCTATAAGATGGTGAGTTGTTCTCTTTCTTCCTTAATCACCTTCGTCTCCTCTGCTTCTTCCACTTCATGAAGAGGGACTTTCATAGCTTCTTCAAACTCAATGTCTATTGTTATATGTTCTTCATCCTTTCGCTATTTAGAAGATTCGAACACATCAATTATCCTAAATGAGCTACTATCCTTCGGATTCTTTAATACATCATTCATGTTGAATGTCACCTGGTCATCATTAATCTGAAGGATAAGGTTCGTTTCATGGACATCTACCCAAGATTTTTTGATGTTCAAGCATGGTCTACCAAGATCTGGCAGATAATATGAGGGGTTTTCATCCTTTTCTTCATCCTCTTTTTTGATTTCTTGGTCTTCTATAAGGTAGGGTTTAGCATGGTCTTCCACTGATTCTTCTTGTTCTTCTCCATTTCTAAGTGTGATAGCCTATATTGCTCTCGTTGATATAATTTCATATTGCTCAGAAAGTCTTCCACACTTCTCTTAAAAAATTCACGAGAAAGCTATCTCACTTGAATCTTCAGGTTGTGAATAAAAGTGGCATAATTTTCCATTACTTGATCAAATTGATCTTCCAGTCTCTTCTGGTTCTCTTCCATGTCTGGTAGCTTATCCATGATTTTGTCCAATTTGGAATCCCATGAATTGGACTCATCTTACTGAAATTCAAATAGGTCTTGATGTCTCCAGTGAGTACTTGCATTATTGGACTAAAAAAAATCTGGGTGGTTTTGCCACTTTGAATTGTACAGGTTCGTATAAGGATGATGATTTCCCTAACTAAATTATGTCTCATTAAAATCTGCAAGAGTCCTTTGCTCCCTACAATGTACATCATCCATGATCGTTCTTTTTATCTCTTCTTAACATTAAACTCTTAAGATTCCCCATTGTTATCCTGCGATATCCAAGTTGATGTGTCGTCTACTTTATGCCCAAGTTTTTTTAACAAAAGATAGTGAAAAAGCCTTAGACTACATAATCAAACTAATCGTCTCCTCGGCAACGGCCAAAAACTTGTTCAAATATTTGATTTGTGTAAGTTTTAATAAATACCCTCGATAATTCGCAAGCATACGATTTGTTAAAGTAGTACCTAACGTGTCGATCCTAAGAAGAGGGATAATCTAATCCTAAAATATAAGGCTAAAATAAATCGCAAAAATTCAAAATATAATGAAATTAAAATGAGAATTCAATTCAATCAATCAAATCAAATTAAGATTCAATCACGAAAATATTAATAATTCAGCAATTGTAGCACAAACCCAAGAATCAACCTAAGGAATTACCAATTGAGAGAAAGGGAGTTTTACTTATCCTTAATGCTAACCTAACTAATTATGAATATAACACCCCACTCCCGCTGGACCCGAATCCGATATCGATAGTGATATCTGAATCCGTGCCCCGCGAGGGTGGCGTGCCACATCACTTAACACTTAAACAGTCGGTATAAATTTTTTT
>JAOQMS010000002.1:10733942-10746780 GCA_027563885.1 Erythroxylum longipes
TAAAAGGCTTTCAAGCCCAATATGACTTTGTAGGCTCAATTAATCCATGTTGAAGTAGAATAGCACACTCAACCTATTAGATAGGATGGGCCATTAATTTTTGTCATAACACTTTAATATGATGACGGAGTAACTTTAAGTCTAAATGAAATGTATTAAAAGGTTTATAATCAATGACCAATCTTTTTTTACCAGTTCGTTGTTCAGCCCTTTTATTCACATAAAAGGCTTTCAAGCCCAATATGACTTTGTAGGCTCAATTAATCCATGTTGAAGTAGAATAGCACACTCAACCTATATTATTTTATGCTCGAAATGGACAACAATTCTTTTCCATAGATCCTTATGCAAAAAAAAAAAAAAACAAGATTTTATCTTTCAATGGAAAGATTAGTTTTCTTGCTATAAATTTATAGTCCACCGCATCAAAGGTTATCACAATGTGCTTGCTAATTTCCTTTCTAGACCTCGCAAACCAATTCAACTTCTTACTCCTACCATTTCGAAACCAATCCCCCTTCTTATTTTCCTGATCATGGATCTCCCTCTCTTTGTCAAAATGAGAAGATCTTTTCCAACCTATCACCCGAACTCCTTTTGAAAATTTAGGAGAGATTGTTGTTCTCTTCAAAAAAATCCTTTTCTATTTTCTCCACCTTATCCATACTACCCTAAATATTCCACCACATTACCACCATTTGGATATTTGTACTCCCTACTATACTGTGCACCATTTGTATGACTCGCTGATAGAACTAACCAAGTGGCAGGTTTGGGCTATATCTGCTATTTATGCATGCCTTATTGCCCTGTCTCCTTAACATGTATACTAACATCTGGTCAATCCTGCCAATGAAAAATCCCTACTATGGACCTTCTTAGAATGGTTCCAACCATTGATCAAATGGCACATTCAATTAGGTCAAATACTTAATAAATATTAACTATAGAGTATTCCCTTGTAAAAAACAACAAGTCCAGTCCTTCTTCATAGTCCATCTTCCATATAAGATGACTGAAAAGAGTTATGCGTACACTAGAAACCATTTTCAAATTTGAAAAACCTCCATTGACTGGCCCAAACCATCATTTGAAAACTAGGAAACCAACCACTTGCACCTATTTAAGTCCATATTTGGGAGATTTTACTTGACCTGAACTCATTTCATATAGTGATGGATATTGGTCTTCGGTTAATCAATTTGTTCATATGGGTTTTAATGTTATAGGAGGAGAATTATCATGTCCTCTTAGATTTGAGCCCAAAAGGACTTTTGAGAATAGAGAAAAGTCAATAATCAAGCCTAAGCCCAAAGGCCATCCAGATTATTTCCAAAACTCACAAGATCCATGACCCCCAGTTTAGACCGCTGAAATGGACCATTTCATTAAAGAAATGCAAAAGATAAATGATAAGTGTTAGTGGTCCAAAAAGATTGTAAGCACCACCTTGTTAAAGATTCCTTCTTATCTCTAAAGAATCTTATTAGAACTCTATGCCTCCCAATGTTATCATTTATTTATTATCTTTTCTAGTTTAGTTTACATTATTGTGCATGTGTAGGCTTGCTTTTATCTTTATGAAAAGTTTTTTGTCTCGTACAAAATATAAGTGTTTATTATTAAAAAAATAAAATTTTGTAATTATAACGTAGAATTTAAAAATAATAAATTTATTTTTTAACAAAAAAATTTATTTTAAAATCTTCTCTTAATGATATTAACATGATAAGTCACTAATACTACAGACATGATAAATCATGTTAATTAATAAATTTTCACATAATTGATAAGTTTTTTTTAAATTATATAATTGATAAGTTAGATAATATATTTTAGTCATTCTTTCTTATTGAGAACAAGACTACTGAAATAATAATAAAGCATTGAAGAATTATCTTGATTGGATGAAAACTTACATTTGTGAATAGAATTTCAGATTGCCATTTTCTTCTCTTTATGGCAAGATTTTTGGACCTTAGTTCAAATGTTCCCATATTAGCAAAGTGTGTACACACAAGAGACACCAATGCCAAAAAGCTAACAAGTACTTTTTTTTTTTTGGTGTATGAGAAAGAAACAACAACCAAGCTACTGCTTTAAGAAAGCTATTGATCTCTCATCATTCTGAAGCAAAGAACGCATTCCTGAAAGTGGATGCTCCCATAAGACTAGGTCTTGAGCGTTCGACGATCCCATCTTAGCTAAGAAATCTGCATATTGAATACTTTCGTGAAGGATATGAGAAAGAGAACAACACCAATCATGAGCAAGTAAGCTGCGAGTGTCTCCAACAATACTGAAGCATGGATGAGTCTGCGGGCATGATTCAGTTATCAAATTGACTGCCTCTTGTGAGTCAGTTTCCACTAGCACTTTTCGATGGCCATAATTCTAAGCCAAAATTAACCTATGTCGAATAGCTTGCAACTCAGCATTGAGATTGGTCGCAAAGCCTAGAAACCACGTAAAACCCAATAGCCAATGGGCCTGATGATCTTCATAATCCCTCCAAAGCTAGCGTCACCAAGATTGCCGCGGGAACTTCCATCCACATTGATCTTCACGAATGCGGCCGGAGGGGCACACCAAGAAATCCATTGATCCTCACTTTGAAGACAAGACGGAAGAGAAGACGTGCATGCCATCAGGCAGTCCCTTAATAAGATCGTGTGCCACCAAAGTTGGACAATAGTCGATATAGTTTTACGTTGGATCATCGTTTGGTTCCTTGCACACCAAATGATCCAGGCACCAACTAGGAACTTAAAAACACACTCAAGGGGTAAGGTCAGATCTAGTGCATGCATAGCTATCCAATCATCTAAGTTAGACCGGAAGAAGGAGTCACCAACATCAAGAAGGAGTAAGCGCCAAACTTAAGAAGCCCATATACAATCCCGAAGAGTGTGAAGGATAGATTCTTGCCTCCTCCAACATATAAAGCAGAGGGGAGAGTCACTCATACCTCGGTGATACCGCAAGAAATTTGTAGGAAGGCGTTGCCATTGGACTAGCCACAAGAAGAAGCGAAATTTATCAGGGGCATTAAGTTTCCAAAGACGCATCCATTTCTGTGTAGGATCACAGGGATAAGGCACCCTAGTTATAAATTCGTAGTCAAACTTCACAGAGTACGCACCATTAGCAGTCTCTCCCTAAATGAGCGTATCAGAAATATCCAAGGAGTGAGGAATAGGGACTGCTGTAATCATCTTTACCATCCAGCAAGGCAGTGAAGAATGCAGGGCGTCTAAATCCTAAGTTTTAGTACTTGAGATCAAATCCCTAACCATGAGATTATGGTCACTAGTGGTGCTTATCGAAATTTGCTTGATAAGGGGCATTTGACCTACCCATTTATCATACCAAACTGAGACATATTGGCTACAGGGCCGTTCCTATCGTTTTATATGCCCTGGGTAAAATAAAAAAAAGGGCCCCAATAAATCGACAATATACAAACATATAAATTTAAAGTTTATATGTTTGTATGAAACATAAATGACTCAATTTATAAGTCTGCATGCTCAATCAAATAGAGAAACACTAATTTCTAAAAAACAAGAAATTAACATACTTATGAAAAAATATAGTAAATAATATTCTAAGTTATTAAATATTCTAAGTTTCCCAAGTCAAATGTTATCTTATTCTATAAGCTGTAGAAATGATTGAATATTATTATTATTATTTTATTATTACAACATGTTTAATAGAATCATACGTATTTTTTTAATAAAGGAAACGATTTATGTAGCCTTTGAATTGAGTAACTTAAATTACTCGATTTAGTCATATTATTATCACTAAACTTATGTAAACTCTACAAGAACACAAATCCAACAATTATTACATTACTTGTGGCAAAGTATAATGAAAATTATAATTACAAAAATTAAATTATTTATTAATATTTAATTATTTTTTATAAATAATAAGTAATCAAAAAATAAGAAAGGAGAAACACAAATAAATACAATATCATTTAATATTAATTTTATGATTTCAAATGCTAATATAATGTCCACGTTAATGACAAATTACAAATTAATTACAATATATTCAAATATTTAATAAGCTAAAAATATGTTTTAAAAAATCAGAAACTTTACCTTTAAATTATACTCAGAACTCAGAAATCAAAATCGTGAAAATTTTTTGCTGCCAATTTTTGAATTAGAATACCTTAAATACATGTGTTGATGAAAATAAAAAAAATAGAAGATAAAAATATACCTAAATACTTTAAACTATTTATAATTAACAAGTTAACGTTAGGTTTACTTAATCAATATGGAAGTTTATGTTACTTACCAATGTTCTTCCTCTATTTCCAAGTCAGTGGATGATTATTATGCTAATTCAAGATCATCAAATACGTTGTTGGAATTTGCTACATTACTCACCAACGGCTCTACATTCAATGCTACTTAAAGCAGGTTTGAAAATGTTAAAAAAATGAGGCCCTATTCAATGTATCAATGACATAGTCAGTGAAATATTGTTAGAAATAAACGTAAGAGTAAAAGCATTTATCCATTTCTACCAAATAAACGGGCCCTTTTTTTGTATGGACCCTGGGCAGGTGTCCAGCTTGCCCCTGCCTAAGGCCGGCACTCGTCGGCCATTCCCTATTCGCCAACAGAAACCTTCCCGTAAATAAGGTATTGTTCGATAAATAGCTTTCCAACATAGAAAAAAGTAGGGAGGCAATCGAGAATCTAATAATAAAGCATCAAGCACGTATTTCCCAGGCAAAGCATTGACAAAGGGCTTGGATTCCTTTCTAGCAAGAGGCCAAACTAATTTGCCAAGCATCGCTATATTATTATCGCGAGTCATGCGAATACCAAGACCACCTCGATGTTTTAGACTACACGTAGTCTCCCAAGTGGATACCCTTACCATGATCTCTAGATTGCCATAGGAATTCTCTACAAACTTTGTCTATGATCGTGTAAACTCGAGTGGGTACTCAACAAGTTTACATGGAATATAGAGGAATGATGAAAATAGTAAATTTCACGGGAGTAAGAGGAACCGCCTGCCTAAGACGCACTAATAAATTCCATTGTCAGCACGCGTTGAAGGTTCCTTGATGGCATGTTGAATCAAGTCATATCGTCCATTTGCATTTTAAAATCAGTGCTTGGGCGCTTTGCTTACTCTCATCTCACGTACAGTTCAAAAGAGCGGTTTTGAGTTTGAGCCCTATTTCATAATGACATTGTCAATATGTACTACCAGTTTATTTAATCATCAGATGAAGAAGCTGGTGTGATTAATTTCTTCTTTTGATCGTTTTCATGGAAAGATTCTCAGTTTAGTGGCTAGGGAGCTGTTTGTATATATAAAGGCACAACTTTGTAGTTCTTATAACTACTATGTAAGTTTGCAAAACTTAGAAATTGGGAAATGCCGATTGAACATACTTCTCTGAGGTGGTTATAAGTCTCCCAGGAGCGCAATTATACTGCTCGTGGCTTCTTTGTTACGTGTTAACAATCAATCAGATTAAACATTGGGCACATATTGAGTGGCATATTGTTTGGGCAATTTGATTTCAATGCACGGTTTGAATCTCTGTCCCTCATAAATGTAGCTTCTGACTCGGGTAAGTTGCTTAGTTCTCATCCTTATCCTTTGTACAACCATCTCAACTGTAGTTTCACCCTTAAAAACTTGAGAGGAAGCAAGAGAAGAAACAATGAAGAGAGAGTGGTGCGGGAGAAACAAACAGGAGAAAAAGCGTGGTAGTTGCAGGAGATTTTTTAATTAATTATTTTACTTTTTAATAAATAATTTTCTTCCGTAAAATTTATATTTCACTTGTCAACCACGAAAAAATGTATTAATTGACATAGTTTGTCATGTTAATAAAAAATCTAATGACATTATTTTTACTAAAATTTAAAATTTAGTGTAATTTATTACTATTTTTTAAAATTCGAGTTATAGTTATAAAATTTAGTAAAATTTGAAATTGTTTTAATAATTAACGTTATATATAAGTATAATAAGTTGTAAGTAAATTTCATTAAATTATTTCTAAATGATTTAATACTCTAATTAGTAATTTTGATACGCTAGTGGTTTCACTTTAAGATACAAATTGAGATTAACCAAATAAAGTGATCTAAATTGCAAACTTATTTGAGTTAAGGTCTACATTTGAACATAATTTTAGAAAACTTATGATGTTCGTATAATTTATCCAGTATCATCAAAATTGATCGGTAGATTTTTCCAAGAGAAATATCATTCTATTTCTCTAAATCTCGTGTACACTTGCTTTCTTTACAGGTCTCAAAACAAGTAGACTAACCAATGCATATTTGAATTCGAAAAAATGACATATAATGCTATTCACAAAATTACAATTCTGAATTATTTATGTCATAATAAAGACAGTTAAATTCGATCAAACAGGAATATTTTTCCAAACTAAACACTGAGAAATGATACTTTAAGGAAAATAAATATAATGGAGTTGAAATTTTGTATGGTTGCCGACAAATAGATAAAAACAAAACAACGCCAAATTGTTATTACTTATTACTTAAGTGGTCAACAGCTAACCTTTGAATCTGGCATTTGCCGAGATTATCACCTCACATGTCACTTCACATCCTTTTTTTTGGAATTTAGCTCATAAAATTTTCCTTCATGGAGATGGAGGCCCGAGAAGCGTTTCACAAATACTGCATGTGATTTTCACAAATGCTCTCTTTCCTTTTCCGCTGTGTCGGGTTCCAATTGGTCTTTTTTTAATATTTGCGTCTCCAAATTCTTCTCTTTCGCAATGATTTTGTTTATTTATTAAGAACGTCTAGTCATTACCATGCCATCTGTTTACATTTAGGCCACCGGAGCGGCTAGGCTGCAGTGAGCATGGAAGGAGAGTCAGAGATAAATGAGAAGCTGTTGACAGAAAAAGAAGAGAGCAACAGCGGGGACATTGAAGAGAAGTCGAGTTTGAAGGAGAAGATATGGTGGGAGACAAAGAAGATGTGGATTGTTGCTGCTCCTGCTATATTTACAAGGTTCTCTACCTTTGGAACCAATGTGATTAGTCAAGCGTTCATCGGCCATATCGGCCCTACTGAATTGGCTGCATATTCACTTGTCAGCACTGTTCTTTTGAGGTTCTGCATTGGCGTTCTGGTAACCACTTTCTTCATGTTCATTTTCTGTGTTGTTTTGTCGTTTTATGTCCTGAAATCTTTTTTTTTTCCAGACACAACACATATAATCTAAGGCATGGTTATTCAGACAAATTAAACGAAACAGAAAAGGGAGAGCAACTTGACCACTACCAGTTAGCAATGATTATGAGCTTTTAGAAATTAACTTCTTTTGCGTACATAAGTATGTAGATTGAGTTCCTCGCCTGCCTGATGGCTGTTATTCTATGCGTCGCGATCATAAAAGCAGTGGCTTAATGCCTTGATCTTAACCAATGAGTTTTCTTTCTTTTTTTTAAAAGTTCTAATAGAGGACAGGAACGTGAAAGAAATTGTCCATCCATAACTTGCGCGCTTCATCCATAAAGATCTTGTTTAGTCTTTGTCTTTCTTTTTCTCCCATCGTTGGTATTCTACTTGAGCTTGTGGATGGAAGAACATGCAATTGGTTGTGTCCATGTGTTCATACCTTCCAATTTTCCTGGCAGCTGGGCATGGCTAGTGCATTGGAAACTCTATGTGGACAAGCATATGGGGCGAAACAATATCACATGCTTGGAATATATCTCCAAAGATCATGGATAGTATTAACCATTACCTCTATCTGTCTTCTTCCGCTTTTTTTCTTCACGACCCCAATCCTGGAAGCTTTAGGTCAGGAGCAATACATTGCAGAAGAGGCAGGGATTATTGCTTTGTGGATAATACCTATTATGTTGTCCTACATTATATCCTTTACCTGTCAAATGTACCTACAAGCGCAAAGCAAGAACATGATTATTGCATATTTGGCCGCGGCCACAATAGTGATCCATGTCATTTTGTCTTGGCTCTTGACTGTGAAATACAAGTTTGGGATTCCAGGAGCAATGTTCTCGACAATTTTGGCATTCTGGGTTCCAAATGTGGGACAGCTTATATTTGTTATAGGTGGACGCTGCCATGAAACATGGACCGGCTTCTCAATCCTCGCTTTCAAGGATCTCTGGCCTGTGGTTAAGCTTTCCTTGTCTTCTGGTGCTATGGTTTGGTAAAGCCTTCGACATTCAATCTTATTCACATCATGTGTATTAACAGTATATATGTTAGTAGAACTGGAGATCACATTCGTATGTCCTGAACAAGTAACGAGGGACGGCAATGAATTTGATTATAATGAAGTCGACAGTGAACATTATAGATACTTATGTTACTATTATAGCATGCAACGAGTTCGTTAATGGCACTCACCAACTTTTCAAAAGTTTTTTGCTCTAACAATTCAAGTGGCTTACGGATATGGGTAATGAAGTTGTTTTATCCAACACACAGTGATTAAATTGGATTAATCATGAGTCATGACACACGAACATGTAGTAGTTAGCTTTACTTGGAATCAATTTTTTATCTTAAAGATTTTGATTTAGAATTATGATCTTGACAGCCTTGAGCTCTGGTACAATACAATTCTGGTTCTTCTAACAGGAAACTTGAAGAATGCCGAGGTTGCAATTGATGCTCTTGCCATCTGGTAATCCTATCTTCATATCTTCTTTTCATGCTGTGAAAATTTTGAAGGAAATAATACTGCAGACCATGTTCATGTTTGCAGCCTCAACATTAATGGATGGGAAATGATGATTTCTCTCGGTTTCTTGGCTGCTGCAAGGTACCATTAATCCTCTCTATCGTAGCTCTTGGAAGTGAAACAATCTATTCCTTGTAGGAGGCAATTAATAACCCTACTTTCATTTGAAAAACAGCATTAAAAAGAAACTACCTGATGATATTTCACTTTTAACGTATTGAATGTACTTCTGAGTATACTAGTATCCAATGGTACAAAACTGCAGTGTCAGAGTATCAAACGAATTGGGGAGAGGAAGCTCAAAAGCTGCTAAGTTCTCAATTGTGACGACGGTTCTTACGTCATTCATCATTGGCTTTGTTCTATTTCTGTTCTTCCTCTTCCTAAGAGGAAAGCTTGCATACATTTTTACTGAAAGCAATGAAGTAGCTAATGCAGTTTCCAGGCTTTCACCTCTTCTGGCTTTATCCATACTTTTGAACAGCATACAACCAGTTCTCTCTGGTAATGTTCTTAATAATCTCCTTAAAGCTGTGACTAATTTGGAGCACTATCATGACAGTTACATATAAGTTTGAACGCCTATGGTTAAGCATATTCTGCACTTCTTTCTCTAGTTTGAGGTAAAGATTTGTTCTTATGGAAGGCTTTTTACAATAATATATTCCTCTAACACTAACAGGAGTGGCCGTTGGAGCTGGATGGCAGAGCATTGTGGCATATGTTAACATAGCCTGCTACTACTTTGTTGGAATTCCAGTTGGAGTTATCCTAGGTTACGTCGTGAACATTCAAGTCAAAGTAAGGTTTCCCTTTCCCTTTTTTTTTTTTTTGGTTCTGAAGCTGGTTTAATGATGCCAATCAGTGACAAGCAGTTTAACAGGATTGGCTTGTGATGATCAAAAGTCAAATTTGGAAATACGATTGCTTTAAGAGTTGTGCATCTTTTGGACATTGGAATGATTCATCAAATCTCTTTGCAGGGCGTTTGGGCTGGGATGTTGCTAGGAACATTTATCCAAACTATTGTGCTTATTATAATCACTTATAAAACTGACTGGGAAAATCAGGTAAATGCTTTGCCTTCCAGATTTCTTTACAAAAAATTTCAATCTGGAATCAAATATGTAATTGCACATTCTATCGACTTGTCTCATGCAGGTAATTCTAGCCCGTAACAGAGTCAACAAGTGGTTTGTACCAAAATCTGAACAACAAAGAAGACAAGATGTAGCTCGAGAACATCCTTGATGCATTGTCTCGTGAAGAAAGTTGCTCCGGTCATTCAGATTGTTGATTCTGGTTTATGTTTTTATTTTACTAAAACTTGAATTACCGGGGATCTTGAATAATGGTGAAAAGTTGGAATGTGCTGTATTAGGTAAAGATTAAAAGATTTCACGGTTCAATTGTAAAAGTGTTGAAACATTAAACTTTTTGATTTCGGTTTGATTATTTTAATAATTTATATTATTAAAAATTAAGCAGTGTTAATTTTTATAAATTAAAATAAATTATTTTTTAATTAAACTTTAAATTGTAGATAGGTAAAAGTGATTTTTTAATTATAATTATAATTTTAAATTTTATTTATTTTTAACTAATTTTATAACAGCTTAATTTAATTTATTTTAAATTTTAAAAATTTTATTTTATTAATTTAATTTATGATCCAATTTTTAAAAGATTATATTTCATCTGATGTGAAAATGAGAATCGAATGGTGGTGATGTATGATAATAACATGAGAGATGTTAGATGAATATGAAGCAGCCATTGGGTGGCTGTTTAAATTTAATTTTCAAGTGGGAAGGAAATAGCGTGAACAGGTGGAGCTTGAGGACACTGACCATTATTACTGTAACAAACGATGGCAACTGTAAACCAAACCTCACCATGTTTGGTTCCTTAATGTCCAATCCAATGTCTCTTCTCTGACAATGGCTGAAACTGAATGGATTGTTGCTTTTATTACTATATAAAAACCTGATAATATTAAAAGCTGTCTCAAATCAGACAGCTGTTCATGTCAGTCTTTATATCATGTGACGTCTGCAATCCTGAACAGGGTATCCCTTATATTATAGTATTATACTTTTCGACAGATTGATCGTGGAATCTCATTTTTCCAGTACTTTTTATATTCCAATTTCCAAAACATGGATCACATGTCCATTTTATTTTTGGGTCCAACAACCTCGGCCTCAGCTTCTAGGTACGAACGGGTCTTTGGCAAGCTAGGAATCATTACCAGCAGCAGTAGGGTCAAATTCCACTCATTTTTAAAGAAACGTAGAATGAGAAGAAGGAATAAAAGAATAAACCTTATTTTGTTGGTATAAATTTCTACTTAGAAAAATAATCTTTTTTAAATTTATATTATTATATTTGGTTATTTTTTTAGTAGTTAGGAAAGCAATTTTTTAATTTAGAGAAAGTAATAGCACTTTACTTGGATTATAACATCACCTTTAATATTTAGATTACTTTCTTTAAAAATTTAATCTAAAAAATATGTTGGTCAATTCAACTATTCTTTATCTTTCAACTGTACGACAACTCTTTTATAATAATAAGGAATTTAATAATAAAAAAAAATAAATGTAATTAATACAATTAATAAAATTAATAATAACAAGAATAATAATAAGTAGAAAATTAATAATAATAATAAATTAATAAGAATAATAAAATCAATAATAATAATAAATAAAATAAAAATAAAAATAATTGATAAAATTAACAAAATCAATAATAATAATAAATATTTATAGAAATAATAAAATTAATAATAAAAATAAATGTAATTGATAAAAATAATAAATTTAGTAATAACAAAATTAATAATAAGTAGAAAATTATATAATATTAAGAATAATAAATTTAATAATAATGCACTATTTGTGTTTTATTTTCAATGTCAGAATTTTTTTTTGATATTTGATTTAAATTTTAAGATTTATCTTTGTACTCGTTTGAGGTTTTTTTAGTATTTTTCAATACCATATTTATAATATAAAGTATTATATGATTAGAATATCATGAATGAAAAAATTAACATTTAATAATATAACTTGTATTACAAATTGATATTATTAAACGATTTCAATTTTTATTCGGTTTGTAGGGATATAATTGAAAACACAAGTCAAAATTAAATTACATTCCATGAAATACTGTTACATACCAAACACTGTAATAAGAATCCATCCGACTTTCCTATTAGAATTCTTATAAGTATCCAAACATGTGAATATCTTTACTTTCCATAGATTTACTTTCCGAAAAATCAAATTCCAAATTCACTTTCCTTTCCTGCCAACCAAACAGGACCTAACTGAATTTTTTTTATCAGCAAAGAAGCCGTACAGTTTATATTTATACTTGTTTATAACGCTAGATTAAGAAGGAAACAACAATACACCTAATTAGGGCAAATGTAGCGTGAGTGTGGGCTTCGTGGTAATGCTTCTTTGTAAGCCTACTATTTGACCAAGAGTGGGCCGCACATGAGTCATTGTTATTGACACCCTCAAATTATAAGTACCAGTCTCTTGAGTATCAACCTTGTAACACCAATCATTCTTATCACTCCACTCAAGAGAACTTGCATTAATAGCCTCCTGCAAACTTTGTTGAGGTTCAAGGCATAGTTTGGCTCGAATCGCTGCAAGAGAGGCCTTAGATTGAGGCTTGATGAAGATATCTGCAAGTTGAAAATGAGTAGAGATATGAAGAGTAACTAACAACCCATTAGTAACCCGTTCAGGAATAAAGTGATAGTTTATCTCAATGTGTTTCAATCTTGAGTGGAAGACTGGATTGACGGTCATGTATAACACACTGAGATTGTCGCAAAGGAGCAACAAGGCTGTGTTGGGGTGATCGCCGCAATCTTGGAGAAGATAAGTGAGCCAGGTGATTTCGTCAGCATTATGGGCCATGGCATGGTACTTAGCTTCCATGTTGGAACAAGAGACAGTGTGTAGCACCCCCTTACCGTTGGGTACGCACCGAGACGCCCGCAGGTCATTCCGGTACATATCCTATGATAAGGGTGAGCTACGTGCGATCACTACATTCA
>JAOQMS010000002.1:10746880-10761753 GCA_027563885.1 Erythroxylum longipes
AACATTGAGATCCTTTTAACAAAGGTTTTGGAGGCCATAGAGAAATCAACAGCTGAAACGCGCACTCTCTTGAACACCATGGAGAGTAATCAAAAAGAGATTTTAGCTGCAGTCACCAGATTTGCCATGCCAGAGAAAGACAAAGACATAGGCGGAGAAAAGTCAAGCAAGACATTGCGTCAGGCTGAATCGCAGGCCAGCAAGTTACCAGTGGCTGTGGAAAATCAGTTAGTGGCGCTCATGGTCACTCCAACTGGAGGTGAAGGGTTGTCAGCCAAGGCGATCAAGTTGAGAGAAACTTCTTCTGTGAAGATGCTAGGGGGGCATTCCACCAGGATTGACAGCCCCAACAAGGAGAAACAGTCGGTGACCATCTACCAGCCACCGCACAGAAGGAATGAGACACTGATTGTTGCCCTGCCGCCAATGTCTATCAACCACAGGCCGCCTGTTCAGTTCCACAGCCACACTGGACCAGCGACTCAACCTCACCTCTATGAAGAGGAATGAGCTCAGGGGGCAATGGGAGTCTGGTGACCAACCAGATGCAGGCGCTCCCAAGGAGTACAAGTCACCAGGCTGTTCAGCAGCCGGTGACCATAGGCCAGGCGATGTATAGGCAAAACACTCAGACGATAGATCACGTTTTACCTGCCAAGGAGGAGATGAAGGCCAAAGACTATTGCAAATATCATAACGCATGGACTCATTCCACCAACATGTGCTGGGCCTTCAGGAACGTGATTCAGGATCGCATCAACAGGAAAATTCTCAAGTGCCCAGAAGAGACAATGCTCATTGACAAAAATCCATTCCTGGTGGGGTCAGTGAACGTAGTAAGTGTTGACATAAGGAATGGACTCAACCAAAAAAGGAGCTAGAAGCATACGAATCAAGTTTGGAGGCCGAAAGGGTGGAATATGTGGAAAAAGAAAGACAACCCCACCACTGCCTCTAAAAGTCAGGAGAGAGTCAGTGCACTGGAAATGATCAGTGACCAGGTCACCGGAAATAACATTAAAGCCGGGGACTAGGTGGTCATCAGCACTGGCGAGTCACCAGAAATTTGTTAAGCCACCGATGCCTAAGAAAGCTGGAGAGTGGATTCGGGTGAAGAGCAGAAGGAATGCCAAGAAGGAAATACTCACTGCTGCTCAGAAAAACGCTAAAACAAAGAAAAGAAGGTGGCAGCACAAGAAGTTGGCTGAGAGACTGTTCTAGGAAAAAGAAGAACTGGAAATAAAACTTTAAATTCAAACCCAAGCTTACTTGGTGGAGAAACAAAAGAAGCTTGATAAAGGAAAGAAGTTGTCCAATATAACCAAACAGATGGTTGAGCATTGTGAAGAAGGACTTCAGAAGAACAAATTCAAAAGGAAGGCAACAGAGAATGGTGACATCGAGGAACAGGTAAACAGTTGCTTCAATGTTGGTGATGTCCCTGTTTATTATGTGGGAGCTGCTTCTGTGTTGTTGCCAGCTATTTTTCGTCGTGTCGATCTTGATGTTGAAGCGGAGGACAACCCAAGAGATGAAGGAAAAGTTTGGGCTGCAAAAGAAGAACAAAATCTAGCGGAGAAATTTTCAGAGGAAACGCGGGACACCGAAGGGAGCAAGGCTCTGACGTTCGATAAGCCGTTGACTGTAAATCACACTAAGCCACTGTACATACGGGTTTGTATCAACGGGAGGTCACTGAATAGAGTTTTGGTGGACAATGGAGCAGCTGTAAACGTGATGCCCTTGAAAGTGCTACTAAGATTTGGGAAGAGAGAAGAGGATATCATTGCTATAGACTTAGTGGTGACTGCGGTAACTGGGGACGTGGCAAGAACTTTGGGAGTAGTTCCACTATCAATAATAGTAGGGAGTAAGACGTGTGTGTCTGCCTTCTTCGTAATCAACACTAACGCGAGTTATAAGTTGCTTCTGGGTAGAGACTGGATTCACGCAAACATGTGTGTGTCGTCTTCCCTCCACCAATTTTTATTGTTCTGGCATGGCGACAACGTAGAAATGATTAAGGCAGACAATAATTCTTTCAGCGCTGAAGTCAACTTGGTAGATGCTTGCTATTATCATGGAGATACCACGTCAATTATTTTTGAAGGTTTGGACAAAAAGGGTAGGCCTACACTGATGAAATTCGCCAAGGACAAGCATTTGATACTTCAAACAACCAGTGCCAGTGAGAAGAATAAAAGCATCAGGCCTCTTAGGCCGATGGAAGGAGACGTTGGTCAAACGGGCCAATGATTACTCAAGAAAGTAAGGAAGGGTGGTCAGTAGCTGCAATGGCCATCTAGGAAGCAATTTTGCAGCAGGCCAAGAAACAATTAATAGCCAACCATAAAAGGGAGATTTTCGGAACAGAGTTAGTTTATGAAAGAGAAATCTCAGAAATAGTAAGAGATGAATTAAGTCTGGAAGAGCTACAAGTCGCGTCACCCAAAATGAAAGATGAGAGACTTCAAGTAAAGGACCCTTTAGAAGAAATCGACTTGAATTCTACCGAGGATCCTAAAGTAACATACATCGGTGGGCACATTGGGAAATTTGTTGAAGTCTATATCGATGACGTGGTTATCAAGTCTAAAAAACAGGGTGACCATGTAGAACATCTCAGGCAAGGATTTGAGAGACCGAGGAGACACCAGCTCAAGCTTAATCCGTTAAAGTGCGCTTTTGGAGTCATAGCTGGAAATTTTCTCAGATTTTTGGTACATCAAAGGGGCATGGAGGTTGACGATAACAAAGCGTCCAAAAGCTACTCTAGGCAAAGGCATTGGCTAAATGATTTTCTAAATAAGTCAAGGGCCACCATAAGGCTTATATTTATAAGCCCAATGGTGCAGGGGGCAATTGTTTACACCGAAAAATGGGTTCGGCCCATTTTTACCGTTTTTGGCCGAAAACTCGAAGCCCAAAGAAAAGCCTATGGTTCGAAGTCTAGAAGAAAACCACTGACCCTGGCCCATCAGATTCCAGTGTCCAGCGAAGAGGAAAGTAGTAAAATTGGAGTTGGAGAGGGAGTCTTGAAGTCTAAAATAATGAAGAGATAAGGATAAAGTCTATTCAAATTTTATCTCTATCTGGTATCTTATCTCTATTGGAAAAGATAAAGTTTTATCCAAATCTTTATCTTTATCTAAAAAGATAAAATTTTATCAGGATTACAAGTTGAATTGGATTGGGACACTCAACATCTTTGACTATAAATAGGAGTTTAGAAGAAGAAAGACGGGCTTTACAACCTCTCACATATCAAAAGCCTGACATCCCAGCAAATCTTTGAATTCTTTAGCTTATTATTTTCAGCAATCTTTTTTTTTCTCTAGCCTAGTCGTTTCTTTTCAATTGTCATCAGCAATTTTCAATTTCTTAGTCATTGCGTTTTATCGATTTGTTTACCAATAAAGTAAATTTCTTTCTGTTAGATTTTTGTCTTTTTTTTAGCAATACACAGTCGTTTTGATTTCAATTAGATTACGAGGCGCAATCTTTTTTTTCGTTATTTCTTTAGTTTTGAAATATTTTAAATTTCTAACACGCTCGCAAATACATTCACACCGCAACAAAGAGCTACATGTTGTCCTTCAGTCAAATAAAGGCCAAACAGATATATTTTAAATAAACTAATAATTAAATTAAATTAGATTAATTGATTAAAAATTCAAGTTCTGAGTACTTAAAGATTTTTAGGAAGTTGATGCAACTCAAATTAGTAACCTAACGCTTAGAAATTCTGATGTTGTTTCATCACAAGACATTAAAAAGGGGAAGCGAGATAAACAAAAGGATAAGGTTTTTGACTTCGTTTCAAGGGCAGAGGCTCGCTACGCAAGTCGCCCGTGGTCCAAATCGGTTGGCCAGCCTCTTAAATGCTGCGATGCAGATGGTAGTATAGGAAAGGTTGACCATTAAAAGTTTTGGTCGAATGCTGCCATTTGTATATATATATATATATATATATATATATATGTGCGGCTGTGTATCTAAGTTTATCATTTTCCTTATGTAGACGAAGCATGAACGCAGCACCAAGTTTTAATTTACATGTACCAAACCGAAATCAGTGCTTTGTCTTCATTTCTTTATTACTTTTATTGCATTGTGGTTAATTATGTACCTTTGCGGGTCGGTCAGCCATTTATTCGCCTTTGGGCTGTGGGGTCTCTGTAAGAAAGTTGGAAATTTCAAGTGTAATGTCTATATATATGAAAATTGATTATATCCACTGTCTCGACGAATCTTTAATCCTATTTAGCTTAATTCACCAATTCTTGTGGTATTCACAACAAATTAGCTAAATAAAGTACATATAATTTTAATAAAAACGAAAATTAGCTACTATGTATTTGTAAACAAAAGTTTTCAAAGTAGGTTGCATGTAAATTATTATAAAAATAGTTAAAACTACTAGAAATATGTACTTATACCTTATCAAATCACTACAAACATTGTTAATTAATTAGATTAGAGAAGCCTCGCAACAAATACAACTTACTTAATAATGAGTTAAAGAACAAGTTCTTTAGGAGGTGGTCAAGTTGGTAGGGTGGAAATACACAAGGCTAAAAGATCTTGTATTCGATTCCCCTACATACGCTCTCTCAATTGAGCCTATTGTACAAGGCTTGTCTAGTGTAGAGTACTCAATTGATGTGATTTACAAGTTATTGTGTCAATTCCAAAATTTACCTAGTATATATCCAAAGGATACCGATTACGAATTCCTCCATTAAAAAAAAAAAGATTTGAAGAACTTCTAGATGCTATGATTCAATCTTACCTTGTTCTTTTAGCTTTCTATTGTAACCTCATTATGTGCTAATTGCATGATAATAATGCGAATCGTTGTAATATAGTTGTAGCTTTTATTATTATTAATAGAATTTCTTTCAATTTAAAAAAAATCACGATGAACAATTATACTTAAAGAGGCTTCGTAGAAAACATCCATACAATGCACTTAAACCCTTTAGAAAAACAAAATAATGATTTGAAAAAGTCAAAATTTTCAATTAATAGTTTGTCATTTTTTTAAAATTAAAAATTTGAGAATACGGTACAATTCACCTTTAAACTAATATAATAATAAAGAAAGTTGTTGATAAGCTTGTTCTTTAATGAGTTCAAATTTTCTGTCAAATTTTAATTTGTCTAATCTTATCAAATGCTCAAAGCAATGCCATTTTAAACATTTTAAAGATTGTCTAATCTTGTCCGATGCTTAAATAGACAAATGGGCACTAAACAGAGTTAGATATCTTAACATTGGACTGAGAACTCTTTAATAAGGGTTCAAATTCATCCTTTTTTATTTAATTAAAAATTAAGAAAAAAAAGAAAGATGCTTAATTTAATCAAACTTAGTCATTTATGAGAATTTAAGTCATAAAAATAATCTTATAAAAGGAATGGTTTTGCTAACTTCGGACTCGGAGGGTATGAAATTGTTGGTCGAATAAATTCTATTATTTTAGGACTAAAAAATTATGTGAAGTGCGAAGTTCCATGTTCTTCTCAAGGCCGGCTGGAGCAAAATTTGTGTAATTTCTTAAATTCTTTTAACCATTTGTACAATTAAAAAAGCACGGTTAATTAACTAATCATTCCGTGAATTTTTACCACCGGTGGTAGCTACCTCCGTTCCGTTTGGTCCCTAGTCCATGCTCTGGTGAGTTATACATTCGTGCTACTTAGTCATAAATTAAATGATGGCGGTGACTGCCGAGGTCACGGTTTTGTCACGTGCTCTTCATTCATGTCACCATTCCCCATTTTTTGAATAGCTTGAATTCGTGGACATGCATCTACCAGCAAAACTTACAAATCTCAACTTTTCTTGTAATTGCATTTCTTTTGTGCTATTATGTGTTTTTGTGAATGTGGAGCCAAGCTGCGTAGCTTGTCCGGTAACCTCAGGCTCAGGCTGCTCAGGCTCAAGATGAGGTGTTAATAGTTCAGGCAGTCTCCTGTTAGTTGGGGTGAGTTGGCAGACAGGCATCTTCGTTTTCTTCTCCTCGTCTCCGTATTTTATCGAGCTTCGCTAGCTACTCTGGGGTCTGTAGATCACAAGTTTCTACCTTGACCCACAAAGCTTCAAACTTCTGTTCTTTTGAATATTGGCTCTTTATAGTTTATACTGGTGCGTGTTAAGTTTCAAGCCTGCGTTAATAAATGTTGTCTTTTCTTCCTCCGGTGTCCTGTTATCTATCGTGTGAATGCGCTAGTACTGGACATTTGAGGAGTTTGGTATCAAATGTTTTTGCTTCTTTGCTTTCCATTACTGTATATTGATGCAAGTTTAGTAAGATTCCATCCTGGTCTTTGTTGATCCGAACGCTGCAATGAAACGTCTTATTTAGTGGACACTGGCGGAAAAGGTGGTAGGCTACTGAGCTGGGCCGAAGAAACTCCACCTGAGCATATGATTAATGGTCAATCACAAACAAACAGTCGAGTGGTTCAACGAACCTTTTCTTCAGCAAGCTTTGTTTTCATTTCTGTACTTTACCAGCTTCCTTTCCACTTTCTCTTCCATCTATAACACCGCGTCGACGGTAATGTTGAAAAGTAGGGGATAAGCCGTACTGTTTCTGACTCGTTGTCCAATCGAAGGAGAGGATAAACAGTTAGATGTTCCACTGGCTTTTGAATTCCTGAAGTTATACGGAGAAACTGATTTGCAAAGCCACTCTCTGCACTTGTTGCTTTGGTCAACTGACCAGAATTATAAGCAGTAGAAGGCAATTAGTTAACTATTTTGTTAGTGAATCTTCCAAAAGGAGTCACAGTCTTGTAATATGTGTTAATCACGAAGTCTGGAGTAATATGCTCGTATAGAAAGATGAATGACCAGTCTGAGTGTTTTGTTTGATGAAGACTCGTAGGATTTCTGTCTTAAGTCATGTGTTATTGCCTTGGTCATTCTACACCACCACTATGTGCATTTTTTGCATCCACTTCCCCTTGTTCTTTTATCCTTGAGGTTCGAATTTAACGTCTTTCCTGCTTATCTTTATGATGACTTTCTTTTTACTTATGCTATATCTTGTACTGGGCTTGATCAATTGGATTAATTTTGTGGTACCTCTTCCTTAAATGTGATTGTTCTATGTGAATCATATGCGTAAATAGAGCGACAATAATGTGAATGCAAGCTACAAGAACTAAAGAAACGCAAGAACCTTATGGAAAGCACTAAAGTGCACGTGATGAACGTTAATGATTGCATCATCTCCAGTAAAGCTGTTAATATTGGCGTTTGTCTCTGTGTAATGAGCATTTGTCCCTTTTACCTCTCGCTTCATGTTCGTTATCCCTTTCCTAGTCTTGTTATCCTGTTTTATATCCTGAGTATGATGAACGAACATCACTACTGTCCTTTACACTGGCTGTAAATTCACTAATGAAGATTATAATTGCTTACAGTTCTGTGGAGGATCATGGATAGCACAATCGAAGAGGGGCTTCTTGCACCAAAAGAGGATGTTAATTTGAGAAAGAGGATTTGGATGGAGTCTAAGAAGATGTGGAGCGTTGCATTCCCCGGAATGGTGGCTAGGGTGACCACTTTTGGAATTATTGTGGTGACACAGTTGTTTATGGGACACATTGGCGTCTTACCCCTCGCTGCTTATGCACTTGAACAAACTCTCTTTCTACGTTTTGTCAATGGCATACTGGTTTGTTCCCTGCTATTGGCTTTATGTTCTTCCAATCTTTCAGGAGAAAATCGACTCTTTTGTTGTTTGTTTTGCCTATCCAAGTTACCAAGAGAAACAGATTGGATAAGTATGCCTCTTAAAATTTTTCAAAACGATCTCTGAATTAGTTTGTTTCTTTTCAGAAATAATAAGCAATAAAAAAGTACGCAACCAAACCACAATCTGGACACGATTTTGATTTTTTCTTTTCTTAAGATTGGCATGTCAAGTGCAACGGAGACTTTATGTGGACAAGCTTATGGAGCTGGACAATATCATATGATGGGCATTTACTTGCAGCGATCATGGGTTGTTGACAGCATTTCTGCAACAATATTGCTCCCGTTGTTTATTTTCGCAACACCATTTCTGAGACTGATCGGTCAGCAGGAAGCTATAGCAGAAGAAGCTGGACCAATCTCCTTGTGGTTCATTCCCGTGGTCTACTACTTCATGTTTAGCTTAACCATCCAAATGTACTTACAGGCACAAATGAAGAACAGTATTATTGGATGGCTCTCCGCAGTTTCCTTCTTGTTGCATCTGCTTTTGTCTTGGATTATGGTGAGCAAGCTTAATTTAGGAGTAGCGGGTGCCATTGGGGTGATGAACATATCTTGTTGGTTTATGGTTATTGGAGAGTTTGCGTACATATTTGGTGGTTGGTGTCCTGATACATGGAGGGGATTTACGAGAGCTGCCTTCAATGATATCCTTCCAGTAGTAAAGCTCTCCATATCATCTGGTGTGATGGTCTGGTAAAATTGTTGCCTTCCTAAGCTGCCTTCCCCTATAATTAGTGCATTGTATGTCAAAAATTTTACATTTAAGGGAACGCTTAATTTAATATTGTGCATAGTCAAGAGCTTCTTTCTGCTCCTCCTTTGATGGAATGTTGCGACTGTAATGACCTCATGATTCTACCTACAAAGGTATAAAATAGCTGCCGGATTCATCCAAATGATCTCTCCTTTATGTTCAACAGCTTGGAATTGTGGTACACTTCTATTTTAGTTTTACTGGCTGGATATATGGAGAATGCTCGTACACAGATATCTGCTTTCTCAATTTGGTGAGGACTTCTTAAATTGTTAGATTGAACTGGTTTGTCTTCCTCTTCCTTACTTTAAATTCTGTGGATAACTATTCTTTACTTGCAGCCTTAACATTAGTTCATGGGAATTCATGATCTGCCTTGGCCTCTTAGGCGCTGCAAGGTTTGTGATAATGAATCTGTCTTTCTATTAATTACTCTGTCTTCCCCTTTCAACTATCGAAATCTCTCATATAGGGCACAGTAGTCTAACTCTGTTAAGGATATATTCTTCACAGTGTACGTGTATCAAATGAACTCGGGAGGGGAGATGCAAAAGCTACAAAATTTTCGATCAAAGTCATCGTCAGTACCTCAATATGCATTGGAGTATTCTTCTGGGCTATGTGTTTAGCCTTCGGTCGGCAAATCGCAACCCTGTTTACTGACAGTGAGGAAATTGCTGACACTGTGTCTGACCTTTCTGTCCTACTTGCTTTCTCAATCTTATTCAATAGCATCCAGCCAGTACTCTCAGGCAAGTATAGTTACATAGTATGAAGTAGCTTCATGGTTTCTCTTTTATCATTTGCTTGGGAATTGAACTGAAAAGATTACAGATGTAATTTGATGGTTGAAAATTATCAATTGCCCCTGTGAGAAATGCTTCTGGCAAACAGTTAACAAAACAAAGCTTGATCATTAAGTTCTTTCTACAGGCGTTGCGGTTGGTGCTGGTCTGCAAACTATGGTTGCGTATGTTAATTTGGGATGCTATTATGTCATTGGAGTTCCTCTTGGAGTACTGCTTGCATATATGTTTCATCTTCACGTGAAGGTAGGATAGCTATGACCATGTCCGAATATGGTAGTTACTAATGTAGAGGTAGTCAGCTTAAAACGCAATCTTAGACCCCATAACTGCGAAATTTCTTCCTCTACCCATATTGATTAAACAAAATAAAAATCACTATATGCTGGCTCCTCCTCTTCACTGACTGTTGATTGTTGTAGTAGCCTTTCTGAAATTGTAACTATTGCTCGAGGATGGTTCTACCCTTTTATAAGGTTATGTCAGATATTTATATTCATCTACTAACTAAAAGACATGTCATAGTGTTAATCGTTGATCTTCGAAAGTATTTGATTTCATTATCATTGTTTGCATTCTTAAAGAATGGGATTTGATCCAATGTCATGAAATACTGCGAACTATAACTTGTAAAGAAAATAGAAAACTAAGGTTGTGACGATGAATGGTTTAACAGAGAGCTTCTTCAGAATGATGTTGTTACTATAACAAGGTAGTTCAGTTGGATATCCCTGACTTGTACGAGTCCATTTATTGTTCTGACAGGGTTTGTGGATTGGATTGCTCAGTGGTGTGGTGATACAGACAATTACACTTTCCTACCTCATATGGAGGATCGATTGGGATGAGCAGGTTTGTATTATCATGAAAAAGCATTTTACTTTATAAATCTAAACTTGTAAATTGGAACTTAGCTCTGTAATTCATTGTTAAGATCTCATTCATTATTATAAGCAACCGCAATGTCCTTGTAGGTGAAAAAGGCATCAGAACGCCTCAACCGCTGGTTAGTTCCAAAAAAACTTAACGGGAGTACAACTGACTCTGGTGAAAAATAGGCAGAATCATTGCAACACCTCACGATGACAATTTAAAAGATAGTATTGTTTTGGATACTAGTCCTTGGATATATTTTACTTGTTAACTTGCTTTGGATACTAGTCCTTGGATATTTTTTACTTGAACTGTTGTTTTATGCCCTACAGCTAATTATGTTGGCTGTAATTTAGTGACAAAATAATTTAAAAAGATTTTTCTTTTGTAAATGTTTAAATGTATATGATAAAGTCTACGAGATAATTATATATTGCAAATAAAATTATGATGAGATTATAATTATGATATTTATATTGTATTTATATATTATTCTTAAATTGTTTTTAATCATTGTTCTATTAAGATTGGACATTAATGGAACATAAAAAAACTAACATATGTTATATTTTTCCTTACGAAAGAAGTAGTGAATATCATAGATTAATTTATGAAAATACTTAAACAAACGTGTGAGTGCTTGTTAGAGAACAAGTTCGCTGAATTGATTTGATATGAGAAATCCATTTTGGAATATTGCTTATATGCTTATAAAATAATTATAATCTCATCATAATTTTATTTGTAATATATAATTATCTCATAGATTTTATCATATACATTTAAACATGTATAATATAAGAATGCTCTTAAATTATTTTGGTCACTAATGATTATATAACTGATTCTTTAATTTGAGATTTTTAAAGTTATCTTGTATAAGAATTATTATAGTTTGATACTATTTATGAGCTATTCTAATAATGAGTCGGTGATCATTAGATGTAATATGAATTATATGGAGGTAGTTGAGTGATTAAGATATGATTCATCGACTTAAAGTAATTAAGTATAATTTTCTATTTTTCTTGATTAATATTACTTTGAAAAATTCTTGGCCAAGGTAGAATGATATTATGTAAATAGTTTATAAATATTATTAATTGAATAAATAGCTAATGCCGGAGAATTAATATAATTGGACTCAAATTGGCTAGATAAACATTAGTTTTATGCTCTATATCTAATCGAAACATTATATAATGAAAAGATTGAATCATACAAAAAAAATGTACAGAAAAGTTAGTCAAAATTACTTTGACATTCCTAAATATTTAGGTGATCATGATATATTGCTAAATGTTAATCTTAATCTATGATTATGAATTATTTAATTAAAAAATTAAGGATAAACCAAAAGGAGTTTTAATTTATGTAATTTTAATTATCAATTAGAATTATATTCATAATTATAATGGGTCTTATATAAAGAATGAGTTGAAAAGAAAAAAGATATTTTAATCAAGTTAGACTTGATTATCTATTGTGAGAAACTTTATAATTAAATATAAAATATTGAATAAATAAGGATCAATATGAGATATTGAATTTTATTTAAGCACAATTGGTATTTAATTATAATTATTTTTAATTTTAATTAAGTTTAATTAAAATTAGAATTTAATTTCAATTAAATTATTAAAATTTCAATTATAATATTGAACGCATGATAAATTGTATGTTTTATATGTGATATTTTCATGCAATTTTGTGTTTGCTGAGTCGAATGAAATTAAATCTCTTGTTAAAATATTAAATACATGTTGAGAACATGATTGTTGCTTTCCATTGTTATAAGAATAAATTAGAGTTTTGTTTATTGTTAAGCTTGTCGATCAAACTCAATGCCGCTTTAACTCGAATATATTTAGTCTTATGACAGTTGATTCTACTTAATTAAATTTGTGTGATTTGGATGAGTAAACTCATGATTACATGAATTTAAAAGCAAGGTTAGGAAAAGCATATAAGATATGTTTAATTAAGAGTTATCACCTAACGGATCCAGGATTTACATAAGATGTGATTGATAAAGTAGTTATTTATCTGATTTAAGTTTAGTTAGTTTGTTGAGTAAACTCAAGATCAATTATATTTGACTGAGATCCTAGCTTATTAGAAAGATTAAAGTAATCTTTCTGAATAAATAGTGAGAGCTATTATTTTCAAAATAATTGAGTAACCAAATATATTATTAAAGTCCTATTCTCTTTTAGTAGATATTCTATTTTGAGTCGAATTTAACTTGTTTATTATAGTTGATACTGAGTTACTGAACCAAATTTCTTTAATATAGGTTAGGTTTGAGAAGTGTTCTCAAATTTAGATAAGAAAAATGGTATGCCCATTATGCAAGTTTACTATAATCCTGATTGAGGATTCAGTGACTAAATTTTAGAGATATATAAAACTCATATAGATGACAAAATGTAATGCAATTTTAAGTTTAATATTTCATAAACTTTTAATGATAATATGTAAGATGCAAGAGGTTGCATAAAGTGGAACTGAAAGGTATAGTACCTTGTTGGAATTGTTCCATTTAATTTAGCCTATTAAAAGCATAAACATGGACATCAATTAAAGGTATTTTATATAGTATGATAATAGTTGTCATAAGAAGAGAAATGATTGCATAATTTTTCTTGCCTATACAAAATATGATAGAGATTATATGTATTTTTAGTTCATGCCTATGAGTATTTAATTTTGAATTTAGATTCAATATTGCTATAATGTTCAAAGCATGATAAGAAATATATTATTAAGTAAAAGTAGTTAATCCAATTTTATACAAATAATTTGTATATGTTGGATCAAAGGAGACTTATGCTTAACACAAATGACAAGAATACAAAGCTGGATAACCGAGACCACCCTTTTATGCAATGTTGGTCAAATCAACATAAAGAGAATCATAAAATTACATTTATAGATATGTGTATCCTTTTGATTATGAATCGTAAGAAACTTATGAAACTTATCAAGTTGAAGAATAATCAAATCAACTTTTAGTGAAAAGATGAAGATGATATTGAATTATTAAATTTATACATGTGATATATTAGATGGAATAACAATTTATAAAGGATGATACTTATTTTTCATTAAATTACTAATGAATCTATATGATATAGTCATATGTATTAAATGAAATATTGATTTAAATATTTAAAAACTTAAAATTGTTTAAATCTAAGTAGAAATTAAGTATTAAGAATGTTGAAGCATTTAGATGAGATCGTTATAGTTAGTTTTAAAATTTTGGTTATCTATAGGGAATGAGATTCTCTAGTAAATATCTTCATAATAATAAAATTTAGTAAGAGTATGATTTTATGTAAGAAGAAAAATACAATATGGGATATTATATGATGCAATAATATTTCTTCTATAGCTATGTTTAGTACAATGACTTACTTTCAATAGTTTCAATTAAATCAATTAGCAAAATTTCATATTAGATATGGAACGTTACGTCTTAAAAGGAGTTAAAAGTTAATGATTTAAGGATGTGATGCTTAGCTGAAGCATGTATTATCTATTAAGTTTTAAAATAAATTAGGTAATAAAAGATCATGAAATATCCAAAAAATTGGATATAATCTTATAGACCTATTGAACAAATTATTTATGCTAGAGAGGCTTGGGATCATGCATCCTATGTATGGTAAGGCAGCGGAAGTGTCAGAATCAAAATTCCAACCCCCTAGATATCTCTATGAACCCAGAATCCATATGCATGTATAAACATAATGTAAGAATATGAAATTATAACATATGTACCTTGCAAATGCTCCTCCTTTCTTGAATCTTCTCCTTGTTTGGGTTGTAGCAAACACCAAACACCTTTAATAGCCAGTGAAGAAAACGCAGAGATGAAGAAATATAGTGTGTAAGGAAGGTTTGAGCACCAAACAAGATGGAAACATAACTAGGATGCTCAATAGGAAGGATAGAAGATAATTATATCACATGCAATAAACATCATGCAACCTTTGCTTGACATGAAAAGAAATTCTCCCTCTAAATGTCTATAATGTTTCTGGACTCCCTAGCTATTGATCTCATTGTTTAAGTGATGAGAAATCACTTATATATGTTTCTGGAACTAGTGGGACACGATCGTGACTCCACCTTAGACATCCATGCAACATTTGCTTCGTCCATTCCTTTTCAACATTTCTTACCATGATCATATCGCCATATTATCCCCAAACATTCCCTCAATCTCTTAAGCGTGTGACCTTTTAGGTTCCTGATTTTTGGCCACTTGAATTACCTTTTAATATGAGCAATTCATGAATGGTTTCATGCCGCCAATTTACTAGAAAGTAAGTGGATTGACATACGAACTCCTTACAAGTTAATTATCCGACTTATGAACCTTTCCATAGGCAATTACAGTGAAATTTGTCCTTTCACCATTCTATACCCCATTTGATTCAGAGTATAAGCCATGTGTAAACTCCCTTTAGACTGATTACGTCACATTTAGTCCAAGTTGTAGCACCCCACTCCCGCAAGACCCGAACCCGACATCGTTGATGATATCTGAGTCCGTGCCCCGCCAGGGTGGCGTGCTAAATGCACTCAATCATTCAAAAGTCGGTATAATTTTTTTTATAACATAATATGCGGAATACATACTCAAATGGGCCCC
>JAOQMS010000002.1:10778048-10796102 GCA_027563885.1 Erythroxylum longipes
TTTTCTTTTCTTTTACCTACTTTAGGCTTAGTTCACTTATGATGGAGAGACAAAACTTCATAGAATTCGAGAATTTTATCAAAAGAATGCATGGTAAAGCAATTACTTTATAGAATTGGTGTGGAAAACATCTTGACTTCCTACATATGCTATATGTTTGCCGCCAATTATCTAGGTTCTACATTTTTGTTTTGATCGACTAATTTAAAAGAATGGAAGGGACAATTTACCATGCATAAGCCCTTTTTTGGTTACTTTACTCTGCATAGATACACTTAAATAGTTCATCATCTATTTATTATGATATGATAATAATAATTTAATTTTTATTTAACAATGTAAAGGTTTTGCAATTTATGTCTTCTATAATGAAGGTTATCTAGATTTTATCTTTGTGGAAAGGATAAGAGACTAATTTTAATCAAAATTTCAACCTCATTTCATATTTTGGATAGTTTAGTTGATATGTTACATTTTTATTTCCAAGGGAAAGAGTTCTTGATATTTAAGTGTAGAGGGTGATAGGAATGCAGTTTAAAATATGTATCACCTATATATTGTTTTACAAAATAAAAAATTGTGTTTGATAAGTTTAATCCAACAGTCTTCGTGTTAGTATTTCTTTCCTTTCTTCTTTTGTGTTAGTTTGGTTTATTATTTATAAGGAGACTTAGGTGAAGAATGTTGTCTTCCCAAAAACAAAATTTGAAGATGAAACAATTATTCAGGATCAATTGTTTTCATATCATGGTCTTAATTGAAATATTATAATGATAAGTAGCAATTAAAACTATAACTACATTCTAATGATAGCATATAACTTAATGATTAGATTCAAAACAATGAGCAAACATTTCAGATATGTTCTAAAATATCAAAGAATAACAGTACTCTCGCTACAAATAATTTCATTTTTGGATTCACTGAATTTAATAAGGTAATACCATAAAAGAACTTGAGGATTTAGTTCTGCCATTAAACATGATGGCGATGCCAAATTCAGTGACTTGGCATTTAGACAGATCAAGATTAGAGAGAAACAGGCATTTTACTAGAACTAATAATCCTTTTACAACCATCCAAAATTCAAGCATTCGACGGTTGCACCATTGTAGCAAAAACTCAATCCTAAAAAGACCCATGGCAATTCACTACCTTGCAACCTGCAAATCGCGAGAAACATCTACAAAAACTAAAAAAAGCCAACTCCTTAACATCATCTATTAAAAAGCTCTCATCCTTAACATTCAGACTGATATGAAACTAACTACTTTAAACAATTAGTCACCGCATTCCTTCTGAAATCAATCCTCTTCACTTCAAAATTCTACGTAATGATTTGGAACTACCAAAACCACAATGTGCTTTCGCTACCAATCCCTCAAAATACATTAAAAAGATAAAGAGAAGATGAAAATACCTTCAAGAAATACGCCAGAGAAGATAACCATAATGCCTGGAGACGCAGCAGCTTGACCGACAACACGCAGACGACACGCGACGGAGCAATCTGGAGGAGGAAGAACGACGGAGCAGATCTGGAGAAGGAAACAATGTGCAGGTGGGGAGGGGACTCGGCTGCGACATTTTAACAAAACCCAAATGACATCGTTTGGTTTAAAACCAAACGACATCGTTTGGCTTCCATCCAAAATGCACGTTTTACGTAACCAACAGCGACATTTTATTCAATAAAACGTTGCAGTTGGCATTCTGTGACGTTTTATCGATAAAACGTCGCAAAAACTATTAACAAGCTACGACGTTTTCATATAACATCGAGGAAAATTCAAACTTTTCGTGACGTTTTTTAAACATCACGAAATGTCGCAGATTGTATTACTTTTTTGTAGTGATTATTAATATTACTTAGGAAATTAATTTTAGGACAACTTGATTCTGATAGCATGTTAATTTGATTCAATAGGATATGATGATGTATAGTATAAATAGACAGGATTAGATTGATGATGGATTGATGTTATGAGATTTATAATTTTGATTATAGTTTACTCAAGGACAAACAAAAACTTAAGGGTGGGGATGTTTGATTGGGTGGATATTTGACTATATTTTACCACCGATATTTGATATATTTTGCTTGATATTTTATAATTTTATCGTATATTTGGTAATTAATTTGTTGCAAGTGTGTTTACAGGTGATAATTGCCTTCATGAACTTAAAATTTCACTATAGATGCAAAAAGGTGAAGCTTATAAGTTTCAGTTACAAATGACTTGATATTGTTTTCTAAAGTTGAAGCCAATTCTCTAAGTGTAGTTATGTCATTATTATATTCTTTTAAGTCACTTTCACGTCTTACCTTTAACATTGATAAACAATTCATATACTTTTCTTCAAGTGCATAGTGATTTATACCACAGTTCTCTTTAATTATAAGGATGGAAATAAAATCACTTCCCCTTATATACTAGGGGATTTCTATTACTTCTAAAAGGCTAAATTATAATGACTTCCTTCCCTTACTTGATAAGATCAGTAAGAAAATCTCATACTAGAGTACCAAAAGATTTTCACTGTCTGCTCAGCTTGTTATCTTTGTCTTAAACATCATACATACTCATTGGTCTTCTCATCTCATGTTTCCTAGTACTATTACTTAAAGTATTGATATGATGTTCAAGAAGTCACTATGGATATCATACCTCTAAAATTAACGAATAAAGTGATCCCAGTAAAAAGACCATAGAGGATATTAAATGATAACCAAGTTTTATAAAGCTAATGGCTGCTACATTATTACTTGGCCAGTATAGCATATAGATCATTCAACCTAAGGCTAGTTCTTAATGAGCTATGATCAACCTTTCAAAGTTAAGGTAAAGGATAAGATTGGATATCAAAAACAAGGTTGGAAACGGAGTAAAAACATCATTCTAGTTTGACAATTGGTTCCACTCAAGCCTTTAGTTTGGTATGCAGAGCTTAACAATTCAAAAGATATCATCCTTATAATGCTTCTTTCAAAGATGCAATTAAAAATAGGACTCCACAATTGAATATGATATTGGGTTCATTTACTATAAACCAAATTGCAAGAATAAATCTAGCTAACAATGAGGAGGATCAAGTATTTTAGATTAAAAATAACTAGGAGTAACTATACTAATTGTTCATGTAGATCCCTTCTAAGGTCACCTTATCACAAGGTGATTTGGCATAAATTACCTTGGTTTAAGTAGGTTCATCCACGAGCATCTCTGATCCTCTGTCGTGCTATCAAGGGTAAGCTTAGCACACTCGATAGGCTATCTAGATTTACATATTTGTCTCATACTTATGTATTATATAGACATAAGGAAGAATGCTTGGATTGTCAATTCTTTAGATTTAACTTCTCAAGTCATATTTGGGAAACCATTCTCTAATTATGCAACATCACTAACTCTCCTACCAATTGGGAGAATATTATACAATGGAGCTACTACTATAAAGTTGCTAGGAAAGGTCATAAGTTGTTTATAAAATAAAATTTAGCTATTCGATTTATTGCATCTGGATGGAGTGTAATAAACAAAAATACCTTTCAAGATCAAACCACACAGAGGAATGTGTTGATGGAGAACTTAATATATATGGTGAGGATACATTTGATCTCACATTAAGTCCATCTTGACTGCAACAGTTATATTACAAACATATGGGGGCTGCCTACTTACAACTGAACCTGCAGCTATTGAGAAGCAAGTCCTTAAGACTCAAGTTAATAAGTAGCTACTTAGAGTTTTACTTGCTAGCATAAAAGGAAGAAACTAGGAATTATTACAATGGATGCTCTTTTAGCTCTTAGTTTTATATGTTGTAAGGTTAAGAACTCAATTTGATGAGCAAAGGGTTCCTAAACTTAATTGGACTCTTGAACTTAATTGTATCACAACTTTCCATTTAATGTTGATTTAAGTTTTCAACTTAGGGCAAAGTTGTAAATTTACAAGTAGCGACAATGTTATAAATTTACAAGTATGAACATAATTGTAAATTTACAAACATTGGCTTAATTATAATTATTCATCAGTGATTTACAAACATTGGCTCGATTATAATTATTCATCAGTGACAAAATTGTAGATTTTCAATAGTTATAGAATGCTAAATCTGTAGTGTGACAAAGTTATAAATACTCAGCAACGTTAGAATTGCAAGTATGAAATAATAACAGAGTTGTAATAGTTAGTAGTGACAGAATCGTAAATATGTAGTAGTGCAACAAGGACAAAATTTCTTTAACCTCTAAGATGGGTCATATGATCCATGGACAATTCAAAACTCAACTTGATGATATCTAATTGTTGGGAAAGCAATTTTTTTACTATCTTAGAAGGCCTTTTCTCTTATTTCATAAACCAAATGATCCATTGGACCAATTTGAACAAAAAATCGCTGAATAAAGTGATTGAAGAGTGAAAAAATTTTAGCAACGAGAAATTTAAAAATAATAATATATTTCAGCTATTTTTGATAATGCATTAAAATGCATAAATTAGATTAAAATACATTTACGGTGGAAGACATGTCTAATGGGTAAGTTTTGGCGGAATGAACCCAGTACCCTATAGTATGATTAGTAATATATATGTCCATCCCATAAGTGGCTCAGCTATTTTTGATAATGCATTAAAAATGCATAAATTAGATTAAAATACATTTACAGTGGAAGACATGTCTAATGGGTAAGTTTTGGCGGAATGAACCCAATACCCCATAGTATGATTAGTAATATATATGTCCATCCCATAAGTGGCTCAAATGTCACATAAAATACATATGATTAAGATGTTAATTGTTATAAGATTATATTACTCCACATGAGTTAATTCTAAAGAAACATATTCTAAGGAAACATAAGTCAAGATTCTATATAACTTAGGCTTATGCAAGCATTTGCCCACTAGAAAGACATTTCCCTTTCATACTCTATTAGTTAGAATGGTAGTATCGTAAGAGACAGCTACTGAAACACACATCATAGATGCTTGTACGTGTGCATATAAGCCATTCGTTTTTAACGTATATCGTAATTAGAACTTCATATCAAGTACGCAGGAAGAGTACTTCTTACATTTTTCTGACCCCAAAAGATACAGCATTCAGATTGTCCAGTTTCACTGTACACGTGTCCATGCATAAGTTGCATGCTAGATGAGTTGAAGAAAGAAAGTGAAAGAAAACCCGTAATTAATGCAGCCTAGAAGCAAAGCGCTGAGAACCACTAGTCATGCGTGGCTCACGATAACTCCAAGTTGGCATGATTTTAATCACGCATTCGCTCTTTAAAATACCATCAGCTCGCATTAGTGTAAGCTCTATCCCAAACCAAAATATACTCAGAAATTTCACTAAAACAATGATGGATATTTGGTCTTGGATATGTGAACTACCCAACTCCATTGACTGGTCAGTGTCAGAGACGCCCTACACTTTCGAGCTCGCTTCCTCTGGTAAAAGCGGAGATGGGTCGAGTCGGTCTATCCAACTCAGAGCCGAGAGAACCGCCGGGTCAAATTCTGTGGCTTTGGTGACGTTCAGTTTATGCATACAAGGGTTTAACCCTTTTAACGCTCCAAAGATCATCTGGGTTTCTGACACATGTCCAATCAATTCCGATAAGCCCTTTCTTCCTTTGATACTCCAGCTTCTCCAAGAAATCATCACCAACTCACCCATGGCACAAATAAGCACTTGCCCTCGTTCCCAGCTCCAGAAGCTCAAACCCGACCCGATTGAATGGATCATGGACTCTCATTCTCCTGAGTCATTTTCAAGTTTCTTTGACTTGGTGTTCCTAACTCGTTTGTTTTGGCTGTGCGTATGTGATGCGCCTAGTGAAGTCGGGTCATTATACTTGGACTCCTTGTTGGGTCCCAACCTTGAAGCGTTTTCATTCAAACAAGCGCCTGTTTTGCGAACCTTTTTGGTTACAATAGGAGTCGATGCCGAGTTATGTTTTACTCGGACTCTAGGCTATATGTTGTCCAAGTGGCTTATTTTAAGGGATGTGGGCGCCGTAGGATTACAAGCACTAGCAACAGTGCCTGGTCGACATCCAGGTCTCTCCTATTCAATGGAGGCTCATGGATTTTGGACTCTGAAAGGCTATGCACCAATATTAGCAATGAAACTTGTGAGCTCCAGAGACAATAAAACTTCTGTCGTTGAAGCTAAGGAGTCAGTTCTGAAGTATGCGTTGGCTCATCAACAGTTGGAGGCGACAATTCAGCTGGAATATTCAGTTGTATTCCATGATGGTTATATAGAGGTAACTGCGCGTGTGGACAATCTACGGTTCCATGTAGCAAAACTAGGGTTTAACAAAAGCGATGATGTGGAGTACGCTGAGGAAAGGCATTTTGTGTCGAGAGCTCGAGTTTGGGTTGGACCAGAGGTCGGGGCAACTTATGTGGCCGGATTGAGCTTAGGTCGGTCCACAGAGAATGGGGACAGAAAAGTAGAGGTACAGAGACTTGTCAAAGGTAGTTTCGGGAAGTCAAAGGTTCCTATGGTTAAAACTCGAGCAAAAATGGCAACAAGGACAAGGATGAGAAATTGGAGGTGGGATCAAGATGTGGAAGGAAATGCTGCAATTTTTGACGCTGTTTTGTACGACAACAAGATGGGTCATGAAATTGTTGCATGCAAGCCTCATAGTAATATTAACGGCGTTGGTAGTGGGCATGTGATTGATGTTTCATTTGCGTTTGATGGACCTAATAGGCCATATACCAAGACTAGGGGGTTAGTTTTTGCTGGTGATGACTATGGAGAAGGTATTGGATGGAGGTTGAGCAAGGAAATGGAAGGGAGTGTGTTGAAGTGGAGGATAGGAGGCCAAGTTTGGGTGAGTTATTGGCCAAAAGAAGTGAAGAGTTCACATTATGAGACTAGGTGTGTGGAGTGGTGCGATGAAGTCGATTTGCCTTTGATTTCTGGCAAGTAGATAGGGTATGTGGAGATGAATCACTCTCTATCGTAAACTACGTCTTTGTAAAATATGGTTGCTCTATACGGCACATGTAATTTGTTTGGCATGCCTGTTGTAACATCCCACGTCAATTATTAGTACAATTACGAAAATAGTCTTCCAAGTTCCGAAAGTTTCACTTACATTTGCGTTATATCAATCCGATGTCAAATTGGCCGAATGAAACAAATAAGGTTTAAAATTTTAATCAGTATTAAATTATTATAAAATTAGTTTATAATAAAAAAAGTATAAATTTTGAATTTATTAATTTATTAATTTACTTCAATTTATTTTAATAAATAATAACTTTTATTGTTAAAAATGAATCTATTTATTAATTGATCAGTTAGTTTTAATGTTTGTCTTTTTTAATACTAAAATCTTGAATATAACATATAAAAATTAATCTTTTAAAGAAGTAATTAATTTATTATAATTTAATATGAAATTAATCTTTTAAAGAAGTAATTAATTTATTATAATTTAATATTCACGATTTAATATTCCTGAAGCTCTTACCTTGAATATATAATTTAAAATGTGTACATGAGTATTAATTTCTGGACAGTATCGCTTTTTTGCTATATACATATATAACTGGTCCCCAAAAATTATTTATTTATTTTTCTTAACCATTCTCTTTATCCCAATTAGTAGTCCTTATTGCCATTAGCAAATTCCATAACTAAGTATACCCAACTTTCAAGAAGACGGCTGATATCATCATCTCTCTGCTTCTTTATTATTTTTCTTTTTATTATTTTCGTCCTTTAGCTTCATCTTTATGCTCTTCCCCCTCATTCTCTCTCATTGTCGTATGTATCTCTCCGCTTCCTGATTTTCCTTCTTTTATAACATTTTCATCCCTTTAGCTTCATCTTTCTACTCTTTCATTTCAATATCTCTCATATCGTATGTATGGACTTAGATTAAGATCTTATACCCTTTTTCTTGAGTATACTAATATTATATTGTTCTCGCTTTCTTTTAAGTTGTACACTTAAAATGACGTATATCTGAAATTGTTTGTTTCCATTTTTATTTTTAATTTTTAGTTTTGTTTTTAAATTCAATAAAAAAATTTATTTGTTTGAGTTTTTAGTTTTAGTTTTTAGTTTTAGTTTCTTTCAGTTTTTAAAAATTATGAAAATTATAAAAAGTTGTTTTTATTTTCGGTTTCTTTTTTCCTCATAATTTAATTTATTATCATTTAATATATTATTTAATTATTTAAATTTTATTATGAATTATAAATTATTTAATTCAACGTTATATATTTAATAAATTAAAATTAATTATCAATAGAAATTATGAAAAATTTAAATTTATTTAATTTTATAATTAAATTATATGTAATTAAATTTTAGTAATTATCAATAAATCCAATTAAATTTAAAATATATAAATATTCAAATAAATTTTGATTTAATACTTAAAATATATTTTAAATAAAAAATAATCTATAAATAAAATTTTAACTTTTAAATTATTTATTTTATTTAAATAACATAATTTTATTAATAATTTGTTAATAATTATTATATAAGAGATTAAATAAATTTATTTAATTAAAACTTATCTTTAAGTTTTATCTAATATGTAATTATTATTAGTGATATAAATATAACTACATTAACATTAACAACAAAATATGTTTTTTTATTTGAAAGAAAATATAAATAAAAAACTGAAAATGAAAACTGAAAATTATAAAAGAAAAATAGAAGTAGAACCGGACGACTCCTTAGTTGTCGTTGGATTTGTGCTTTGCTTTGTTATGTGATTAAAAATCTGTTTATTTTGATTTTGGAGATTTAAGTTAGTGCCTGTTTGGATGAGCTTATATCAGTAGAACTTTTGTCAGTAGAGTTTTTCTAAAAAATTAGTTGACTATTTAGATGTCATTTAAAAAAGTACTTTTTTGAAAGAGCTTCATACAATGGACTTTTTGGCAATATAAAAATAAAAAATACTTTTAATTTAACTATATTTTATTTTGTAATAAAAATTATTTGTGCATATAAATATTATTTAAAATATATTAAACAATATGCAAAGCACAATATATTAATTATTATATAATTTTAAACCATATAAAATATAAATGAAAATATATCTAACCAAATCTTTTGTATGGATTATAACATAAGTAAAACTAATATCAAAAATAAATATTAAAATATATAAAAAATTCAAATAATATTATATAAATCTCAAAATAAACGTGAAGACGTGTTTGTGGGTATTGTGAGAATTATGTGTAAAACAGAAAGGTAAAAGGGACTAAAAAATAGGCTCGTTAATTGATCTAAAAATTCTACCTTAAAAAGTGCTTTTTTGAAAAGCTCCAAATTTGAGCTTCTTAAAAAACTGTATTTTAGCTGCCAAAAAATTTATATATACTAAAAAAATAATTTTTCATTTTACAGCCAAACAATCATTTTTCTTAAAACAAGCTTTTGCAGTAAAAAAAATTACTTATTCAATCTCCAAAAGCTCAACCAAATAAGCACTTAGTACATACACAGAAAAAGGTAGAAGAAGAATCGATGCTTCAGTGATGTGTGAGTGGGTGGTTCCTAGAGAGAGTGGCTAGTTTATGAATCTACTCTTGCTTTCCTTCTTCTTCTTACGTTCACAGTTCACAGTACAAAATCAACCGATTTTTATTGACAATAGTTAAAAATAAAAGTCGAACTAGAAGCTAGTCTAGTTCATACTTAAACCCGTCGAACCAGTCAGTCTGGTCCAGTTTAATTTTTACATCATTGGCATTGATTACTTTTTAACTCTAGTTATACATTTCCAAAAAAAAATTACGTAAATAGTAAGAAAACAAGTATAAAATCAATTCAATGGACTCAAACACAGGAACAGATCACCTGTTCCTATTACTCTTCCCATTGTTCTTTTTCTACACTATTTCATGAGCATTCATCCATTAGAGTAAGCACAGAGTAACTGGAACAAGTTATCTGAACCCCTCAAAAACTCCCAAAGAAATAATGAGGTTAATAAAATTAGTATAAAAGTAATTTTTTTAATTTCATTAAAATATATCTAAATCAATAATATTCTTTATACGAATAATTGTACGTTCTGAAAACATGCTAAATTAATAATTTTCATAAATTAATCATATAATAATTTTGTAGAAAATCCTTATATAATTATATGGTCCAAATCATACCATAAAACAATAATGTGCTAAAATTATTAGTATGTAAATAATTGAATATAATATTTTCATAAAATATAACTCGATTGTAACTTATTTCTCTTAAAATTTAGATATATACAGTTATTTTTAATTTTTAATTGTTACTATATCTAAAATTTTTAAGTTAAATTTTCTTGTATTAAAAATTATAAAGTTTTGTCTAAAACTTTGTGTTTGAGTAACTAAAGCATAAAATTATAAAGCGTTGTTGAAAACTTTATTTCTTTGCTTACATAAGAATTACAGTAATATAATTCATTTAATATATTAACTAAATGAATAAATTTTTATTGGATTAAATTCATGATTAGATTGATAAAACACAATGTATGTTTTAGTTAATCAAATTTATGTTTATTGAAGTATGGATACATTATATAAAGAAAAAAGAGCACAAAAGTGTTTTAGGCAAAACTTTTGAAAGTATGTGTTCCTAATAGATTTCTCAATAATTACGGATAGTTTATCAACTAAAATTATAATTATACAGAGATAACTGAAGCAAGTTATTTAAATTGGAGTACTTTAGAGTATCGACTCCATAAAAATTATATCGCTATACTTATTTATTCTAACTAGATAATAACACTAAAATAAGATTTAGAAAATATTTATTATTAAATTAATAAAGACAAGTTAATTGAAGAAAGAAAAACCAATAAAACTGATGATAGAGTTTTAGGGTTTAGTTGCACAGAATTTTAATTATCATATAAGATTCATTACCTATAATTGAAATAAAATTAACACAATCTATTTATGTCATTTCTTAAAGTACATACTTATGTTCAACTAAGTAATTATCACCTCTAATCAAACTCATTAAATCTAATTAATCTTTTTAATTATCATAATAGTTTATGATATTTTTGTTCCCTGGTGTTAATGCGTGTGTTATTTTACTGCATAGCTTATACTTCACCACTTAGTATTTTATAAAATTTTTAAGGTTGAATCTATTGTGATAAACAAATCTAAGATTAAGATTTTAGTGATAGAGGAGGTTGCCACTGACCTCTAAAGTACCCTACAAAGAACTCTAATAATAGTATTTATAAGTTAAAATTACATAAAAGAGTTTTAATCTAATTAAACTTGTCACAACCGTGACCTTGTGATAGAAGGGATTTTCAGGGTCACAATCATGAAAGAATGTTCAAAATATGGTCAAGATTATAATAGAGACCTCAAAATTAGGTCACGATCGTGACACTGGGAATTTTCACTCATTTTCCATTTTTGATTCTTTTCTTCGTGTCACTCCCAAATTCCTTCCTTACCTTATATTTTCATCATCACCTTATTGTCTTGTTTTTCATACCTTTCCAATCCATTATTGAAAAGAAATAAATAATTCTAAAATTCCAAAGATAAATCTAACTACCAAATTTGCAAATTTATAGTCATTAGCTTGAGCTTGCATCTTTGGAAGTGCTTGAAAAGAAAATAATTACTTTCTTTTCCTTCGAGACCACTCTACTAAGATACAGTTTGTAGCGATGCCCATTCATTTTAAAGGTTTCTTTGTTTGCATTTTCCAATTGGAGGGCTTCATGGGTGAATACTTGAATGGTCGTAAACGGTCCACTATATCGGTCGTAAATAGCCTCAACCTCAATTTGTACAGTAAAATTGCATATCCCACTTTGAATTCCTGCGAAAGATGAGAGTTGTGCCATCTCTTCACCTTTTCCTTGCAAAGTTTGGCGTTTTCATACACATCGCAACAAAATTCTTCAAGTTCATTTATTTATAAAAGTCGTTTCTCACTCTCTTGCTTCCAATCAAAATTTAAAACCTTCATTTCCTAATATGCTCGATGCTCTAGTTCCACAGGCAAATGACAAGCTTACCATATACAAGTCAGAAGAGAGCATTCCGATCAAGGTTTTAAAAGTGGTTCAATAAGCCTATAAGGCATCATCTAGCTTTAATGCCAGTCCTTCCTAGAACTATTCACTACCTTTTCTAAAAAAATTTTAGGTTCTCGGTTCAGGACTTCCACTTGTTCGCTCGTTTGCGGGTGATAAGGAGTGGCAACTTGATGTGGACTTCGTATCTTTTTAGGGCAACATCAAAGATCTGTTATAAAAATGTGTTCCCCCATCGCTCATTATCGTTCATGGCACTCAAAATCGGTTGAATAACCTTTGATGAATTTCTTTACAACCTTCCCATCATTAGTTGGGGATGCTACAGCTTCGAGCGAGCGAGATATGCAGTCCTCTCCCATTAGAATGTATGTGTTCCCCATAGAGGATGGGAAGGGACTCATGAAGTTGATGCCCCACATATTGAATACTTTGACTTCCAAGATGTTAGATAAAGGCATCTAATTTATTTTGGAGATGCTACCCACTCTTTGATAGCGATCACATTGTGCCACGAAAGCTTGAGCATCCTTAAACTGATGTGGCCAATAAAATACACACCCAAGTACTTAAGTTGAAGTCTTGCTCGCTCCATAATGGCCAGTATACTGTGCTTCGTGACATTTTGTTAATATGTACAATATCTCGTCCTCCAGCATAGATTGTCTTATTATCCTATCAGCAAAAGTATTATATAGGATTGGCTCGTCTCGTAAATATCGAGTGCACTTATGCAAGAATTGTTTTCTCTATTGATATGATAGGATGTGATAAGTGGTTTGCGACCACATTCTCTGCTCCTTTCTTATCTTTTACTTTTATGTCAAACTCTTATAAAATTAGCACCCTTAGAATAAGCCTTGGTTTTGTGGCCTTTTTGGAAAAAATATATTTTAACGCAGCATGATCGGTAACTACAATCACCTTAGAAATCAAGAGATATGACCAAAACTTGTCATGTGCATACACCACTACAAGTAATTCCTTTTCAATGGTGATGTAGTTAAGTTGGGGTTTTGTAAGTTTTTTGCTTTTATAATATACTGCATATAACCTTTTGTCCTTCCTTTGGCCCAATATGCAACCTACAGCTTGGTTGCTAGTGTCGCACATGACTTCGAATGGGATTGTCCAATCGGGTGATATTAAGATTGGGGCTGAGATTAGTGCCTCCTTTAATTGTTTGAATTCAAATAAGCAATTACCATAAAAGAGGAATGGCACATCCTTGACCAATAAGTTTGTTAAGGGTCTTGCAATTTGCAAAAAATCCTTAATAAAGCAATGGTAAAACCTAACATGGCCTAAGAATGCTCACACGCCTTTGACACTGATTAGAGGTGGGAGTTTTTCTATAACCTCCATTTTTGCTCTGTCTATTTCAAATCCTTGGTGTGAAATTTTATGCCAGAGAACTATTCCCTCCTGCACTATAAAGTGGCACTTCTCCCAATTTAACACTAAATGTGATTCTTCTCATCTTTGGATTACCTTGTCCAAATTTGTTAGACACTTCTCAAAAGAATCTCCAAAGATAGAAAAACCATACATGAAAACTTCCATTATAACTTTAATCAAGTCTGCAAAGATAGACATCATGCACCTTTGAAATGTAGCTGGGGCATTGCATAACCCAAAAGCGTTTGCTCTATATGCAAAGGTACTATTAATACATGTGAAAGTGGTCTTTTCTTGGTCTTTAAGGTCGATGAATATCTGATTGTATCTCGAGTAACCATCTAAGAAGCAGTAGAATAAGTAACTAGCCACTCTTTCTATCATTTAATCTACGAATGGGAGATAGAAATGGTCCTTTTTAGTCACCTTGTTGAGTTTATGATAGTCTATGTGCACTCTTCTGTGACTATTCTCGTCAAAATTTACTCTCCACTTTCACTCCCCATTACGGCCATTCCACCCTTCTTTGTTATACATTGTACCAGGCTGACCCATTCACTATTGGACATAGGGCATATAATACCAGCATCTAAGAGCTTTACTACCCCCTTTTTGACCAATACTATTCGAAATAGGGTATATGAGGGTTCAAACTATATTGATGTTCCCTCACTACTTTATTCCTTCTTCAAGGCTTATCCGATGCATGCAAACATTTAGGCTTATACCTTGAATGTCAGATATTTGTCATCCTATGGCCTTTATTTGCTTCCTAAAAATCTCGAACACCTCACTCTCTTATTCCCTATCCAGTTGATTAGACTTGATGTTGGGTATAGTTTGACCTTCACCTAGAAAGGTATATCTGAGATGTGTGGGTAAAGGTTTAATATTTAGGGCTGGTGGTTTCTCTGTGGAGGGTGGTATAGGTGCTTCGGTTCGTACTAACATTTCTTAATGGGTCTAAACACCCAACTCCTCCATTTCAACATCTCCTACAAACTCAGCTTCGTTCGCCTTCTCAACTTCATTGTCTATCTCCATTTCTATTGATTTAACTTTTATAAAGAAGCTTTCTACTTGCTTTTACATACTTTCATCCATAATGTCAATCTTCGTGCAAGTGCTACTTTCCTTAGGATTCTTCAAAGCCTTGTTCATATTGAACTCCACTTTATCTTCACCAATCTAAAGTGTTAATTTACCTCCATCAACATCAATCAATGCTTTTCCTGCATTCATAAAAGGTCGTCCAAGTATTAGTGGACAGTTCTTATCTTCTTCGAAATAAAAAACAAATAAGTCCATAAGAATAGTGAACTTTTCCACTTGCATCAAAATGTCTTCTACCACTCCAAATGGTCTTTTAATAGATTGATCAGCCAAACTAGATTAGCATCAAAGTTGGCTTCACCTCACTAAGCCTCAATTTCCAGAATATCAACAAAGGTATAAATTTGATGTTTGCTCCTAAATCGTATAGGCACTTTCTAAATTCAAATTCACTAACTACATAAGGTATTGTGAAACTCCCTGAATCCTTCAGCTTGGAAGGCATTTGATTGGTGACTATGGAACTTCAACTGTCAGTTAAGGCCACCGTTTGGTTCTCTTCACAAGCACGCTTCTTTGATAATATATCCTTTAAAATTTTAACATACTTAGGAATGTGTTCCAGAGCCTCAATGAATAAGATTTATTTGCAAAGTCTTCAATTTCTTTACGAACTTTGCAAATTGTGCATCTAATTTGCTCTTAAAGAGTCATTGAGGGTATGGAATTTTAGATGGATATGGCAGAGGAGCAACGTACGGAGAGTATTCACTTATGTCTATGTTTCTTTCTCCTTTTTCTTTCCTTTCTCTGCAAAGTGGGGTTCACTTTTTGTCTTTATGGGTTATTTGACTTCCTTCCCACTTTGCAATGTAATTACTTGCAATTTCTCATTTTGGTTTGATTCAGTATTGCTTGGGAGGCTTCCCGCACTTCGTGCAGACAATGCATTCTCCAATTAGATCATTTGAATTTCTAAATTGTGGATGGAAGATGTATAATTTTTGGTTACTTGCTCGAATCTTCCTTCCAGTCTTTTGTGAGCATCTTCCATGTTTTTAAGTTTGTTTAGGATTTTGTCAAATTTAGCATCCGTGATGTTTGATTTCTCCTGTTGGAATCTAAGTTGCCCTTGAGGTCAGAATTGACCTCTTACATTGTTTGATCAAGAAAAATTTGGGCAGTTCTTCCACCCAAGATTATACGTGTTTGAGTAGGGATTGTTCCCCCCTACTCGATCAAATTATGCTCCTATGTAATTGAGCTACTCCAGTTTGTTGTTGTGCAACAGAAAGCAATCGATGGTATCATTGTTGTCTTATCCACACAACTCACATTTTTGCTGAATTGTTATGACAGGAGCTGAAGAGGAGGCTTTCATATTATTAAGTTGTCGGGTTAAGCTGTCAATTTTGGATTGCATTTCCATTATTGAGTCAATAAATATGGCTTCCTTTTTCTCTCAAAGAGTTGTGTGTTGTCTACTTATGTCCATTTTACAAAGGCAATTATTATTTGCCATCGCTTCTAATAAGTCCTTCGCTTCCTTAACCATCTTCCTTATTAGAGATCCTCTAGATGTTGCATCTATGATGCCTCCTTTAGATGGAGTGATTCCATTGTAGAAGGTTTGTAGCAGGAATTCCTTGGGTAAATTGTGGTGAGGGCACCTCCTTTGTAAATCCTTATACCTTTCCCATGCTTCACAAAGGGACTCCCCATTACTTTGTTGGAAATTCGTGATTTCCTTTATCATCTTTGTAGTCTTCGTGAGAGGGAAGTACTTATCTAGGAATGCACTCACCAGTTGCTCCCAAATTGTGACATTTTTGGGACTTAGGGAATGATACCATGCCTTGGTTCTATCCCTTAGCTTGAAATTAAAGAGCCTCATCCTAACGACATTTTCTGACATCCCATGATATCGAAAGGTATAACATATTTCCATAAATTAACTATAAGAGCGTTAGGATCCTCATCAGTCAATCCATAGAAATGCACATTTGTTTACAGTATGTTTAGTAAAATCACAAACGAGGTTGCTTGAATTAGTGGTCAAGCCATGTCTTGATTTACAACGTTGACCCCCGATCTCATGAAATCTATAAGGTACGCGACTGGTTTTCTTGATTTCCTCCTAGATTGAATTTTTGATGAAATTCTTCCGTCATTGGTTCTTCGAATTCTTCTTCTTGGTGTCTTATTTGTCGAATTGCTCATTCTAAACAAATGATGTCAAGTGCTAAGGTTTCGATAATCTAACTTGAACTCTAAGTAACTGTTATGTTCATGCAACTGCACGGGCACAAGAAAGGTAAAAATTCTGTTACATGTGCTTGTCCCCTCCAATATGTCAAAATTGGTTGGTCATTGGTTGCATGCTTCTTTCATTTTTGTCAAAAATAATGGCCACCGTTTGCATGCCTTGGCTTCTTCCATTTTGTCAACAATGATGGCCACCGTTTGGAAAAACATTTTGGACAAATGCTTGAGACTTCAGCTATAAATAGAAGGGATGTTTGCAGGCTTAAATACACCACTCCTTCCTCTTCTTTCAGGCACCAAAACAGCCATCCTTCCTTCATTCTTCTTTCATTTGTTCTCTTGTTGAGAAATTTTGTAAAAGCCTTTTGTTGTACGTTCTCCATATATTAGTAAAATTGCTCACCCTCCGGCCGTGGACGTAGGTCACAATGACCGAACCACGTAAATCTTTGTGTCCTGTCTCATTTTCTTTTGTCTCTCTTTATTTTAGTTATTATTTTTCGGGCTATTAAATTCAACTGGTATCCGATCTGAGGGCATTTTATCTTAACAAACTGGTATCAGAGATTCTCTTGTTGGTCTAACTTACCGTATGTTCTGTGGTTGCCACTAAGTGGATCCTCCAAATCAGAAAGTGAGTTAGATTTTATTGTGGGTCCAAGACGGGCCCACTGCCTCGGTTTTATCCTGCGGGGCCCACAGCCTCAGTTTTGTCTTGTGGGGCTCACTGCCTCGATTTTGTAAGCAGACTTCAGTTTCATGTTTGGGGCCCACATCCTAACTTTGTCTTTGGAGCCCACGTTCAGTGCTTTTGTGGGGTCCGCTATCCCAGTTCACTTGTGGGGCCCACTTGTCAAAAAATAGTCGGAATAATTTTTAGCCATTATGACGATAACGAAGACCTCTATTGAAAAGTTTGACCAGAGTATTAACTTCGTTATGTGGCAGCTCAAAATGCAGGCCATTTTAATATAAGATGGGTGTGAGATTGCACTTGATGGTGTGGAGAAAAAGCCAGCAGATGTGGCGTTATATCAATTCACAGATCTAGATAAAAAGGCTAGATCAGCCATCATATTGAATCTCTCTGATGAGGTTTTGCAAGAGGTAGCTGGTGAAAGCACAGCTAAAGGTATGTGGGACAAATTAAAAGCTATGTATATGAAGATGACGGTGGAGAATCGACTTTATTTGAAACAAAAGTTGTACATGTTGAGGATGATAGAAGGTACATCTATTCTTTCACATCTGGATAAATTTGA
>JAOQMS010000002.1:10804157-10838574 GCA_027563885.1 Erythroxylum longipes
ATAAGAATTTTCTATGACAATGAACATTTTAAATGGTTTTGCTTGTTATTCGTTATAAACTTGTTACCTACGAGCTTCTAAGCTCACCATTCCTCCCCATCTCCAGGTGAAGATCAAGAGATCGAGTGATCGAGATTCAAGGCACCACTTTAAATCCGCATGTTTTTGTTTTTAAGTTAGTGTAGGAATATTCAAAGCTTTAGCCGCATTTCAAGTATCAATCATAAGTATTTTGTATTTTTGGATTATGAGACCAATGATGTATTTTGGGTCTTGAAATGCCCGTTAAAGATTTGTAAAACTCTTTTCCTTTGATGTTAATGAAATATATTTATGCTTTGCTTATAACTTTCTAAGTTTTCGCATTACATTTTCAAGCATCTATAGGGATAAAATTTATGTTCTAACTTCAGGGGGAAAAATGTATTAATCTAGGCTGATTTAGACAAAGTTGTCTTCTTGAAAGTTGTAGTTTATCCTTTTATCTTTTCAATGATATAAAGTATGAAATTTTTGGAGATCGGAGTTGAGAGTTATGCTCTTTACAAGTTAGTAATGCTGCACAGGGAAAGTGTTGGACATTTTATAGACTTTTTCTTAACTTGAGTTAATAGAAAATGAGTTTTATGATGTCCTAAAGGGGAAGAATTAGTGTGATAAGTTAGAGATGAAATGAAGTGATAAAAGGGGTTGAATATGTGTTGAATTATTGAAGAATGCATTGGCATGATCAACAATTGAGGATGAATGTGCTTAAGTATGAATGATGTTTTGTTGGTTATGATCAATGGTCTTGTATGATGTATTTTTGTGGATGTTTTGAATTGTATTGGAGGTGAAAATGATGAGAAAATTGAAGTAGGATTGATAGGATATGCATGAGAGGTGTTAGATGTGATTGAAGGGTTAGAAATCTGGAATTCAACCCGTAAATGTCTGTTGAGCGGACTTCATATCCGCTAGGTGGACCTTCTCGGGTCTTTCAGCGTCTAAACTCAACTCCTATCCATTTAACAGACATTCATGTTTGCTAGGCGGACCTTCTCGGGTCTTTTAGTGTCCCAGCTTAGTTCATGTCCCTTTGAAGGGACGTATGTCCGCTAAGCGGACATTCTCGGGATAGTTATAAAAATGTGAAAATTTTGACCCTCTAGATGACAAAATCTCTCTTCGAGGTCTTCACAGAAGTTGTAGAAATCGAAGTTCTCTTCGAAACTATACTTAAATGACCTTGATCCGACATCCATAGTGAAAGTTATGTTTTTTGTCCCAAATCCTATACATTTTATAAGTTGTGGGCTTATCAATGCTTTCCTATGATTCATTTAGGCTTGAATGGAGCTTAAAATGTACTTAGTTTGTTGTGGGAAATAAGAGATAAATGGAGTGATATGTTTTGGGTGACGATTGAAAATATGAACATAAGAATAGATTGTCGTTTATCAAGCGCTCAATTATGAATGTTGGGATGTTATAAAAACCCTTCAGACTGCTACGCTCACGTTTCATGACTCACGAGTTAGACTCCGAAAATGGGTTCTAACACTTGAAACAGATACAATGTTTTTAGACACAACCCGTACATAATAACAATTTTCCAAAACTAACTCTAGCCCACTAGGAAGATACAAAACATATGTCCCTATGGCTAATGTAGCAACTCTTGCTCTATTTCCCATATGTAGGTTCATCTCTCCCTTCTTGAGCGGTCTACTATCCCTGAGACCCTGCATATCAACACATATGTGTGAGCCACATCTGGTATCTAATACCCAAATGTTATGATCAAAAATAGTATTAACCTCAATGGCAAATATCATACTTAAAATAGACAGTGGGGCATCAATGCCTTCTTCTGTGTGAAGTTGTCTTTTTTGCCTTCTTCTTGGCTACACCTCTTACTGCCCTTTTGGACATCTTCTTCTTCTTTCGGTTCTTCTTTCAAGAACCAGAAGCAGAGTCCACCAACATCAAAGGCCTTACTGTCTTTCTTGATAGTCTGCTTAGCTTTTTTGAGCAGATTAATTAGCTCAGGTATCGTTGTGGATATTTGGTTCATCCGATAGTTAAGCACAAAATGTGAATAACTATCAGTCAAACCAGTCAGAATTAAGTCTATACTTAATTCATGATCCATTATAAAGCCCAAACTAGCTAATCTCTCAATATATCCATTCATCTTCAGTGCATACTACACTAGAGATGATCCCTCAGCCATCTTAGAACGGAAAAGCAACCTCGACGTTTCGAACCTTTCAGACCGAGCTTACTCATCAAACAGTTCCCTCAGATGGTAGACTATGGTATGAGCATCCATAGTCTCATGTTGCTTTTGCAGTTTTGGTGACATAGAGGCCAGCATTATATAGCTAGCCAACTCATTATCATCGAGTAGCTTCTTATAAGCTTTCTGATCTTCATCAGATACATCAACAGCAAAAGGATTGGGAAGTGGTTCATCTAGGACATATCTTTGTTTTCAGATTTGAGAACAATTCTCAAATTCCATAGCCAATTCAAGAAGTTAGGTCCTGTGAGTTTGTTGGAATCTAATAGGGAGCGTAAGTTCACACTAGAAGACATCGTGGTGATTCAATAATCTAGAAGAACGAGAGAAAGTGTTAGAATGTATATTAATGCATATCAATAAGGACTTTAATCATATACATTATAGGTCTCATTATTCTAATTCAAATCCATAGCCCTCACTACAAATTCAAGAAAACTTAAGTTTTCTTAAAGGGTCGATATTTGATACCACCAAGAATGACCTTAGGTTTGCCCAACAAGCCACTTTAGATCAATCGGTAGGTATCATTCATACCAATTGCATTCAATTATGAAACTATCGACTTGTGCCATCAACTGTTGATTTAGCACACTCATTGGGTCATCAACTCTTGATTTGTATGCATCCTATGTATATAACCCAACTTTGCCTCTATCCACGTTGAACTTGGGTTTGCCTAACAAATCAACGCTTCCAGTTAGGACCAACCCATTAATCTGGAAATCATCAATACTTGGATGATCTTGATTATGTATATCAAATATACATTTAGATTATGGACAGCTCAATTTAATTGAGTCTATGTCCATAACTACCCTTAAAATGCATCTAATGCATTTATCACACAAAGGAGGTTTAATTTAGGTTGTGACTTGACTATACATCTAAAGTTCGTGATTCGATTTAACTCTTAAACTTAATCAGGTACTAGTGTTAGTCTTAGCTAATCCGAATTATGAATGTGATTTGATTAGGAACCTAAAATTCAATTATTTTGATGTCCAGATTAAACACATTAATCCTAGTTTATAAGCCATTATCTAGTCACACTAAAAATGCCGTGCTCTACTTGGATTAATTCTAAATTAATCCTTAGGGTTTCCAAAATTCCCGTACATCAATTAGTTATCTATAATATCCCTAGGTCATCTTAAATTTTATTTAATAATTTCGGCACATGCCAAAATTATCTTGACGGCCAAAATCATCAAGATAAATAAGTTAACCTACTAGCTACTAAAGGGACCTATTCGATGTTCAGAAAATTTCCGGAACCCTAATTTTAAGCACATGCATTAAGCATGTTATTTTCATCAAAATAATATATTTCTTATCACATAAGAACCTTATTTTGGTCTTATAACAGAAATACATACATTATAAGTCATTAAGTAAGTCAACTCCATCAACTTTCAAAAAGTTTAGCAATGTTGACTTTGACTTTATTTATTAATTGAATCAAATTAAATTAATTTTGGAAAAATTCTAGAGTCTTATACACATTCTAAATGTGTCTAATAAAAAATTACAGAACCTAATTCTTAGGAATTATTTATTAATAAATAGGAATAAGCTAAAACATCACATGTGTGTGACACTTGTCACATTACTTCTAACACTAGTCAAACATTGCATCATGCATGCATAAGATAACCACTTTAACAACAAGTGTCATGCATCTCATACACGTGGAAACATCTCATCTTGCATGTGTATACATAAAATTTATAAAAACAATTTTTATAAAAATTAATATAGAATTTAAATGCATACATGTTCATCATATTTCCAGAGTTTCCAGAACTTCATACATGCATCAGGCTGAAACTAAATTCATAATAAAATATCAAATGACATGCAATTGCATTTTATTTTTACAAAAACATAATATAATACCTTATAAACATTTTTGTGAAATAAAAACAGAAAAAAAATTTCTAGAATTATTGCGAAATTTTCAAAAACAGTACATGCATTCAGTTTTCCACAAATTCCCAAAAATCAACATATGAATAGTCTGGATATTAACTCAAAATAAAATAGCAAATGACATTCAATTGCAATTTCCTTTGGCAAAAACATAATATAACATCTTATAAACATTTCAGTGAAAGAAAATCATTAAAAAAATTCTAGATTTTACACGAATTATTCCAAAATAGCATGCATGTCAGTCACAACCCAACAAACACTTTGCACATGTTCAATACATCATCTATTACATGCATAAACTTACTCTGATATTGTTAGAGTAGTGCCCTAAAGGCAATCGCCTTTAGTGCATTTTGTACAAAGTTATGTACAAACTTTATTTTTAATAATAAAGAAAAGCATATTTCATTAATTTGGTGTTCATTCTTTATGAATTGATATTGATCTATAAGCAAATTGATGAAGTCCATGATATATGACATAGCATGAAGGAAATTAAGATGTGATCATACTACTGAGATTCCTATCATGTGTAATTATGTTAGTATCTAAATTATACCTAGTCATAGGATTAATAAGATTGGACATCGTTAATCCGAATAGACTATCACATGCCAAACTTCTTGATTTGATCAAGCAGTGGATCTCAGAAACTGTAAACATGAGATGTTTAGAGTTGAGATGTGGATGCGTACTAGAGGTAGTAAGTACATTGGATGACCTACTATGAGATCATCACATGGATGTCCTATTCTAATGTCAGTGATAATCTCATCATAGCAATGATGCAAGTATGCTTAAACTTGAGGTACTCAAGGATATCTGGGATACTGATTCTGTGCTTTGACTCCATTCCTTGTTGCCTTGCAGAGGTTACTCATTGGGTGGTGATTGGGCACAGCTTGAGGTATTCGAAGGTAATTGAGTAGCCAATAAAGGATTTACTACTTCTGTGATAGTAGAAGATGATACCCACAGCCTCTTATCGGGTTCATTACTTGGAAACCTCTAGCTGGAGTACATGTGTCATGAAGAATGTCTTCACTGACATATAAAGTAATGAGTCCCACGATGAGAACTAATATTACTTAGGCTAGATTTGACGTAGTCAGTCTAGTGAAAGTTGATACTTTGCCTATACTCATAACCAAGAGAGGTATAGCATGGTGAAAGGACGAATTGCACAGCAATTTTCTATGGGAGGGTTCATGAGATGGCTTGTGACGAGCACGGGTTCGTTCTTCAAACCACTTACTTTCCAGTAAATTGGGGGTTATGATGTATTGCTAGATGCCACTTATGACTTGCTTGGATTAATTGTTAATCCAAGTGGCCAATATAACCGGGAACCTAATGGGTCACACGCATAAGAGTGACTCGGAGTATTCGTAAAATAGTTTTGGAAAGAGATCCATTATATGGAGAGCAATAGAACCAAATGGATCTTGATGAGATCGGGATATGTCCCGATGAGATCACGATGTTTATATTGTTGAAACAAGTCTTTGATGTTTTTTCCATATCCAGGACCCGATAGGACAGATCCTAGTGTGACTGGACTACCTCTCTCTCTCTCTCTCTATATATATATATATATAAAAGATGTGTTAACGTGGAAGATGAGGGAGGTTGTTTTAAAGTTAAGCATTTATTGTCTTTAAAAGAGAAAAGACAAAAAAACTAAAAGACAAAAATCAAAAGCAAGTAAAAGGAAGAAGATCGTGAGAATTGTGAAGTAAGCTACTTAACTCTCCCATCTTTCTCATCTTCTTCCTCTCCATTTTGTTTTCACAGTTTTGTTCTCCTTTTGTTTATACGTTCTTGCTTTCCATAGAACAAAGAAGAGAGATAACACTCTTATCTTTGTTCTAGTCATTCTGAATCAAAGAGTTTGATTTGGTTGGTTTCTCCAATCTCTGCGTGGATACCATTAGAGACGGTCTGTTTTAGTCGTTGTGGTTTACGACAACTAACAGGTAGAAGATCGAAGAACGAAGGAGACTACTCACAAGGTACATGGTTATTATATAAATGCCATGAATTCCTATATATGTGTGTGTTATGAACATGTATGTGAATTGGGAATTTTCAGCTTGGTTTAATGGTATTTCCTTGTATAGGCATATAGATCTTGGAATTTGGGAAAGTTTTGGGAAAATTTTTTTGTTTTTCTACACCGCGTGTATATGATGCACACACCGAGATTTTCCTACAGTGGTATCAGAGCCACTTATGCCCCGTATAAAGGATAAATCATAACATATGTGATGCTACTGATAGGTTGTGTCAGTTATGCATTCTGATTGTGTTGAATTCGAAATCAATATAGAGATATTGTTTTTGAAATTTTCTTAACTAGATTTGCCCATAAGATGTTGTTGAATATGTCTGTGGAAGGAAAAAAATTATCAATGTGATTTGATATGTTTTTACTAATTAATTCCTTACTGTTCTGGTTGTTGTGTTTATGCACATTACATAAACAAGCATGGTTGCAAATTCGAGAATAAATTCTATAAAAAAAATTTGGGATTTTCTTTCACCACCCTCATTCTAAGATGTTTGTAAATGTTTATGAAGATGGAAAAACGTTTTTGATGTGATTGAATATTTATTTGAGAATTTCTTATGTGCTGTTAGGAATGTCTGTGTGAGGAATACAGATTCTAGATTGTTTTGGTTGCTAAGGTCGGTTAAGTTTTTCTTGGAAATAAATTCTAAAACAATTCATGGAACATGTTAGGAACATGTTATAGCCTCTGTAATTTTCTCATCATTTATTGAAGTTGTTTCAATGATTTTTTCAAGTAAAAGACAGAGTTGGACAGTTTTGAGAAAACTGTTGGACCAGGTTTGTTTGAAGTGGTGATTGTGTGTTTTTTGGTTTCAATGCCTCGGATCATATTTTATGTGATCAGACATATGTTATTTTGATGTTGTATGTATGCCAAACTGATTTGCTTAAAATTGGGTTTTTAAAAATTTTTAGATGTCAAATATGATATATTAATGTCTCGTTGGTATAGTCACTTATCTTAATTGTTTTCGCCGTCACAAGCTATATGACAAGTGCCGAAGTGGTCTTGATGAAGTGGAGATTACCTAGAGATACTTAGGGTGATGGTTTAATGTTCTGAAATTATTTGGAAATCTAAGATATTAATATTGAATTAATCTATTTCGAGTATTTCATATCTAGTATAACTAGATATGACAAGCATGATACAATTAAAAGTGTTTAATTGGTACATCATAGTAGAGGGTATTACACTTGTTATATTGGCATTTTGAATTAGAATTGAAAACATACAGATTAAGAAATTAGCCGATGCCAACATTAAAAAACAATTTGGTTTAAGAGTTGAATCACGTGTCAAATCTTTAGATGCATAATACGTCACAACCTATACAAGAAAACCTTGTGAGATGGTTGCATTAAAGAATGCATGCTAGGGTTTGTTAGGTGGGATGATGGATGGTTATGGATTTAGATTCAATGTGATTGATGAAATGTCCTAAATCATACCATATAGTCATTATGACTATAATCTTACAACTTAGATGAGACCAGAATATGAAATCCCTCACACATAATATGAAAACTAACGCCTCCCATTAATATGAGGAGAACCAAAATTCTTTTAGAGTTAGGGTTATTGGGTAAATCCAAGCCTGCTCTATACGGATATGTTCGAACCATAGAAATAAGATTTTCAGATTAATGGGTCGGTTTTCACTAGAAGCGTTGATTTGTTGAGTAAACTCAAGGTCAATGTAGATAGAGGTACAATTAGGTAGCGTACATCATATTTAAGTGCATTAAGAGTTGATAACTCAATGTGTGTGCATACATCACAAGTTGATAGCACTAGAAGATAGTTGTATCTATGATGCAATTGATATGATCGATACCTAACAATTGACCTAAGGTGACTTGTTGGGTAAACCCAAGGTCATTCTTAGTAATGTCAGACATCGAACCACTAGGACACACTTTGTCATAATTTTTCTTGGATTCGTAGTGAGGGCTATGGATTCTTTGAAACTAGTGGGAGTTATATGCATGTCATACAAGTATTTATGATCATGCGTGTATTTGTATTCTAACATTCTTTCACTCTTCACATTTAGGTTGATTGAAGATGTCTTCCAGTGTGAATCTGCACTCATTAATGGATTCTAATAAATTGAGTGGACCCAATTTTCTTGATTAGCTGAGAAATATGAGAATTGTTCTCATATCTGAGGAGATAGGCTATGTCCTAGACGTTCCACTTCCTGATCCCCCTGTTGCTGATGCTTCTGATGAGGATCAGAAAGCATATCGTAAGCATCTCGAAGATAGTGACATGGCTACCTGCATTATGCTAGCCTCTATGTCACCTAAGCTGCAAAAGCAGCATGAGTCTATGGATGCTAATACCATAGTGTTTCATCTTAGAGAGCTTTTTGATGAGCAAGCTCGGTTTGAAAGGTTCGAGACCTCGAGGCTGCTCTTCAAGACTAAGATGACTCCGGGGACATCCACAGTGCAGTATGCACTAAAGATGAATGGTTATATTGAGAGGTTGGCCACCTTGGGTTTTATTATGGACTATGAATTAAGTATTGACTTAATTTTGGTTAGATTGTCTGATAGTTATTCACAGTTTATGTTAAAATATCAGATGAACCAAATCTCTACGACGATCCCTGAGTTGATCAATTTGCTCAAGAGTCAAGACAGCAGAGCAAGCTATCAAAAAGGATAGCAAGCTAGTGCAAGTGGTGGACACTTCTTCTTCTAGTTCAAGGAAAAAGAACCTAAAGAAGAAAAGGTCCAAGAAACCAAAAGGAAGTGCAGCCAAAAAGAAACTTGAAGAGACTACGCCAAAAGGAACTTGCTTCAATTGGGGCAAGAATGACCACTGGAAGCAAAACTGTAAAGTCTATCTGGAGTCCTTAAAGAAGAAGCGGGCATCAAATGCCCCGGCTCCTTCAGGTATTTTTGTCATTGAGGTTAATACTATTTCTAATCATAACATATGGGTATTAGATATTGGTTTTGGCTCACACATATGTAATGATATGCAGGGCCTCAGGGACAGTAGACAGCTCATGAAGGGAGAGCTGGACTCACGTATGGGCAATGGAGCAAGAGTTACTGCATTAGCTGGAGGCACTTATTTTTTGTCACTCCCCAGTGGGCTTGTAATTAAACTGGATGGTTGTTATTTTGTACTTGTTTTGACAAAGAACATATTGTCTGTTTCTTATTTAAATGAAGCTGGTTTCCATTTGAATTTCAACAGCAATGGTTATTCTATTAGTTTGAATGGAATGCTTTATAGTATGGTACATTATGCAATGGAATTTACATATTAGATATGTCGCATCCAATTATGAATGTCAATGACATGAAAAGACATAAATGGGATAATTTAAAATCAACTTCTTATGGCATTGTCGTTTTGGCCATATAAATGAGAGACGCATAGCTAAGCTCAACAAAAGTGGTAGTTTATGGTCATTTGAATATGAATCATACGACATGTGTGAATCTTGTTTATTAGGCAAGATGACTAAGTTACCCTTTAAGGGAAAGGGTGAACGAGTGACTGGAGTATTAAATCTAATACATTTAGATATATGTGGTTTGATGTCCATCCATGTCAGAAGTGGTTTTCTTTACTTCATTACCTTTATCAATGACTATTCTTGATATGGGTATCTGTATCTGATGAGATACAAATCTGATACATTTGAAAAGTTCAAACAATTAAAAAATGAAGTAGAAAACCAACTTGGGAAAGGTATCAAGACACTACGATCCAATCGAGGTGGGGAATACTTAGACCAAGAATTTTTAGATTATCTCAAAGATAATGGGATTTTATCTCAATGGACTCCACCTTACACACCACGACTCAATGGTGTGGCTGAAAGGAGAAACCGAACCTTGTTGGATATGGTATGGTCGATGATGGGCTTTGCAAATTTACCAAAATCCTTTTGGGGGTATGCACTCGAGATAGCTATTTATTTGCTAAATAGAGTTCCATCAAAGGCAGTTAATGTTACTCAATATGAGATGTGGACTAACAAAAAACCTTATCTTTCTCATTTGAAAGTTTGGGGTTGTCCTGCTTATGTGAAGCGAACACAGTCAGATAAGCTTGATGTGAAGTCTGAAAAGTGTTTGTTCGTAGAATATCATAAAGAAACAATGGGATATCAATTTTACCATGCTGAGGATCAAAAAGTGTTTGTTTCAAATCATGTTGTCTTTTTAGAGAAATAGTTTCTTTTAAAAGAAGATAGTGGGAGTAAAATTGAACTTGAAGAAGTTCAAGATGCTCGAACAGATGCAGATCAAGTACCTGAACCTGAGACTATGACTCATACAGATGAAGTAACAGTTCAACCTTCTTCAACACAGGAAGTTCGTAGGTCACATAAGATACGTTCTGTTCCCAAGAGATATGGATTTCTCGTGATTGAACGGAATGACGTATTGCTCATAGAAGATAATGAGCCTACTACCTATGAAGAGGTTCTGAAGAGTTCAGAATCTGAGAAATAGCCTAGTGCCATGAAAGCATAAATGGATTCCATGTATGAAAACCAAATATGAACTTTGGTTGAGATACCCGAAGGAATAAAACCTATAAGGTGTAAATGGGTTTTCAAAAAGAAAACCGACATGGATGGTAATGTGATTACTTATAAAGCAAGGCTTGTGGCCAAAGGTTTTTGTCAAAGACAAAGAATAGACTATGACGAGACCTTTAGCCCAATAGCAATGCTTAAATCCATTAGGATCCTCGTAGCCATTGTCACTTATTATGATTATGAGATATGGTGAATGGATGTGAAGACAGCTTTCCTAAATGAAAATCTTGCCAAGGATGTATATATGACACAACCAGAGGGCTTCATCTCCTATGATGGTGAAAAGGTATGCAAGCTTCAGAAATCCATCTATGGATTGAAACAAGCATCCAAGAGTTAGAATATCTGCTTTGATGTCATAATTAAAGAGTTTGGTTTCTCACAAAATTTCGACGAACCCTATGTGTACAAGAAGGTTAGTGGGAGTGCAATCGTATTCCTTGTGCTCTATGTAGATGACACATTGTTACTAGGAAACGGTGTCTTTATGCTATAATATGTAAAGATTTGGTTGTCCAAACAATTTGCTATGACAGATCTCGGTGAAGCAACTTATATCCTCGGGATAAAGATCTATATAGATAGATCACAAAGGTTGCTTGGTCTTTCACAATCAACGTACATAGATAAGATGCTAAAGAGGTTTAGCATGGAGCAGTCCAAAAGAGGGTATCTTCCTATGTCTCATAGGATAACACTCTCGAAGTCTATATGTCCTAAGATATAAGATGAGAGGACGCGCATGAATATGATCCTGTATGCATTTGCAATAGTATCTATCATATACGTTATGTTATGTACAAGACTTGATGTATCATATGCTCCAAGTGTTACAAGAAGATACCAATCAGATCCTAGTGAGGGTCACTGGGTGGCTGTCAAGAACACCCTCAAGTACTTGCAAAGGACTAAGGATGTTTTCTTGATATATGGAGATGGAAATCTAAAAGTGAGCGAGCATACAGATGCCAGTTTTCAATTTGATAAGGATGATTCAAAATCCCAATCAGGTTTTATATTCACATTGAACGGCGGGGCGATTAGTTGGAAGAGTTCCAAATAAGAGACGACTACTAATTCAACAACCGAGACAGAGTACATTACAGCTTCAAACGCAGTAAAGGAAGCAGTTTGGATCAAGAAGTTCATTACTAAACTTGGAGTGGTTCCTAGCAGTGATGGACTCATACAGTTGTCTTGTGACAATAATGGGGCTATTGCGCAGGCGAAGGAACCAAGGTCTCATCAACGATCCAAGCACATACTTTGCAGATATCATCTGATCAGGGAGATCATTAGTCGAGGTGATGTACAGATAGAGAGAATTTCCACCGAGCAGAATATTGCTGATCCATTGACGAAGCCATTGTCACATAATAGATTTGATTCTCATGTACTCGCCTATGGCATTAGATACTAAGGCGATTGGCTTTAGGTCAAGTGGGAGATTTGTTAGAGTAGTACCCTAAAAGCAGTCGCCTTTAGTGCATTTTATACAAAGTTATGTACAAACTTTATTTTTAATAATAAAGAAAAGCATATTTCATTAATTTGGTATTCATTCTTTATGAATTGATATTGATCTATAAGGAAATTAATGAAGCCCATGATATATGAAATAGTATGAAGGAAATTATGATGTGATCATACTACTAAGATTCCTATCATATTCAATTATGTCAGTATCTAATTATCCCTAGTCATAGGATTAATGAGACTGGACATCGTTAATCCAGATAGACTAGCGCATTTCAAACTCCTTGATTTGATCAAGTAGTGGATCTCAGAAACTGTAAACATGAGATGTTTAGAGTTGAAATGTGGATGCTTACTAGAGGTAAGAAGTACATTAGATGACCTACTATGAGATCATCACATGGATGTCCTATTCTAATGTCAGTGATAATCTCATCATAGCAATGGTGCAAGTATGCTTAAACTTGAGGTACTTAAGGATATCTTGGATACTGATTCTGTGCTTTGACTCCATTCTTTATTGCCTTGCAGAGGTCTCTCCTAGGGTGGTGATTGGGTACAATTTGAGGTATTTGAAGGTAATTGAGTAACCAATAGAGGATTCACCACTTCTGTGATAGCAAAAGATGATACCCACAGCCTCTTTTTGAGGTTATTACTTGGAAACCTATGGTCAGAGTACATGTGTCATGAAAAATGTCTTCATTGACATATAAAGTAATGAGTCCTAAGACGAGAACTGATATCACTGAGCTATATTTGACGTAGTCAGTATAGTAAGAGTTGACACTTTGCCCATACTCATAACCAAGTCGGGTATAGCATGGTGAAAGGATGAATTGCATAACAATTATCTATAGGAAGGTTCGTAAGATGGTTCGTGATGAGCATAGGTTTTTTCATCAAACCACTTACTTTCCGGTCAATTGGGGGTCATAATGTGTTACTAGACACTGCTCATGACTTGTTTAGATTAAGTGTTAATCTAAGTGGCCAACATAACTGAGAACCTAATGGGTCATATGCATAAGAGTGACTCGGAGGATTCATAAAATAGTTTTGGATAGAGATCCATTATATAGAGAACAATATAACCAAATGGATCCCGATGAGATCGCGACGTCCATATTGCTGAAACAAGTCTCTGGTGTTTTTTCCACACTTGGGACCTGGTAGGACCGATCCTAGTGTGATTGGACTATGTCAGTATATATATATAAGCTGTTTTAACGTGGAAGATGAGGGAGGGTGTTTTAAAGTTAGGCATTTATTGTCTTTAAAGGTGAAAAGACAAAAATAAAAAAAAAAGTAAAAGGAAGAAGATCGTGAGAATTGTGAAGTAAGCTACTTAACTCTCTCATCTTTCTCATCTTCTTCCTCTCCATTTTGCTTTCATATTTTTGTTCTCCTTTTGCGTCTACGTTCTTGCTCTCCATAGAACAAAGAAGAGAGCTAGCACTCTTGTCTTTGTTGTAGCCATTTTCATATCAAAGAGTTTGATTTGGTTAGTTTCTTTGATCTCTGCATGGATACCGTTGGAGGCGGTCTGTTTTAATCGTTGTAGTTTGTGACAACCCGACGAGTAGAAGATCGAAGAACGAAGGAGACTACTCACAAGGTACATGGTTATTATATAAATGATTGATTTGTGTAAATGCCATAAATTCCTATATATATGTGTGTTATGAACATGTATGTGAATTAAGAATTTTCAGCTATGTTTAATGGTATTTCCTTGTACAAGCATGTAGATCCTGAAATTCGGGAAAGTCTAGGAGCAATTTTTTTTTTGTTTTTCCACACTGCTTGTATATGATGCACACACTAGGATTTTCCTACAGATACCACTGTTAGGTTAGCCGTGGTTGCATGCATCACAAGCATGCGGATGCAGCGGAAGTGTCGAAGTGAAGATTTCGACACCATGACAACTCGAAAACAACAAGATCATACATGCATGCAAGGATATGTAAAGAACATGAAATATAAAAACATTTTTACCTTTGTTTCTCCTCTTTTCTTGTTTCTTCTCCTTGTTTGGGTTGTTACAAACACCAAACCCTTCCTTGATCACCAAAGAACATGCAAATAAGAAAGATGAAACAATATGTAAGGGTTTTAGAACACCAAACTTGATGAATTCAAGTATATTTTCAAATGGGAGATAGATCAAGGTTATCTTGCATGCATGTTGATTTATACAGCAATTACATAAATTGCATGAAGATAACTCAAAAACTCTTTTCACTCTCTCTAGAATACTTGTAGAACCCTTTCTCTATCACTTGAGTATGTAAGAAGTGGAAGAAGCTCGTGTACATAAGTAAAGAACTAATTTATATATCATTTCGTGGGCTCTGTCATAATCGTGGCCTGCTTAAATTAGGCCATACTAACTCAAGAACTCTTCTCACTCTCTCTAGAACACTTATAGAACCCTTTGTCTATCACTTGAGTATGTAAGAAGTGGAAGAAGCTCGTGTACATAAGTGAAGAACTCACTTATATATCATTTCGTGACCTGGCTCGCCTTCGGCCACAATCGTGGCCCTATGAGTCACGATCGTGGCCTACTTAAATTAGGCCATACACTCTTGTTTTTCATCCAATCTTTTATGCGTGTGACCCTTAGGTTCCTAGTTATTTTAGGCACTTGAATTAACTCTTAATTTAATCAAATCATGAAAGGTTTCATGATGCCAATTTATCATAATATAAGTGGATTAACACAAGAACTCTTCGATAGTTAATTGTCCAATTTATGAACCTTTTCATAGACAATTATCATTTAATTCGTCCTTTCACCATACTATACCCCACTTGATTCAGAGTATGGGCTATGTGTCAACTCCCACTAAACTGAATACGTTAAATCTAGTCCAAGTGATGTTAGTTCTTATCCTAGGATCTCATTATTCTTATGTGTCATTGAAGACTTTCTTCATGACACATAATTGCTTTGGCCAGAGACTCCTGAGTAATGACCTCGACAAGAAGCCGTGGGTATCATCTCCTTCTATCAGGAGTGGCGAATCCTTTATTGGCTAACCAATTATCTTCGAATACAAATAACTGTACCCAATCACTACCCTAAAAGCGACTTCGTCTTGAGATAACAAGGAATAATGTCAAAGCACAGGATTCGTATCCAAGATATCCTTGAGTACCTCAAGTCTAAGGAAGGATATTTGCAACATTGCTATGATGAGATTAATCATTGACATTCGATAGATCATCCATATGATAATCTCATAACGGGTCATCCGATGTACTTACTACTCTTAGTAAGCATCCACATATTAACTCTAAACATCTCATGCTTACAGTTTATGAAATCCACTACTTGATCAAATCAAGGAGTATAATATGTGCTAGTCTTTCTGGATTAATAATGTCTTGTCTTATTAATCCTATGACTAGGGATTATTTAGATACTAACATAATTATACGTGACAGGAATCTCATTATTATGATCTCGTCATGATTTCCTTCGTGCTATATTACTTCATTAATTCGATTTAAGACCAATATCAATTCATATATAAATGAATATAAAATCAATGAAAAATGTCTTTCACTTTATTAATCAAAATACAATTTGTACAAAAGTACTAAAGACGATTGCCTTTAGAGCACTACTCTAATAAGAAATAATTTTTTATCGATTATTAATTGTGGTTTTTTTAAAGTATCGATCTTGGTTTTAATAGTGAAAGTGGTTGTAAACCAAGGTTTATTCTATTGATAATTTTCTTTTCATTATTTTTAATTTTTAATTTATTTTAATCACAACAATTATTTCATTAAATATTTCTTGTCCTGTAGTTAATCAACTAGAATTCCTTGTAGGAATGATTCATACTTTCCTATACTACATTTTTGTTATATAGGAATTTATGATTTAGTTTGGGTACAAATGACAACAATACCAATAATTTTTAACTTTACTTCAACCATGTCTCAAAAAATATAATAATATAAATTTGATATAACAACTATCTCTGAATTCATATTAATATTACTTTTCACACATTTTTCATATAAATAATAATCATAGTTAATATAAGAAAAATATTGTTTATTTCTCGTATACATATAAAACTAAGAATAATATAAAATACTTAAAGTGTTACAATCGATTACTTCAAAACATTCAATAATAAGAATAATATAGGTCTATAAGTATAACAACAAGAGTTCATACCAAGGAACATATCACAGCATAAGGGAAACCTGAAACCAAAATAATTCTATTTAAAAGCTTACATTTATATTGCATATATAGAATTTAATATATACATCAAATACAAATGAAAAAAAAGAGAGAAAATGAAAATGTGAAACTTCATACAATGGCATATCTGCTCAAATCCCATTAGCCTTAATTTTCATTTGGTACAAAATCCTCATCATTAATGGAAATCTCATCATCATCATCATTCAAACTCATTGCACCGAATGACATGTTAGTTCTTCCTATCTAAGATTATCTTCCAAGTTACTCTCATCTATAAAACTTAGTTCCTCAAAAACCCAATCAGCTAAAATATCGATATGATTAAGGCAAATTGGATATGTAGAACTAGTTATACAATTAAGAGTTTTAGTAAACAAATAAAATAAAATTATCAAGAAATTATAAGATAATGATAATAATATATCTTTCTCGAAGCTTTAAGTTGTATCAAAAAAAGGTCACGTCTTTTTTTCTTTCATGTTCTAATCTATTCTTTTTAGAATGGATGAATTCAATCATGCTCTAATTCACACATTAACTTATAATTTAAATTGTAAACATTTACAATTCCATAACACCTTTTTCAAATTAGTCTACTGAGCAATTGTAAGACAAAAATAATCTTATAAATAAAATAAAGTCACGATTAATTTAAAAAAGAAACAAAAATGAATAAATATATACCTAGATTAAGTTTATCACTTTGACGAATTGCAATGGACATCCTAAAAATCATTGCACGCTTCCTTATATACTCCATTTATGAACTAATGAGATATTACATCATCTCATTTGAAACGATTGTCGTGATATTTAATGACATTCCCCTATTAACTTCAACTCTTTTTGTAAAACATGGTCTAAAATAGACACTAGGATTCAGAAATGTCCTAGCATTAAAAAATAGAGAGTAAAGATGTCTCTCCCATCTTTCATTGATGACTGCTAGATAAGGTATATATGAGGAAGACATATTTTTTAGCTTGATCTTGATTGCTTCCTCTGGCCTCTCCATGGCATTACAAAAGTAACATATTATTACCTTCTTATTACTATCAACTATTGGTACTGATGTCGCCTGCAACCAAATTAATACCAACTCTAGCAATAAAAATGTAGTTAGTGAAGAGTTAAGATCATTCCCACGAGAAACTTTAACGGAAAATGTTAAACGAGTTGAAATGAAATGGGGAGGTTTGGTTTAACGTAATTTAAAAGAAATTAAAATGGCTGAAATTAATTTAACGTAATTTAAATGAAATTAAAATGACTGAAATTAAAAATAGCAAAAATATTCAAATCTGGAAATTCAGTGAACAAACCTTAGTTTCGGGTTACCGACGTTATCGAACTGATATGGATCCTCGATATAAAACTCAATCTGTTAATAAACAATCATTGGGGGTTGTTTTCTCTTAAGAAACATGAATTATAAACATTCTTATTAGTTAACAACTTAGATACGATCTTAAGTTTAATTGATTAATAGCATTAAGAACTAAGAAACCAATGAATATGACAACACATGTACGACATGCATTTAATCTAGTTAAGCATCTTCTTAGAATTTCCAACTTTAACGTAAAGATAGCAATCCTAATTGCTACTTGTGATTAGTAAGATTGAACGTCATATTCTACCAATTTAGCGGTAAATTAAACAAATTAATTCCTAGTTGCGTACCCTATAAATCAATCAATTCAATCATAAAAAATAAATCGGAAGACATTTAATATTCATTAATGAAAAAAACTTTTATTTAGAATCTCACTATACCAAATGATAACGAGGTTCCCTTCAACCAAGAAGAATAATTTAACTACTCATAATGAAAGTGAAAATCAACAAAGAAATAACAAAATACGAAACTCCATCCCTGGTCTTTTCCGAGAAAATACGAAAATTCCTAGAAAAATACTGTAGAAACGTAAACTACTCTAAGAATGCTATCAAAAGCCAGAAGAAGACTACAAGAAACTTAAAACTACTCCTAATGCTATTGCTGCATGAACAGTAAAAATTCTCTTCTTTTAAGCTTTTCGATCTCTTCATCTTTCCTCCTTTTTGTGATCTTTAGCAGATAATCTATCCCCCATATTCAGGTTGCAGATCCCCATTTGTAAGGTAGCAATCTGATTCTCAAGATCATGAAAATCTCAGGTGAATCAGATTTGAATTTAAAAACAGATTCTGCATATGTTTTTTGTCCTTGCAAGTGCCCACGATTAGTCACTGATTTTTCTGCAAGTCTGGAATTTCGGATCATCTTTGCTTTCCTTGCATCTTTTTGATTCAATTCCATCTCTCAAGTGTTGAAATTCACCTGAGAACAATTTAGAAACAAGTCCATCAATTTTGCACAATAATTTCAACACATTAAAGAAATATATCCCAAAATTAGTACAAAAATGACAACTTAACAACCATATGACGTACTCTCACCAAAAGCTTATAAAGTTCAATGACAAATTGACATTGAGACTAAAATTAATGATCTTCCAAATACAATTTTGGAAACCTCCATTTCATCATTAGACCTAACATGTTAAGATGCAACTTGCTTATCAATTGTAAAAAATTATCTCAACTCCTTCTTTATTATAACAAAACAATAAAGTGATAAGAAATTGGTTGCAGATCTTAAAACAATAAGATGATACAAATTCCTACCATTAGTGAAATCCTTTCTCATCAAATTTAGAACCCATATATAATTATAAACAAACGTAGTCATTTTTCTCACTTTCTTAACAATTTCATCAATGATAAAGTATTTAATATCTCCTATACTTTTCAACATCAGTTCGATGTAATATGTAACACAAAGAATCTAATGGAAAAATTGTACCAACTTTGCAACCTTTTATCAATGATAAATTGTATAATATTTTCAAGCTCAACTTTATTCACAACTTCATCAAATATCTCTAAAGGAATATCAACATTTCTTACAAGTCTGGATGCTTTAATGAGCTTTAAAAAACATTGTCCCTCGATAGAATAAACCAAAAAAATTGATAATGGGCTCCTTAGATTTTTCAATCATCACATATGATTGAACATCCATAAATTATTCATATCATTCTTTTTTACTCAAATAATTTTTTATTTCACAAATAAAGCTACTCAAAAGATTACATTCATAGTCATCAATTGAAGGAGCTTTATATCTTGAACCATAAGAGGCAATATCATCCACCATAGGCTGTTAATAATAGATTGAGCAGTATCAAATGACACACCTACACTATATCGCCATCTAGCCATTATCATGTCCATATTACAAGTTACTTCTTTATATTGTAATGCATTACAAATTGAAGGTTCAACTCTAAGGGTTATTCATGGACCCAAAAAGTTGGACATTTGTATTCTTCTCTTTCTCATATGGGATGTGGTAATCCCTTCTTATTAGGTATAGATACCACCTTTAACATTGTCTGTATCATCTTAACTATTGTAAAAAGAATTTCCACCACCAATTTTATAATTCAATCTTTGCCTTATTCTTTCTCATTCTGATACTCTTCAAGTAAAGTTTTCATCTACCATTTCACATTATAACTAACTTTCTTACAAGGCTCTATGTCACCTTTGATTGTAGCTATTTTTTTTAATTTAGTTATTCCTCCACTTTTCAAACGTTTGTTACAATACAAAAAAATATTATGATTCTTCGAATTAGGAACCAATCTATCACAAGCTCAAATTGGATTATTGAATCTTCCTGTAGAGGTTAAATTATCAGGAGTACTTGAACTTTTCACTATTTATCTGTAAAAATAAATAAAGGTATATGTAATAATTAAATTAATAAATTCATATCAAAAATAAAGTTTCTACATGAAAGATATAGAACATTAATTTGAGTTATATAATAGAGAAATCTCTCTCTCTCTCTCTCTCTCTCTATATATATATATATAATGTTTTTTGAAAGGTATATATATTCATTTATATATAATATTGATGTCTATAAAAATTATATGTAGGTACATTAAAAATATAAAATAATTTCTATCTTACATCTTTCCTTTAGCAATGCACATTATAAAAATTCTTTATTGTAAAAAATAAAAAGAAAACAAAGCATTACTTAAACATTCAGACTTTCACATTATGTTGAGTAATGAGTATACTCTCATAAATCAAGGTAGATCTTAAAGGCTATTCTGATGAAGTTATGGAGAATTCAAATTACTTTGTGTTTAATATAATTATGGAGAAATCATATTACTTAAAGTCTCTTTTTCTACTACCCATGGGCTATTTTTCTACTATATATTTAACTACCCATAAGATAGGATAATGGTATATATGAATTTGATACTAGCTAGCCAATACTTGCTAAATCCCTAAGATGGTCAAACTAAACTATTTTGTGATATAATAGAGCACGACTATAGATATACTAAGTGAAATATGTTATCACTTCTTTAAAAGGAGTTAGAGGTTTGAAGCATTTTGTACATTATTTATCACACATGAATTTGCATTTGTAAGTTTGCTATCGTGTTACAAATATTACTTTTCAAAGTTTAATTTTGTGTATTTGTAAACTTATTTTCTAATGACAACAAGATAGGAAGAATGCAAATGGTTCATTTTTAACTTAGCTGTATGTTACCAACTTTATTATAAGATGTTAGTTTCCAAAAATCAGACTTAAAGATTAAAAGGAGACTTAAAACTATATATTATTGTTAAAATTAAAAAGCCAAATGTTACTTATATACTATTAATGTACTTACAAAGCTTAGAGACAAACATAATAATTTTTGTTAATATAATCAAGCCAAAACACCAATGACCAAATGCATTACACACAAAGTAATTTACAATTACAAGATTGTGTGTCTTGCTATTGAATGTTGATAGTTAATACTGTGAATAGACACAATGTAGAAGAAGAAGAAGAAGATGCCAACAATAGGAGAAGATGATGGCAACACTGTGACGGAGCAACAATGACGGTGAAGTGGCGGCGATGGAAAAGTTTGCAATCAGTTAAGAAAGAAGGCAGAGACATTGAGGCTATAAGGCTATGTTTGGTTGGAGGTAAGGTTTCTAATTGAATTCAATAGAATGGAATGGTTTATAATGGATGGAATGTAAATGGATGTAATATTAGAAAATTGTTGTTTGGGAGGGATAGAAGGTTTTATAATGTAATATAGTGAACTGTTATTTGGAAGATTGATGGAATGAAATGTAATTTATGTATAATAATAATAAATGACTATTATACCCTTGATAGAACAAAACAATTAATGAGATTATTGTCTTGCTGCTTGTTATTAGGGTTGAGGGTATAATTGGTATTAGGTAGTACATATTTTTCATTTTACATTTTATCCTAAACCTCTTAAACCAGATGCAACTTATTTTTATTATTTACGAGGGAATATGATGTAATGTAAAATCCTCCCCTTCCATCTTATTCCATTTGATTTCATTATAAATTCTCGTCCTAAACGATGAAATAATATTACATTCTATTCCGTTCCATTATTAATTGCCCAACCAAACGTAGCTTAAGGGAGAGGTAGTTAGCTTATTTTAGTTTTACGAGACAATCAGTTATACATATATATAATCAATTAATTTAGCTCTCAAACTTTTAATATTTACAAATTTTATCCACGGTCGATACCAGCTAATACCATCCGAAATGGCTGGTACCAAATCGGTATCTGAACCCATTACAATATTATGCCATCTAGTATTGTTTTTTGGCTAACATAATAAGTATCAGTTGGAATAGTATGAAATCCTTTCTATTGTATATACGGATTACTTGTATACATGTATAAAAAATCATAAAAATTATTAATAATTTATTAAAAAATGGACAATTTACACTTTGTATATTGCATATACACCAAGGAAATGACTTTATACCTTCATTAGTGTCTAAACTATGAATATAGGCGTAAACTAATATATTTTTGATCTTTTTACAATTATCCACAAAAATTTATCATCTGTGAATTCATTTTTAAAATCACTAATTAAAGAATTACTAATGTAATTGATGCATAATGCTTAACCTATCAATTTAATCAATATTTACATTTTGTAGATTAACCTTAAACCTGATATATAAAATTTTAAAAATCTTTTAGACTATTTTGATACTTAAATGTGATCTTATGTATATATTTTTTAATTTTATAGAAAGGATCTTGTCATGTAGAAGATACTAAAATGTATGGTATATTCACCAATTCAACACAAATGAGACTACTTAAATACAAGATGTTTATCTTTTAATGTCAAACTAAGCAATTGATTTACGGATAAAATGAGAAAATTTTAGAACTTTACAATTGAGTTGAGCGCATAGTAATATTGTGTGTTATTTAGCGTAAATGACTACTCACTATTCCTTTTGATAGCTCTTTTATGTACAAATAATATATAAAAATTAAGAATGATTTGAGAGTCTAATTATGAACCTTTAAGAAGAGAGAATAAAGGTAAGATAATTACGGAGGATGGCTGTTTCAAAATTAAAATTCAATTAATGTTTTTAAGATTAAGCATAAAAATTAAGAATAGCAAACACTTTTTTTATGAAATTACGCAAAAAAAAATTATAATTTTTACAAAAAAATTTATTTACCAAAGTGCAACTTTTATTGTGCACATCATACGTATTCTAACATTACATCAACTAATAAATTAAATAAAAAAAGTCTCCAGACCAAAGCGGCGTCACTTATTGGCGTCACTTAACTGGTTTTCGAGTTCGTTGAGTCTAATAATCAATTTCCCCCAATCTCTCTCCACAGCAGGCGCTATCCCCCATACCCAAATCCCCAATCAACAACTTCTCAATTTCTAGGGTTTTTTATTTTCTTTGATCTCTCAATTACCCCCTCTTTAATTCTCCTTCAAGTCTCTCCTTTCCAGGTAAACTCTTTTTCAAGCTCCGGTTTCTACTTCTTTCGGTTCGCACATCTCTAGTTTTTTGTTTATTTATACACTTTTTTTTGTTTCACTGTCATGAACCTAATTCTTTGTCTTATTTTGCATTTGTTGAAAGCCCTTGCCCTCTGTTTCGTGACGTATAGGACTGTATAAGAATTAAGAAAAAGGTTCACTCTTTTTCAGTTGATTGGATTTGTTGGCATTTTTAAACCTAAGAATATTAGGTATCTTGTTCTGTGTTTAGTTGGTTTAGGACCTGAATGGAGCTCAATATAATCTTCAAGTTATCTACTTGTTTACAACCTATCGGTTGGTGATGTGTAATTCTTATCAAGTTTCAAGTAGACTTTTTGTTACTTCTTCGAATCCTCCTCGCCTGCATGCCTAAGTGCTGGGATATGGTTTTCTTGAGATTTTTTTTTTCTGATTTTCCACTCTTTGGATGCGATGAAGCGATAACATAGTTATTTACTTATTCGCAGCGTCAGATGAGTATTTAGCTGATTTTATTTTTCATTCTTTGCATCTTGTTCACGTTGTGGTGGACTTCAATTGACATGTGTTTATGCGTAATATGCAAATTCTGAAACTGAAACGGAAGCCTGAACGTAATGGGATGTAGTGTTGGCAGTAAAATAATCGGCTGTATTGATAGGATTAAGCACATCAGTAAAGTAGTGTTAGAAATACTAATAGTTAATTAACGTCTGGACTAATTCAGAAAATTATCTTTAGTTCTATTTTATCAATGTAGTGGACTCACGTTTTGGTATGAATGAAAATGTCTTCATCTCTCTGGTTCCGATCTTCCAAATTCTTCTATCGACTTCTATGTTAGATTGTACTTTTAGTTGATAAAATGATTGGTAGTTTTATTCTGCAGTTGCTGAAGTACAGCTGAAAGAGCTAGAGGGCTAAGTGATGGTTATATGAGGTACGTCTTCAATCTGGATCCATAAGTGGGAATAGGGTGCTGAGCTTCTCAGAAAATACAAGAGCCAGCTGAAGAATGTTTCTTGTGAATGAGTCCCAAGCATACATATATTTCAAAGTGTTCTCTCTAAGTATGAGTATTTTTAACTGGGCTTATCAAATAATTCCGAACTGCTTTGCACAGTAATTTATTTTTAATGAAAAAAGTGTTTGAATATTATGGTTTATTTTTATCCTTGTCTGCATTTCTCTTTGTTTCTTTGTCTGTGGAAATTTGGAATGTAGTCAGTCAGCTTTATGTTTTAATCCGCTGTCTTTCATTGTCTTATGAGTTTAGGGTTTCACTGGGTTGCTAATAAACCAGGCTAAGGTTAGTCCATATTGTGTTGAGTTGGGCCTCAGCTTGGTGTTGACTTGAGTTCTTTATTGTGGTTCAGCCAACTCTATGATGTTCTAATCAATTCATTGGCTTGATTTGCTTATATCCCAAACAAGGTCGAAGCTGAGTTTTCTAACGTAAAACTGATATTAGGTAGTTGAATGAAATTGCATTTAAATTTCAATTGTACATTATTTTTATGTATTTTGACGTGTTTGAAATCTCATTTAAGTTATGCTATTGAAGAACTCTACTTGTTTGAATTTCCCTTTACTTTTATACTTAGTGACAGTCAAGCTTGAGTCAGTGAACTGAAGGTTACATGTCATTTGAATTCTAACCATTTAGTGTTGCATTGCTCTACTTGTCTAGTTCTCAGAATCAAGTTTGAACTACTTGACATGCTGGAATATATGTGTGAATACTTGCTTCTATGCTCTGGTCTAGCTTTTTATGAAATTAACAAATTAAATATTTCAAGTGTTGAGCTTTACTTAAGTGTTAATTTTGAATATATACAACTTGAAGATAACAGTTCCCTTCCCTTAATGGGTCTGCAGGACATGTTAAAATTGGTAATCCAGCAGGATGAGCACTGATATTTTTGATGGACAGGTCCTAGCTGAGAAGCTTGCAAAACTCAACAACTCACAGCAGAGCATTGAATGTATCCTTTGTTCTGAGAATCTTATTCTTTGAGATCATATGTAGTTCTAATAAACTGGATCGTAGAAGTCCACATCCTAATCTCGAAGTCCCCATCTTACTGGTCTGCATTTCTCAGCGTCCTAACACTTTCTCTCAATGGAGACTCAGCAATTTCAAGGTTCCCTGGTTAGATGTCCTTTAGAAAGCAACAATTACAAAAGTTAGGGTCCTTTTGAGGAGAGTTTCAGTTTAGATATAATGTTGCTAAATTTTTCACTCCTTTGATTGAAAGGACAAAGCCACAAATTTATTTTGGAATTATTGTATCTCCATAAACAATTTCCCCTTTCTGTCTATCCCCCCCGTTTTTTTTTGGTTTTCTTGAAGTCTATAGTTTCAAGAGATCCAACCGGTGTGATCTTTTTCTAATTTGGTTCCATTGATCTCTGGTAATTGCTTCTTTGTATCCATTTCCTTATATTAATTACCTTAAATAATTTAAGGTTCTAAACAGTCTTCCTACGACGGTGAGGGTGACTGCAACCTGTTTCAACTAATGATCACCAAAATTTACTCATACTTCACATCTAAGTTTACCCAAGTATAGTCTTCAAACAGTTTTGAAACATTCAAAGATAATAAATATGGTAGATAGTGTTAAATAATATGATCACTTATCTGAGTCCAACCATTATTAACCTGTTCTGTATTCTCTTCCATTGTTTTCTTCAAAGTTTCCTGCTATAATGACTTTGAGTGTGTTTCTTTAACAATTGTTCTAGCATTGTCGAGTTGGTGTATCTCTCATCGGAAGAGAGCAAGGCAGGTTGTTGAGACATGGGAAAATTTTTTCAACTCATCCCAGAGAGAGCAGCGTGTCCCTTTCCTCTATTTGGCTAATGACATATTGCAAAATAGCAGGCGGAAGGGTAGTGAATTTGTGAATGAATTCTGGAAAGTTCTTCCTGCAGCACTGAAACATGTTTATGAGAATGGTGATGAGCATGGGAAGAAAGTTGTGACCAGATTGGTAAGTCTTAGCTGTTGAGTAAATGCTATGTATTTCATTGATTTCTGTGCTGTGTTTGTAAAAAGTGACTTGAAATATTCATCATCAACCACGTCAGCTTTCTTCTTCTTCTTTTTAGTCTTTGGTTCCTAATTATTCTATGATAAAGAACTAGCAATGCCTGTACTGGGTAAAAAGTTATGTGGAAAAACTTTTAACAAAAACAGTTTTAGATCTTTAACTTTGTTCATTTGAAATTGATGAATTGTTGTTCAAAGTTTCTATGAGCTTTTAACTTTTTATAAATTTCTTTTGTTTTTGAATTGAAATCTGGAAAAGTATAACGAGTCCAATGACATTATAAATTCTCACTCTGTACTGCTAAAAATTAGCTTTATAACGGAATGATTTTAATGTGATTGAACAAGGATTTTTCCTGGCTTGTTAGATTTTTTAAATAATTCTGCACTTCCCTTTGTTGAGTGGCTTATGCTACAGTTTCTCACTTTTTATAAGGTCTCAATTTTCCTCGTAGGTGAGAATTTTATTTTTTATGCGATTGTGAGTCCTGAGAACAGTATGTTGCTTCATATACCTTTTACATATGGCTGGCATTGGTGTCATTATCAAACAGTTCATTAGGCTGTTAACCTCAATTTTGTATAATTCAGTGGTTTGGGAGACTATAGATAAATCTATTCAGGATCTTCGTTGATAAAGAATAAAGTATACTTATAATGCCCACCTTTACTCTTGGAGTGTTGAGCTATCCTTTTCAAACTAATAGTTATGGTCATGGATAAGTTTATCTCTTTGATTTGTGCTATTCTGAGCCTTTTCTGGGTTGATCTTCTTTAATAAGGAGATCATTCATGAAACTCTCATGAAGCTTGTCATGAAACACTACTCTTGCACGTGATAAGTGGGATGAACGAGAGTGAAGCAGAATAAAAGTATACATAAAAATGCTATATGAATGTCCTTCCTGTTGTGGCCTTTTGGACTCATAGGTGTTATCCTTCTCTTCATCCTTAATATCTTCTAATTTCTTCTGATGTTTGAATCTTCACATACTTTTTGACTTCTCAATTTTACAGCTGTGCTTTCTTATATACCTAGCATCTGACTGTCACGGTCAGACCAAGTATTTGTATACTTTATTGTTCTTTTCTGCAATATTTTTCCTTTTAGGGTGTCAATTTAATGGGTTTGTAATTGGTGCTGCGTAATGCTGAACTGGTGGACGGTGTTATTACATAGTTAAGATAAAGATCTTTGTGAAGTCATATATGAGAACTTCTCATTTTTTTCTCCCCGCTATTCTTGGTGATGTTTCAGGGTTGGCTGAGTCTTCAATTTAATCTGTGGACTGCCTAATAGTCCAATTTTCTTTTGGACTAAACATAAACTTGGGGAAATTTCTAAATTATCTTCCTTTCCTTATAATTAGATTTTGTTTAGAGGAAGTTGTTCTGTCTCTAGGTCTTATAACTAGTTTGCGAGATTTAAGTATAATCCACGATGTGATTATGCTCTAATTGTTTAGCAAGTTTCAGGTTTTCTTGATATAGATGTGCGATTGTTGAATTCAGTGAACAATTCTTTTCTACTAATTTTGTATTCCAAGCTTTCTCATTGACTGGCTTCTTGGAGCGTTAATTTTATTCATGCTAATTTGGAGTTGGAGTTTCTTATGTTTTTCGTTTTATTCCAAGTAAGAAGGTATTGTTTTTTATCTTATGGTTGTTCCTCTATATAGGTTGACATATGGGAGGAAAGAAAAGTTTTTGGATCTCGTGGTCATGGTCTTAAAGATGAAATGCTTGGTAAAAATCCTCCTCCTCCATTAGCAAGCAATGGAAAGAGCTCAAATCCCATCAAAATAGTCAAAAGGGATGCACACTCAGTAAGAATTGTAAGCATTTGGCTTTTTGTTGAGGGTACTCCATTTTAGTTGCCTAAAGGGTTTTGCAGTTCTGAGGTGTTTAATATCTTTTTCTGGCTATCTTTACCTCAGAAATTGGCTGCTGGAGGTCTGCCAGAGAAGATCCTAACTTCATTCCAATCCGTGCTTGATGAAGATCTTAATGAGGAAGCTGCTTTGAACAAATGTCATACTGCTGTTTCCCTTGTGGGAAAAATCAGGGAAAGGATGGAAAGTTCAGGTTTAGGTAACTGTTTTCTCGCTCCCCATCATGAAAACATGTATAGTTATCTTATTCTATGATGAACCGGTAACTATCTATCTATTGTAATGAATATCCTTGCTTTCCTTTTCATTTATTTTATAATGCTCTGTGTTCAAGATGTGTTTCTGTAATGTTTACTGAATTTCTGGTGACTTGGGCAACTGAACAATGAAGCAAATATCTTCATGTCTCCACCAAAGTCTCGATCCACCTGTTCTAGGAGTCTCCTTAAAATCATTAACTTGTGGAATGTGCAAGTATATTCTCAAATTTGAAGTATGGCTCCTGACTGCTGATATAAAAGTAGGGCAGCATTTGATTATTTTTTTTTCTGATTGTGGGAAACGGTTGTTATGGATGTCAATATAAGCTCAATTGGTTCTGCTGCTTATCAGGCATGCTCATATGTAAAAACTTGTCATGACAATAACAGAAAAATCAATGTGCATGTTTGTGTATGTGTATATAAAGATAAGGAGTGGATGAAGCTGTGGTTTTACTTTAGCTGCAAATGTTCTTATTCACCTTTTCATGTGCCATTTCTGGAGCATTAGGTAATCAGCATGATCCTGTGTTGGTGGAGGAGATACAAGAGCAGGAAAAGCTACTTCAGCAATGTGTTGGGCAGCTTCAAAGTGCTGAGGCAACTAGGTGTCTTTTGGTTTCTCAACTTAAAGAGGCACTCCAGGAACAAGTACATAATCAAATTATGACCTTAAATCCAATCAAAATTTCTCTGTCTTACTTCCCTGTGCTGATTGTATTAAATATTTTTTCAGGAATCTAAGCTGGATATTATTCGTGCTCAGTTGCAAGTATGTTTTTTATTTATATTTTTAAATTATGTCCACATTGATAATGAAACTGTGCTGTTTGTGGTGCGATTTTGAGATTTTACTACTTTCTACTTGATCTTATAAAAATGCCCTAGTGTCGTATAACAAACTATGATGCTATTTATGTAACTTTCATATCCAATAGAGTTGTTTAACATTTGTACTTCTTGGGAAAACACTTATGATCACTGTTAAACCTGTTTCAAACTGGTAGAGACTGAAAGCTACTTAACTGACTGAATGTACCCTGAAGTATCAATAGTACTATGCCATTTTGTAGAAATACGAAGTGATTTGTAAGGTCATCAGTCTGATATCTTCTTATTTTTATTGTTTGATGCTTTGATACTCTTATTAGAATACCCATAAGGGCAAAGTCGATCAAGCCATGATTTGCCTAGTAAATGCTTTATCATAAACTCAATGAGAGAATTTCTAATAGATTTGGTTTAAAATTTGCATAACTAACAGCAAGAAGTATATGGAATACGATGTAAATTAGTGAATTTCAAGCCTTGTCTATCAGTTACCTTTTCAGGAGAATTGAAGGGTACAACCAATGAGGAAATGCAGAGTGATTACTAGCCAATTACTGCTGATTTTTTCAGCATGGATATTTGGAAAACTTGGCACATATTATTTTCTTTTCTCTGTTAGTAACTGAACATGATTAGTTATTATGTAATGAAAATTTTTAAGTTTTCTTTTTTCTTTAACCTTTTTATACAAGTTAAAGTTGTTTGTTTTAGAATTTTTTTTGATAGACACATCACTAGCATGTGATTACAGCTATCTGAACTGATAACAATGACATATAAGGATTGAACTCACAGATGTATATATTCTTCTAATTGATTTCTAGTGTCTAGGTATTGAAAACTAGAAAGCTTATTATGGTCTTTTTAGGATTGGAAAAATGCTCAAGTATTTAAATATATTTACTTGGGATAAGTAAATAATCATCGAGATAAGTGAATAATCATCGATTATGGTGTATAACAAAACAGCAATTATGATCCTTGAATGCACTATTTTCATCCATAAAGCTCCAATGAATTGGCATTGGAGAAAATTTGGCAATGAGCAAGAGTACAATATGGACCGTTGGATGCATGGATTAATGAGAAAGGTCTCTGGGTTGTAACAGGAAAGAGTGACTAATACTATTCATGCCACTAAACTTCATGTCAACCATGTCCATGTAGTCTTAAAAAATAACTTCGATTAAATGTGTGCAACTTGCATTTGGTTGGTTATTGATGTCTTGACATTATCCTTTGTTCTTATGTGCTGATCTAGGCATATCTTTTTCCCTTTTGTTTCTATAACTAATCTCATTATGGCCATTTAGGAATTTGACAATCAAGTTAACATCAGGGAAATTTTTTCTTGCCACATTTTTCTAGTGCTACACTTACTAGTGCATCTGAAGTTTTAGTTGTTGATTTTCTTGATTGTGCGAGAAATTGGTAAAATTTCATATGAAAGGATTTTGTGGCAAGCAGTTACCTTTAATGATTCTCAAGGTTTGTAGTTGAATCTCATAGTCCTGCTTTTCTTCATCTTTAGCAAGAAGTGACTGTTCCTTGGAGTTAAAACAATAACCTTGTTTGATTTATGCTTGCAAAGATGATGCTTTTTTGCATGGTATAAACTTATGGTTTTATACTGAATGAAACAAGTGATTGGGCATGTTGAGAACTTCGACTTCTCAGACCAGATTTTATATTCATCCACATGTTTTTGTTCTTTTTTTGAAGAACATCCCTCCACATGTTTGTTTAAATGGCTTCTTTGGATTATTTTTGCTATAGTTTTTACAAGTGGTGATTACATCTTCACACTGTTTAAAGCAGATGTTAGGAAAAGGGATCAATATGCCAACCCATATTGGTTTAAGATTGAATCCTCATTTAATTTGGTTCAGTCATTGGTTCTCTTAAATGTTTCTTCGTCTTTTCTAGTCTATCTAATTGGAAAAAAATTCAAGTCATTCTTAGTATTTTTCAACTCACCAACTTTCTATGTGGAGATAACAGGCAATCCAAATCACTATGAGATATCTAGTCACCCTTATTCAAAATCTTGCAACCGAAGTTTTCTATCATTGCAAGTTCCTTGTGATTGGTTTTGAATCTTCTAGAAAATCACTAGGTCTATATGCTCAGGGTCAAGCTGGAAGTGGATGTCTTGGCAGTTTTTGGTATAAAACTTACAAGCTAAACAACTTTGTAGTATTTTCTTAATTTGACTTGGTCCAACACGCCAATATCTATTAATAATATAGCATGGGAGGCTGAGAATTGCAGTCAGCACGTATGACAGTTGCGCTTCCCTAGTCAGTTGACCAAATGAACATGCTGAATAAATTCATGCAGACTTTCTCCTTTATCCTCAATTGATCCCTTCTTTACTCCCTTCTATCATCACATAGACTCAGAGTTCAATTGAAATGTTGCAACAAAATTGACATTTTTAGGCTATGTTTAGGAACTTTCTGATGATGTATAATAATGATAATAACACCAAACATCGTAGTTGGTGTCTCAGTTACAACGTTAAAATTGGACTACTTTTTGTTTCAGAGTGTTAGAGACCACCTTCTCTAACACAAGATACCCAATATTAGCAGAAACCTACACAAGAAGCAGACGCAAACAGCAATAAAATAGGAAGAAATATGGAAAAGTGATGAATGAACGGTGATATTGATATTCCTCAGCTAGACTTTGAGAGCTAGCTAATCTCCAGACATCCACCTTCTAGCATATCATAACTGAATGAATATTCTCTCTCCCATAACAACATTTTATTCCCCGTTTTAACTAACACTCTCATGATCACCTTCCCTCTAAGATTTCCCAATTTACCCTCACATATTGCCTGAATTGCCAGAATTGCTAGACTTCTTATTTTTCTTCTTACTATATTGTTGTTGGAATCTGGTCTCAGCACAGAGTATGTCGTCTTGACGTTGTGCATGCTTTTAATTTCTAAAGTGTGTGAAAAATACTGCCCAGATATTTGATTAAATTGATCTTTCCATTTTTATTTGGCTTATTTAAAGTTCGGATGAAACATAACCTTTTAATCGGTATTGCAGGTTGCTCGCAGTCAGATTGAACAAGGTGGCAATCCGACTAACAGATTGACGAATCCCCTTGTTTCTGGCCCCTTGACTACAACCATCACTCCGGTCTCTATGACAGAAGCCATGAGGATTGATGAAAACAACATGCCTCCAGTTCCACCAATCACTACCCCACCTCAGCATCCTCTGACACAACCTATGGCTTCCTTTGCACCAATAAAGGCTACTGATGAGGAAAGCAAGAAGGCAGCCGCAGCAGCTGTTGCTGCTAAGCTTGCTGCATCGACATCTTCTGCACAGATGCTGACATCTGTTCTTTCGTCTCTTGTGGCTGAGGAAGCTGCTTCCATGAGCAGTTTAAAATCAGCTGGATTTGCCACAAACTTGCCTTTATTCTCCCCAGAGAAGAGGCCTAAACTTGAGAAACCAATGCCTGTATCTGATTCTGGCAATTCCGATGTAGGGAATGCATCTTTTTATGCACCTTTACAACAACAGACAGGAACCTCTGTGCCTCATGTGCCTCCAACTTCCAGCATCCAATCCACCAACCAGGCACAAACTTCATACAGCACTTTACCCCCATTGCCACCACCACCACCAATATCTGTAGCTAATCCATCAGTGAATCAATATGGTCAGTCTGCTGGCATGATGCTTGGAGCAATTCAATATGGCTATGGAGCTAATGCACTTCCACCCCCACCCCCACCCCCACTACCTCCGCATATGGCAATGGGATTAGCAAGGCCTGCATCTCAGCCACCCCAGCAGTCACAGCCTCAACAACTGTCCCAGCAGCAACAGCAGCAGCAACCATCAGCGACTGGTGGATATTACAGGCCACCAGGCATTGGATTCTATGGCCAGAACCATCCGCAGGCAACTCCTCCCGTGCCTCGACAATAATCTCCCTGTGGTTTGGGAGGCAGTCTAAGAGGGCATTGTTGACTAATCTTTGTTTTTATTTGCCCAGCCATTTGCTCTAGCCATACTTTAACCTGATTACCTTTTCAAAATCTTTTAAGGCTAGAAGATTCCCCCCTGAACTTGTGTGACCCTGTATATTAATAGATAAGTAGTAGGTATGTTTTCGAAGATTTCAAGTGAAGTTTGTTCGAGGCTCCTTAGGAGATTTGCACAAATGAAAATTTTCCTAGATAGTTGGATCTTAATATCACCATGTTCATGTAAAATTATTACTAGAACGTTCAAAATTTGTCTGTGTCAAGGCTATGAGTAGAGAATGCTTGTGAAAACACATTCGGTAGGATTTGCCTATGCTCTCTGTCTCCATGGCTGGGTTTGCAATGCTGGTTGCAAAAATTGAGTGCTGCAAAGAAACTGCTTTCAAGTTATCTGTAATAAAAATTTATCTGAAATAAATACATTGGAAGGGTACTTTTCTCAAATCTATCTCCCCTTTAAGCCAAAAACATGGAACATTCTATTTTGCACTTTATTCTCTATTCGGCCTGCCTTAAAAAAAATAAAAAAAGAGTAAAGTCGCAATTTGGCTTATACGACAATGTAAAGCAAGATTGCAGCAGTATTTACAGCTGGAGTGTAACTTGGCAGGGCAGATGTGGCTTATGAGGGGGGTTTATTTTGGGAGAATGGTAATAAGAATGAGAATTAGTATACTGAAAAATAAGGATGGATATTATCATTATAATTATGATGGTTAGTTAAGAAGAAGGAATGATTACCATTACTATTGATAGTGGTTGGTTCATAAAAATATTAAGATTAAAATATTGTAATTCAATATTTAATTAATTACAATATTTTAATTAATGAATGAATTATATTT
>JAOQMS010000002.1:10868596-10889852 GCA_027563885.1 Erythroxylum longipes
TCAAGTTCTAATACAAGGCCAGAAGGCAAAGTTAAACTACAAGTTCCTACAGCTAATGCAGCAACTCTTGCTCCATTACCAACTCGCAGGTCGACTTTTCCTTTCTTCAATGATCTACTTCTTGTTAAAATCTGCATGTTATTAAATAAATGAGAATCATAATCAGTATCTAATACCCAAGAATGTGGAATAGAGGTAGAAAGATTGGTCTCAATCGTTAACATACCTAAAGAGACAGCTTCCTTAAGCTTCTTATCCTTCAGGCTAGCAAGATAAAATGGGCAGTTCCTCTTCCAATTTCCGTTGAGTCCCCAATGAAAACATATGCCCTTCTTCTTCTTGAAACCTCCTTTAGCCTTTACTACATTAGTAGAAGCCTTCTGTTTCTTGTTATTATTCTTCTTAAAGCCCTTTTTTTTTTGCTTTTAGAATAACTTACAACAAGTGTAGAACTGGGTTCCTTCTTAAGGCACCCTTCTATAGTCTTAAGCATGTTCAACAATTCAGGAAATGTCAAGTCCTTCTGATTCATGTTGAAGTTCATAACGAACTATGAAAAGCTCAAACTTAGAGACCACAGCACCAGATCAACGCTTAACTCGTGGTCTATAAAAAAACCTAATTGGGCCAATTTTTCAATATACCCAATCATCTTCAGCACTTGAAGGTTGACTGAAGACATTTCTTTCATCTTGCATTGAGATAGTTCCTTAGAGATTTGATATCTCTCCACCCTACTTTGTGAACCAAATAACTCCCTAAGAAGCAGTATCATAGTAGGTGCATACATGTTCTCATGTTGTCTTTGAAGTTCAAGAGACATACAAGTTAACATCACACATGTAGCTTGTTTAATGTTATCAATATAACGCTGATATTTCTCCCAATCTTCATTAGTTGCATCTAAACAAGGTTTTGATAGAGCAGGAGTATTAAGAACGTATAACTTCTTCTCTTGCCTAAGAACTATTCTTAAGTTTTGTAACCAGTCTGAAAAGTTAGGTCCAGTCAACTTGTTAGCATCCATAATGCTCCTCAATGTCAGGTTGGTAGTCATCTTCAAATTCAATAACCGATAAACATAAAAGGAGCATATATTAGTTTATATCCAAAAATCAAATAAAATAAGGACTTTAAAATTATTTGATTACTCCCACTATTTTATTCAAAATAATAGCCCTCACTATTATTCAAATAATTTCCTAGTGGGCTAGGATCCTATTAAAATTAATTGATCTTGAGTTTACTCAACAAACCAATTAAAATTAAATTAGGTAGAAAACTACTTTTCAATCACATCTCATGTGACTCCTAGAACCGTTAGGTGACAACTTTTTCCAAAATATATCACATATGTTATTTCTAACCCTGCCTCTAAATCTATATGATCATGAGTTTACTCATCTAAATCATACAAATTTAATTAAGTAGGAACCATTAATTAAGATAAAACATATCCGGGTTAAAGTGACCTTGAGTTTACACAACAAGCCAATCAATAAACAAAATTTTGGTTTTATTGTTAAATAATGGAAGGAAACTATCACATTCCTAAAATGTACTTAATATTTTATTGAGGGATTTAAAAATTTAAAAAATTTCTGGTCTCATCAAAATAATATAATCTCATTATATTTATAATTTCAAATATAATCTAATTATGAAAGAAATTTTTTAAAAATTTTGCATGTTCTAATTATTGATTTGATAATAAATTTAATTTAATAATCCAACTCTTGAAAAATCAAATTAAATTCCAAAACTTTTCCTAATAAAAAATCCTTTTGAAATCAATTTTCAAAATTTTAGTAAAACACTTTTCAATTTTATTAGGAGTATAAATTAATTTAATATTTATTAAATTAATAAAATTGAAATTTTAATGTTTTTATAAAAACATTTTAAAAAATACTTAAAAGCCTGACTGGTATGTGCATTGCACGCGTCAGACAGTCTGAGGCTCAACTAACTACATGCGCCTGCAATCAACAAACCGTTGCACGCGCCAGTCGCGTTAACTCAATGACTACGTTCCCAGATGAATCACACACGCCCATCGTCTTCTCCATGAAAACCATCTCCCATTTTTCTTGCCTCCCATGATTCTGAGTAGTAATCCCAATTTCTAGAAAAACTTAATTGCCCTCTCCCACGATTGAACATGTTTCCACGTTTACCCAACCGTTTGGTAGTGCTCCAAGACCGTCTACACTGGTGAATCGTCGTCTCCTTGTGCTCATCGTCGTCCTTTGCGCCGTCACCTCCACGTTGCCTGCGACATTGGGTGATAATTGCCCCAGCGACGCCAACTGATGGTGTCGCCTGCGACCCCATCTAGTGGCGTCGCGATGGGGGTTGCAGCGATGCTAGCCAGTGGCATCGTGATGGACATTGTCGCTAGCGACGCTTCTTCCACAGATGGGCGATTATCATCCATCTTGTTTAGTAAATGCAAGCAGTAAACATGGATTACAGAAACCCAACAAAAGCAGTATAACATAAGGTAGCATGAAAATCGCAAGCATATGAAAAATAGAATTTTCAGATTTGAGAAACACACAAAGAAAATCGCACATTCTTGTTTTTAAGGTTCCAAAACAAAGGGCAGAAATAAGGAAAAATACGTAGACAGATACAAATGCACACATAGAGAAAACAAATCTCCAATTGTAAATTTACAGGTTGTGGTGGTGTAAGGTAAGAGCTTGATATTTTAAAAATACACAAAATGCTCTATGTTGAACAATTTGTTTTAGACTCTGGTCATTCCACAAATAGAACACGCACAAGAAACAATTTCCAATGCTCATGTGAATAGGCAGACAAAACAACAATTTTAGAAATCAAAACTAAGAGCAGTCGAAAGAATGGTTTTACATAAAACAAAACCAGAAGCATAACATATTACTTTTATCAAATCAACAATAATTAAACAAAGTATCCAAGTGAGACAATTAAAGGATGTTCTGATACCACTATTGGAATCTAACCGTGATCAAATCAAGGGTACAACGGAAAACAAATTTTTTAATGAATTCTGAGTGGATCTTGATAATTGAATAAACTTCAATAAAACATAAAACAATTTAGAAATCATACCTTGTTCGCTTTCCTATTGAAAAATCTTTGAAAACTTTTTCTAATTGATCAATCACGAGCTGTTCAGATGTCCAGCCGCTGATGGTATCCACAGAGCAATTCTGAATTGATTTAGGAGGAAGAAGACAAAGTGCTAGCTTCTAACCTCTTTCCATTTAAATAGAAAAATCATAGGAGCCTTTTATTAAAATTAAATCTCTTTAATTATAATTAAAATCAAATTCTAATTCTAATTAATTTAATTTTAATAAAATCAAATATCTCATATTTGATCCCCAAAGTTTCTCAAACTTTATAATTAAGTCCAACTTAATTAAATTGATTTTTCTTTCACAAATTGCTCTTTGATGTATGACTCATTAGGTTCCTAATAAATTGGCAATGATTATAAGTTATAATTCTAATTCACAATTAGAACTAGATAAATTAAACTTCTTTTAATTTACCCTTACTTCTCCAATTAAACAATTTATAATTATAAATCATGATTGATGTCTAGCAACATGTCATGATTACCTAAATATCAGGAATGTCAAAGTGATTGACTATCCATGCATAGCTATGAAGTATAATTTAATCCTTTCATCATTTAATATTCTAATTGGACAGAATATGGACACAGTGTCTACTTTTACCATCTAATCATATTTGTTCTTGCTAATTAGTAATTGATTTATAATTGAAATTTGAATTTGAAAACACCTTTCAAATATCAATTCATTCTGGCTAGAGAATTCCATAAATAATTACTAATCAAGAATAGCAGAATGTTAACTTTAGTTACTTTAGAGTGATGAATTCTATATTGACTTACTCAACTATCCACATATGGTTCATATTGTATCCAATTACTACCGACTGAATTATTATAGGATGATTCATAAATAACATCAAAACACAGTAATTCATACACTAGATACCTTGGTAATCTTAAGTCTGAGGATCAATTATACAACCATCATTATGAGATAATCCATAGACATATAAGTAATATTCCATCCAAAATTCTCATAATCGGGTCAATTCAGTGACTTATTCTCTAATAATCACCCACACATTAGTTTAAGTATCTCTATACTTTAATTTATAAGATCAATTACTTTCTTTATAAGAAAGAAACATAATGTGTGCTAGTTTTACTGTTTCAATAATATCCCGTCTTGATGAAACTACAACTAGGAACATTTAGGAATAATACATAAGTGTAAATTGAATCTCACAATTATGATCTCATCATAATTTCAATTACACAGTAATTATTCCAAGGATTTTTCTTTAGTATTAAAAAATAAAATATTAATTAAATTAATACATAAAGATAAATAAAGCCTTTTCATTAATTCAAAATAATTTCATACATTAATTTGTATCAAATTGATTGGCTGCAAGGGCATAAACTAACATTGATAACTTTAATTTATTGTTTGATTAAATTAGAAAAATTTTAAAATTGCAGATTGTAGTTTATATTACGATTGTGGACAATTGCTGAAACCATGGACGATATAAACATCATTACAAGAAGTGCAATTATAATTTTAAAATCGTAATAATAGTTTCAACCGCAGCTGCAATACATGAGACAAACTTTTACAATTAATGCAATCGTAATTTATATGGCTCATCCTTTTTTGACGCTTTGGTGACCTTTGGAAATGACTTTTAAATCGTTTCAAAAAGCTAGATTTTTGGTGACAAAATTTTTAAATCGTAGAAAAAATTTCAAATAACAAAATCAAATTTAATATTATTGGCAATGATTCTAACTGTCAAAAAATTTAGCTACTGAAATTGTCAAATCATTTTAATAATATACAAAACTATAAACTCAAAATTAATTAATATTACATAGATTTATACCTTTTATTTTTATCTTATAAATTATATGATTTGACAATTTTTATGATATTACAAATAGTTTTAACATGAAGTTTGTAATATAATGATCATATATGATTCTTAATGAAAAATAAATAAATAAAGTCTAACGCCTATTCCTTCGAAAAGAAAAAAGAAACAATTATTTTTTAGGATTTCAAGTGACATAAGACTCGGTAGATAAGGTAAAGGAGCTCCTTATGTTTGGATTCCCAAGAAGGCCTCGTACACGTTCGAAGGCATCAAGTGAAGTAGTGAAAGATCTTCCCTCAAGAGTTGGTTTATTAACACTTTCTTCCAACAACTTCTTGCCTTTGACTAAACTAACAAAAGATACAATGAACAATTTCTTAGATATAGTATGAATCACTGAATTAAATGAGCCACACGTATGATGTGTTTCACCTAAGAAACAAATAGTATAAAACTTAAATAGCTAATTCAAATGATATAAGGAACTCAAATTCGAACACATGCATACCTGATTAAATAAACATACTTTTTGGAATCAACAACTGTTCCTAAACAACAGATTTCCCTAATCCTATATGGACCATCGACATATTGCCACTGCCACCATTTTCATCTTTGTTCTCTTGAAAATTCGAAGAAGCATTACACAATATATAGTGTATATAATTGAACGTTCATCTAATAGCTTCCTAACAGAAAATGAGATACATATAATAAAGAAAGAGAGCTAATTTGTATAATACTAATAAATTTAGATTAAGTTTCTCATTGTAAAAAAATGAATGATGGTGATGATCCATAAATCGAGAAGTTCATATGTAGAGTTCCTCGAGCAAGCTCCATTATGCCTCAAGCGTATTGATGACCATGGTCTTAAGTTAAATACTATAATAGACCTTTCATCAATCAATTAGCAGACTTTCCTCAAACAATCATGAAAGGTGGGAAAAAATGTCAACCAATACACAACTAATATAGAAACACAATTCACCATGTTCCAAATACAAACACAAAAGAAACCCATACACCATAAGGAAAACACAAAAATCACATAAACTCCAAAACATAGCAAAAAACTAGAACACAACAAGGAATGTTTTAGAAAAAAAAAGTACCAACATAAAAGATAACACTTCTTTGACGGTGAGAACCACGGGAGATGACCATAGCAAAGGAAAATGATACTTCATCGACAGTAGAAATATACCATTTAGCGATGATTCAGAAAACTGTCGCCAAATGGTTACCATTTGGCTTGACCTTAGACGATGAAATTATATATAATATATAAATTTTATATAACAATATCAAATTTATATATAATAAATAAAGAATTATGATTAAATAGACAAATATATTAAATAAGTAAGATATGAGAAATTTTATCTATTATCTATATATTTATAAATCATTATAATAATTACAACTATTATCTATACGTTTATCTAACATTATATTAATTACCATATATAATTATATTTATTTTAATGTAACTAAAAATAATTGCAATATAGTAAAAATGAAAATCAATATTAAATATTAATATCATATTCCTAAAAATCAAATTTAATATTATTGACAATGATTGTAAGTCTAAAAGTAAATTTAGTTAACAACGATGTCATTTTAAAAAATTATAAAACTAAAAACACAAATTTAATTTATATTTCATAAAGTTATATTTTTATTAATCTTTTGTAAATATATGATTTGATAATTTTATGTGGCGTCACAAAACATTATTTATTATATATAAATTCTATAATATTTATAGAAATCATCTATTACAAAAAAAATTATATGAAAAGAAAAATTCCTTTGGCGATGTTTCTAAGAAAATATCATCAAAGGATAACTTTAGTGATTATTCCATGAGATTGTCACTAAAGGGAAGTCTACATTAGTGATGATTATCGAAAATCGTCACCAAATGTTACAACATTTTAAAAACCTACACAAAAACAATGTCATTTGTTCAATAACAAATGACGTCATTTTCATTTCAGTTTAAATGAAAACAATGAAGCCTGCCTACCTCGATCATCTTCTTCATTTCTTCCTCTGCATTTTTCTTTTTCCATCATTTTTGTGGTCTTCTTCATTTCTTTGTCATTGTTGTTGTCTACGTTTAATCGTCGGTTGCGGTAAGTGGTCCATCCTTTGCACTCTAGTTTATTTATTAAGGATGACATTGTTGTATTTCGGTATCGTTTTCTACTGGGTTTTGTATTCTCTTCATGTGTGTTGTGCTTTGGATGATGGTTGATAAATGTGAATTACATCATATTCTAAGGCTTAGTTTGTTATGTATTTAAGTGTTAAATTAATCGTTTAGTATGTGTTTAGGTTAGAATTGTGTTAGTTTGTTAATAGCTTGACGTGTTTGTTAGTGTTTTATGGTCAACATCGAAGAACGAATAAGTTTCAAAGACAATCGGGCTGAAACAACGGCCCATGATCGTGGCACAATAGGTCACGATCATGACAGAAGCATTGGAGTCAACCGACGATCATGGCCCATATGCCACGATTGTGATAAAAGCCTAAGACACAGCCTACGATCGTTTCTTGATTGCCATAATCATGATAGAAGGCTCAGCTGTAGCCTACAATCATGGCTTGCAGGGCCACGTTCGTGGCCTGCATTGAGCAGACGCGCAGACACTCAGAAAAGTTAAGTTTCGAGGCAGTTTTTGGACCTTTCGAACCCTAGAAAAAATCTGGGGTTGCCTAGAACATAAAAGGTATATAAAGAATAAGACAAAGGAGATGAGGGAGCTTTTGCATTAGTCACCATTGGGAAACCCTAGAGAGAGTTCATCGAGAGATTGAGAAAGAGAAGAAGGAAGAGAGAAATGGAGAAGAAGCTGTCGCGAAGTACTTCTCAAAATAGGAAGTTTCCCGACGTTACTACCTCCATAATTCATTTGGATCTTGTTTCTAGTTTATTTTCAATTTTATTATTGTATAGAATTGAGATAGCTGTTGATGGTAAGATTGTGTGAATGTTGAGGATGTCTAAACTCACCTTTGAGTTGTTTTTGAGGATGTCTAAACTCACCTTTGAGTTGTTTTATCTTTGATTTAATGAAATTTGATTGTCTGTGTTTTTACTAGGTTTATTGTCATTTAATTTCTACAATTGCATAACTTGGAGATAAACTGAGATGGTGAATTGAATGAAAAATAATTAAATTAGGCTAACAAGAGTTAGGTAATTTAATAGAGCGAAAATTAATTCAAATCGATAAATTGTGCGAAGAGAGATCTTGCATAGGTTCCCAATAGTTTTTGGACAACTTTAGATTTAATAAGGATTTTGGATAGATTGTTAATTGAGAGATTGCAAGTCTCATAATCTGATTAGGTTTTATAAATTAAGGTTAATGTTTATAAATTAAGAGAGAGTAATCGACCCTAGGACCGTCTAGAACCAGTAATCCAGTAATTCATAATCGATTAGGTTAGCATTAAAGATAGATAAAATTCCCCTTTCTCTCAATTGGTAGTTCTTTAGGTCAATTCTTGAATGTGTGCGTCGCAACTGCTACTTTGTTAATATTTTCGTAATTAATTCTTAGCTTTGAATTGCGTGATTGAATTAAATTCTTACCTTAGTTTTGTTAATTTTTTAATTACTGTGCATTATTTTGGCCTTAGATTTTAGGATCAGATTAACCCTCCTCATAGGATTGACACCTTAGGTACTACGTGAACTACTCATATGCTTGCAAATTATCAAGGTTAAATATTAAAACTTACACATATTGGAAAACCACAATCAATGGTGAATGTGTGTTGTGATAATAATGAAGATGGTGAGATGGGTAATGCGTCCGGAATGGGTTGATTGAAGTTGGATATGGATTATGAAGCTTGTTTGAGTGTTGCCTATAATATGTTCGACGAAAGTTCTATTAGAGTTTTTTTCTTTTTTGAATAGTTTCTGACAAATTAGTAGTATGTTACTGGATTTTAATTGACTAGTAAAACTTAGGATTTCTTACATAAGTGAGAATTAAATTCACGACACTTAGTCCATAATTTATACCATGTAAGAGTCTCATTTCAATTTAATTAACAAGGTTTTACATTTTTTGAAACATTCTAAAAGAATTATATGAATAAGGCTATTAAATTTTCTTTCCGTATAGTATCGTAACTTCATCATGTGTCTAGGATATTGGATGCTTATGTTCAATGCACTTAAATATTATATGATTCCTAAAAAACACGTCCCTAAACTTACGGATTATTGATGATTAAGTTATGTTAATGCAGATTATTGATGATTGAGTTATGTTAATATTTTATGTTATAATTAAGTTAAATTAATGCAAATTGTTGATGTTTGAGTTACTATAATGCGGATTGTTGATGTTTGAGTTACCACAATGTTGATTGTTGATGTTTGAGTTATGTTAATACAGATTATTGTTGACTAAGTGATATTAATGCAGATTGTTAATTTTTGAATTACGTTTACGTTAATACGAATTGTTGATATTCGAGTTTTGTTAATGCATACTGTTGATGTTTGAGTTTTAGATATCCATTATAATGGCAGCTTGTAGAAAAAAAAAAGGAAAAAGGTGGCAAGTATCGAACCTACCCAACAACAACAAGATTAATCAGTTCCTAGCTAACAACAACAATCGACCTCATCCGCCAATGAAGCAAGTCAGCAACAACCTCCATTTTCCTCAAATAGTACAGAGGGATCTACAGGTTTGTTAATCTTTAACTCCTACAAATTAACTTATGCTCAAATAGATATTTACATGTTTAATGCCTATTTTCTTATTATTATTCATTTATTGCTAGATTCCAATACCAACATTAAAAAAAGAGGTAGAGGTATAATTAGAGGTTGTGAGTTGTAATGAATTACTAGACATCCTCAGACTCCGCGTCTCAGTGGGATTTCTACTGGGTGTTCTTGTTTATTCTTTGTTTGTTTAAGGTGCAACGAATGAATGTTACAATGAATAGCAACTTGTTAGTACATATTGATACTCCATAAGGTCATCCTCTTAATAAGATTCAACTAGCACAATTGTCTAGTGAGTTAGGGATAATTGCCAAAACTGAATTACCTTACCTAAAGCATGCCAAGAAGTTGAAGGAAGACAACTTGCTGGAGAATGCTTTGGATAAAGTTTTGGTAAATTTTCAACTTATTTAACTATAATCAATTTTGTTTCACTTATTTTAAGATTAATTACAATTTCACTTATTGTTCACAGATGAAATTGAATATCGTTGATTGACTTATTTTGTGATAATCAATGTTGTAATAAACCATAAGTGCACGACATAACTGTAGCTAGTACCAGCAAGTATGAGTCGATCCCATAAAGACTATGAATATTAGTGCTTACCTTTTCCCTGTTATCTAACCTAAGGATTAATTCTATATTTTTAATAAAATAAAATAAAAAATTAAAGAAATAGGAAACGATAATGAATGTAATGATAGTGGAATTCATTTAGAAACTATTGTTATAAAAAATTAGTTTCTAGTTTCAAATCCCCTTAAACCCTTAATAGATTGATCTTTTATCATGAAATTGTTTTTGTTAATGTATTGGACCGTGAAGACTCCTATGGTATGCTAATAACTAACCTTGAGTCTATTAAAAACTATTCCTTAAGTTTTTAATCGAATTACTCAGGTTAAATCTTATAGGATTGCGTTACAGATTTATGAGTCCTTCTATTACTTTTGACCCTAATTTAGAAGATTTATGTCATCTTATCTCTAGGGTTGCAATCAACTCCTAATTACGGTAGATCTATTCACACTAGGATTTCTTAATTTCTACGTATAAAATTAGATTATGATCTATTATTCTTGGGTTATTAGACTATAAATAAAACACATTTTTAGATCACAATAATTAGACAATCAATTGTATTAATAAAATAATCAAATCATATCAAATTATTAAAATAAGGTTCATCTAACCTAAATACTAAATGGACGTTTAGTTACACATTATCGAACAAAAAATCAAACATACATAAACAAAAATACGAATAAAAAATAATGGTTCATATTTCTAAATCTCCTTAATTGTCTGATATCAAATGTTCTTCTAATGTAGAGGCTTAATTTGTATTCCGATGGATTTGTTGATGATTTCTTCATGTTTTCCACTTCTTTGGAAAAAATTCACACCTAGAGAATGAGTTCCACGTCTGGAATTGCTTCCCTTTGTCTCCTCTTTGACTCCTACCGACTAACTCTTTCAATCTGTCCCAAAAATGTCTTTTTATCACAACATTTAAGGTTCAAAGAGATGCACGGTCACTTGCATGTTATACATCAGACCCTGCATACCCAAAATTCTTTGAATATCATGAAAGTTCACAAGTATATGCATGGCTGTGCATTCCTTCAGATTGTTGATTTGTCATTTTATGCCATATTTTCGTGTGAATTCTTCTCCTTTAAGTCCGTGAAGGCAATTATACTTTATAAACACACTTGGAGCAAATTAAGTTCCAAATATATGATAAAGTATAAAATATCAAGCAAAATACATCAAATATGGGTGGTAAATATAGTCAAATATCTATCTATCAAACATCTCCATACTTAAGTTTTTGCTTATCCTCACACAAAATATAATGAAAATTATAAATTTTACAACATCAATCCATCATCAATCTCAATCTTTCCATTCACAATATATATCATCATATCTTATTAAATCAAATTAACATAAAATTAGAATCAAATTATCCTAAAATTAACTTCCGAAGAAATATTAATAATAATCACATCAACAATCGCATCGAAATCAAAAGCATACCATTTTACACCCTTATCAAGATTTCCCTCAATGCACTTAAGTGTTTAGGGTGCAAAGTATCAAAACTCTCAATCAGTGCATAGCAAAACTCTCACCATATGCTTGCAGTAAAATCACATCTCCACCATTTATGTATAAACTAGATTCAAAAATCAAAAGGTATTTGTCTAAGTTGTAATGGGGATTAGGTACAGTATGAATGGGATAATAAAAGGGTTAAGTGAAGGAACGTTACTTAAAGAAATACTACAAGACTTGTTTACATGTATAAATAGGTCATTTTATTATAAATCCAATCCATTAGTACTATATATTTATTCTTCTTCTTCTTCCTTTTTTATTTTTATTTTTCTCTTTTTTTAAGCCTTTCTTTTTCATAATATTCCAACTAGTACCACAATTCAACAAATATTGGGCCTCTCATAAATTTCAAGGTCTTAACAAGTAAATAATGTAATTAACCTTCAAGGTTCAAAACAATAAAAAAAATCCTCAAAGAAAAAAACATAAAGGTTAATATGTCAGTTTAATCAATGAAAAAGGCTAAGGCTTAACTTGTTTTTTTTCCTAAAGGTAACTTTTATGGGTATGGCAATTTTCAAAGAAAAAGGCTTAAACAAGTTGGTAAATCTAAGTGCTTTTATCATGTCAATGCTTATAATTTAACAAGTATGGTCTCAACATGCATAATAAAAGGAAGTTCTAGAATTATCCTACCATGCAATGATGACAAACATATGAAGAATAACAAAAGCTTATTTTTTTTAAATTGCTCTTTAGGCTCAAAAGCTCACGAAAAAAATGAGTATATGTGTGTGAAAATAATATGCAATTTCATTCAACTTTAAAATTTCAATGATTACGAAAAATATAACTTAGAAAACTAATTTCATTCTAACCGTCATCCTTGTGTACACCAATTCAAATCAATATTCAAAAAGGACATATAGTATTCATGAATAGATTCAACCAATTCATGATATCAATTTATAAAATTTATAATTAGGATTATAATACTCTTGAAGAAATCAATTCAATGTTCAGTAAACCGATCCCCACACTTAAAATAGTGCATTGTCCCCATTGTACACAACATAAGTAGATATGCAAGTGAGAGAGTTTTTTGGTACTTTCTTGATTATGATGACTTCTTGATTTGGATCCATCCAATGTGAGACTAACATCTTTGCAAAATATGAAATAAAAGAAAAAAAGAAACAAAAGAAATAACATAATAACAAATAAAATCCTATAATAACATTAAACCAAAAACAATATAATATAGAAATTGAAATAAAATTAAAAGTAACTTATGGTTGACTTCTATGCAGTGTTTCTTTAACATTGGTAACTTGACGTAACCTTTAAGCTTAACTTTATTTTGGATCAATAATCAGTGGCTTGCTTTTACCCTTTTGTCCATAAAGTAGTTTCGTAGCTTGTAAACTAGCCACCTGTTGCAAGATAATAATAAAGATATAATTTGTCAAATTATTAAATCTAATTTCAAGCAATAATGCCCTTTTTAATGACAAACCGTTAACAAAATGACGGATAATAAAACTCCTTGAATTGTCGATTGGCTCAAAAAGCTTATCTTGGAGGAAGTGGGAATCCTCCTTACTTAAAAGTCACTATCAACACCTTGTTAGTAGGATCCGTACTTGGTTCCTCCATTAGTTCTTCCTCAATCATCTCTATCCACTCTTCTTCTTCTTCTTCTTCTTGGACAAAGGCTTCTTTCTCATCTTCCTCAGTTATCTTTTGTCGCTCCTCTACTTTCTCTTCTTAGATGGATGTTTCTTCATCTTCTTCTTCAGGAAGCTCTTCTTATAATGTTACTCCAATCATAAAGCCAACCTTACCTTTTCTTCTCGTTTGAATTCATGTCGCTCAGTTTTCACGTCCACGAGGAATTCTATTAATTTATTTGTAATACTTGCTTCCTCTTCCTCTTCTTCTTTTGAGAGTTCATCTTCACTACTAACAGAGATTACCATTCCAAATTTGTTAGGATTTGTTTCGTTAGGATTAGGCAAACTCCCAAGTTGTTCATTGGATAACATCTCTGCTAGATGATCGATTTGATTCACCATGTTCTGTATACAAGCATCTCTTTCCTGATGCCTCATGTTTAAATCTTGAATAAACTCGTTCATTACATTTTTCAGAAAAGTAGTTACCTCCTCGCCTTCTTGAAATGTATCTTTATTCATGAAATCTATTGTTTTCATTTCTTCAATTAAGACGGTTGGAAACGCATAATATACTCATCATATTTAGGCGAAGAAAATCTCTCGTCAGATTCACGTTGACTGACTACTCTCTCGGTAAGACATTCCATTAGTTTATCTACAATACTTTCTTTTTCTTCTGAAAGCTCTTTTTGAATTGTCCCTCCATTTATAAAGCTAACCCTTGTCTTTTCTTCACTCTTAAATTTAGGTCAGTCAGTTTTCATTTCAGTAAGGATTTCCATTAATTTATCTTCCAAAGTTAGCTTGTTAATTAGAAGTGCTTGGTGTTATAAGTATCCAGCTAAAGCGTAATTATTCCATCCATAAGCATAATAATTGCTTCATTTTGAATTGTAGTTGTTCTTGTATACTACACCATGAAGTTTATAGCATATACTCTGTCGCTCTTATCCATAAGTTAGGGCTTGACATTCATGATTGTAGTGATAACTCCCACCAATGTTATGCTTGAACATTGGTTGAACTCCCAAAAATATATAAGAACCCCCTTCTCTCTAATATGTTGATGATATAGATCGTGAAGAAATATTCTAGCTCCCACAAAAATTTCTTCTGCTCCATCCTTCCATTGTAAGCTGTGGCTATGAAAATGATTCGTAATTCCTACAATAAACCACAAAACTAAGATCAAGTAGAGAAATTCAAAAGATAATTAATTAATAATACACAAATACAATAAGATAAAATTAAAAAATAAGCTAAATAAAAAATTAAAGTTAAAATAAAAGAAAATAAAATAAAGATAAAACAAAATAAAATAAAAATCACTAGAGTAATAACATTCATGCTTTGCTAATATCAAAGTCCCCACAAAGACACCAAAAACTTGATTGACCTATTTTGTCATAGTTAGTATAGTAATAAACCACAAGCGTAACTATGGTTAGCACTGGCAAGTAAGATTCAATCCAACAATGATTATGAATACTAGTACGTAACCTTTCCTTATTATTTAGCCTAAAGATTGATTCTATGTTTTTTTAAAAATAAAATAAACACTAAAAGAATTAAAGAAATAGGAAATGATAATGAATGTAAAAATAGCGGAATTCATTTAGAAAACTATCTTGATTAGAAATTAGTATCTAGGTCTGAATCCCCTTAATAATAGATTAATATTTTATCACGCAATTTTCTTGTTGATGTATTGGACTGTGGAGACTCCTATGACATGCTAATAGTTGACCTTGAGTCTACTAACAACTAACCCTAAGGTCTCTAACCAAATTACTTAGGTTAAATCTTATAGGATTGTGTTACCGATTTATGAGTCCCTCTATTATATTTGACCATAATCTGGAAGATTTAAGTCATCCTATCTCTTGGATTGCAATCAAATCCTTCTAATTATGGTAGATCTATTCATATTAGGATTTCTCAATCTTTACTTATGAAATCATATTATGATCTAATATTCTTGGGTTATTAGAATATAAATAAAAACACGCAATTAGATCACAATAATAAAACAACCAATTGCATTAATAAAAGAATCAAATCATATCAAAGTATTAACATAAGGTTCATCTAAATGAAATATTAACTAGAAGTTTAGTTACACAAAATCAAACATACATAAATAGAAATGCGAATAGAAAACAATGAGTCACAATTCTAAATCTCTCTGATTGTCTTCTATTGAATGTTCTTATGACGTAGAGGCTTGATGTATTCTGATGGATCTATCGATCAATTCTTTATGCTTTTCACTTCTTTGGACCAAAATTGCACCTAGATAACGAGTTCCATGTATGGAATCACCTCTCATTGTCTCCTTTTCAACTCCTATTGACTGCCTCTTTTAATATGTCCTAAAAATTTCTTTTTATCACAAATTTTAAGGTTCTGGGAGATGCATGGTCTCTTGCACGACCGTGCATCAGACCATGCATATCCAGAATTCTCCAGATATCACAATAGTACAAAGCCATAGGAAAGTGAACGGATATATGAACGGTAGTGCATTTCTTCAAATTGTTGATTCTTCATTTTATTCCATGTTTTCGTCTAAATTTTTTTCTTTAAATTCGTGAAAGCAATTATACTCTGTAAACACACTTGGAGCAAATTAATTACTAAATATACAATAAAAGTATAAAATATCATCAAAATACATCAATTATAGGTGATAAAATATATTCAAATATCCATCTATCAATCGTCGATATCAATAAGAATAATATTTTAAACTATGTCAGTTCACTGTTGAAACAAAAGACTAAGGATCGTCACTACTGACTGCATTAGTATTACAAATCTTTTTGGTTTGATAAGGCAGTAAGGAAATATGTTCTGGAACGGGCTTCTCAAGAAAATTGACATAATTTGTGTGTGTAACATACCACTCTCATAGAGCATATGCCCGAATGTATCGACAAATGTTTGAGAACATACTCTACGTTGATGGCATGTTAAGATAATCAAAACAACTCGTTACAAATTTTTCGAGCATCAAACACATCTTAAGTAAACCAATATTTATTTTGGCCCATTTCTTTTACAAACATAACCAGTCATAAATGTCATTACATTTTATAATTCACACATACATTGTAAAATAGTTGAGAAATACTATTATTGGTACAAAATAACTAAAGACATTTACAGGTACAACTGATCCCGACCACTAGCTCATGTCCAAATGTAGTAGTTACTTCAACTAGATTAGCTATATCTCTTCTAAACCTGAAAGACAACGTTGCAATTTTGATGAATTTATGAACTTATTGAGTGAACCATCATCGATGTGCTCACTCATATCAAAACATAAGGACAATTCATATTCCAATCCACAAACAAATCATCCAACATTAAATATTACACAATAATTTATTTCAATAATCCATATGATATATATCAAGTTATAAATGCAAATGCACATGTGAATCCATTCATTTATACTTTTTTGTGACCGAGGACCTATTTTCTGTCCCGTATCCATTGTAAATACCTAGCTCATTTCATATACTGTCCCTGATAGTTGTGCATTAGTGTGTGTTTTTCTAAATATTTCGCCTATGTTTCTTGCATAATAGTTTATTATTGTTGTATTTTAGGATTCATTTTATATGTTTTTGTTTAGTTTGATCTTCATTGTTGTCCTTTTATGTTTTTATGTTAATTTAGGGTAAGAATTGATTATTTTGATGTCGGAATGAAGGTTGGCAACTTTGAGATTGAGTTAGAGACCAAAAGAGGAGAAGAGAAGAGGAAGCATTTTCATGCAAGAACCCATGATCGTGGGAATCATGCCAATTCCCATGATCGTGAGAAATTTAATACGAAAACATATGTGGGATTCACTTAATTTTTAGGTATATAAGATAATAAACCCTTATGGATGAAGGAGGACGTGAGACCTCTGTGTAGAATAGCCTTCTTGAGTGAAAAATACAGGTTTTGAATCTTAAGAAAGGTGGAGATTTAAGGATCGTCAGTCACAATTGGGAAAAGGGTTACCAACACCGAAATTTCTAAATTTTGGCAAAGAAGAGGAGTTTTTTAATTTTCAGTTGTTTTTATCTCTTCTAGTCATTGTATGATGGAACATTTAATTGTTGGGGATGTTATAAACAACATGAGTGGCTGATTTATTTTTAGGGATTACTTTTGACCTATCTTGTTAAACTCTTATTTTATTGATTTGAATAAAATATGTCTTTGATGAATGTTGAATATATGTATACTTTGCAATAGATCGAGAGATTGAGTAATGTAATATGTGTAGGATTGTATAATGAGAGTTGGCATTCTATAGACCTAGATTCATCACGTTAATTGATTAGTTGAAAGAGAGATCTTGGCTAATTTAATTGATCACCCATAGGATAACTTAATAACTAGTTAAATTGGTGGAGTGATTTGGTAGATTGAGAGATTGCTTAATCATCTTCATTTAATTTAATTAGAGACAATTAATTACACCTTGAGAGAGGGTAGTTAATACATTTAGATATCTTAGGTGAGACACAATTTAATTAATAAAATAGGATGGAAACAAGATAGGCAAAAAGTGTCTCTAATTGTTAAAATCTTGAATTCCAATTTTCTACATTTTGGTATTATCAATTGTTTATTGTTAGTCATTTAATTTTAATTTAATTTTCCAGTTTATTTCCATAAAACAATTTGGAGTCTTAAATAAAGATTGAGTTAAATTAAGTAGTGCCTAAGCATAATCCTTGTGGGATCGATGTCTGCTTTTTAATTACAAGTCACGATACGTATACTTGCGATTTTTGAGCATAAAACTTGTAGACTGTTTTGCAATCAACGAGTTTTTGGCGTTGTTACTGGGGATTATTTGTTTAACATCTTATTTCGTTTATATTACTTTGATTTAAGCGTTTTTTATATTTTTCCTTGTGTATTTGCAAGTGCATGAACACAAGGAATATGCAAAGATCGACAGAAATTAGTAAAGAAGAGTTATCTGATATCACAAGACACGAACGAGAGTTAATAAGAGCCAAGTGTGGAAATCTTACATAAAGAAATATGGCTAAAGAAGGAGAGTAAGGAGGAGCTAAGAGGACGCTGATGGACTTCATAAGGCCATGACTCAGTCCTCAAGGAGTTACGATGCCAGTGGTTCAAGCTAACAATTTCGAGATCAAGCCAACACTCCTCAACATACTTTAGAATAGTGTGCCATTCTGTGGGCTATCCAATTAAGATCTAAATGCCCACATTGCCAACTTTTTAGATTTGTGACACTTTCCGATTCAATGGAATGTCCGATGATGCAATTAAATTGAGATTATTTTCTTTCACTTTGAAAGATCAGGCAAAGGCATGGTGCAATTTGTATAGTTCAGGGCAGATTACTACTTGGGAGTAGCTAGCCCAAGCATTCCTTGTGAAATATTTTCCATTGACCAAGACGATGAGAATCATAAAGGAGATCACAAATTTCTAGCAGAGTGATGGGGAATCTCTCTATGAAGCCTAGGAGAGATTTAAAGAATTATAGAGAAGTTGTCCCCACCACAACCTTCCGAGGTAGTTCTTATTGCAGACATTTTACAATGGTGTGAATTCAAGCACGAGAGGAACCATAGATGCAGCCGTTGGAGGTTCTTTAATAAGGAAGGCAATTAAAGCAGCTTATGACCTTTTGGAGGAGATGGCGAGCAACAGTTACATGTGGTCAAGTGAGAGGAATAGAAAAGGATTGAAGGAGCAAAAAGGTATGATCCCTATTGACTTTGTTACTGCTTTATAGGCATAGATCACGACCCTTATAATGCAATTGAACAATATGCAAAGAGCTTCGTCATCTATGACTAAAGTGATGCAAGTACAGTGTGAGCTACGTGGGCAAAACAACTATAACTTAGCTGAGTGTTTCTTGTTGGGAGCCAGTGGTACAGAACAGGTAAATTACTTGGGCTAGCCACAAAGAGGTAATACCCTTACTCGAATACTTATAATCTATGGTGGAAAAAGCATCCAAATTTTTCTTAGAGCACTAATAATATAGGTGACCAAGCAAGATGGCAAGGACCTCTTAGATTTTAGCAAGATCAACTTGGACGATGGAGAGAAAAATGGACAAATTTATGAAGATTTTTTGGTCCAAACTGGCAACTCAAGAAGAGAACCAGAAGAGGATGTTTTCCAGTCAAGAGGAAAGTCAAAAGAGGATGGAAGTAAAGTTTGACTAGATTTTGAAGAATCATGCCTCATCCATCCATAATTTAGAGATTCAGGTAGGTCAACTTACTAATGCTTTGTCTTCTAGAAGTGTAGGTAGTCTACTGAGCAACACTGAGGTCAACCTAAGGGAATAACTCAAGGTTATTACACTTCGAAGCGGTAAGTAGATGGAGAAACGAAGTGTGAAAAAGGAAAGGCAAGAAAAAGAAAAGGAGATAGAAGTAGAGAAAGAAGAAGAAAGGCCCTATATACCACCACCACCTAACAAGCCTAAACTTTTGTATCTACAAAGGGTGGAATATCATCAGGTGGATGCTCAGTTTTCCATGTTTTTGGAGAAACAGAAAAAACTGCATATTAACTTGTCATTGGTGGAAGCTTTGGAATTCATGCCCAAGTACGCAAAGTTTCTTAAGGATATATTTACACACAAATGCATTTGGGAGGACAATCAGATAGTAGCTTTGACGAAAAATTACAACTCGATCATATCAAATCAAATGCCTTCAAAACTACAATATCTAGGGAGTTTTACTATTCCATGTGTAGTTGGAGATTTTAAATTCTCTAAATGTTTATGTGATTTAGGTGCAAGTATTAACTTGATGCCCTTGTATATTTTCAGGAAATTGAGATTAGGAGAGGTCAAGCCAACATCCATGCTAATTTAACTTATGGACCAATCTATAAAGAGACCATTTGGAGTTGTAGAAGATGTATTGGTAAAAGTGGACAAATTTATTATTTTTGTCGATTTTATTGTGTTGGATTTTGAAGCTCATAGAAATTTTCTACACGAAGGGAAACTTGTGTTGAGAATTGGTAATGAGCATGTTGAGTTTAATATGTCAAAATCTTTGTAGAAACTAATGGATGGTAATGTTTATATGAAAATTGATGTTTTGGATGAATGTGTGAAGGAGGTTGAAGAGGAAGTTGATAAAATTAATGAAGTGCATAGAGATGAAAGTGTGAAAGAAGAGGAATTAGGTGAGGAAATTGATCTAGAGAAGCTGGAGAGAATAGATACACTCATACCACCTTCAATTGTTAACCTCCCCACTTTAGAGCTTAAACCCTTACCTGACCATTTGAGATACACTTTATTAGGTAAGAACCATACTTTACCTATCATTATCTCTAACCAATTAGATTGTAAGCATGAAGAGAAAGTGGTGGAGACCATCAGGAAGAGGATGAGAGCCATGGGGTGGCAAATTTCTAATATTAAGGGGATTAGCCCCAATATGGTGATGCATAGGATTAACCTAGAAGAAGGATGTAAAATTTTGAGGGAAGGACAGAGGAGGTTAAATCCAAACATGCAAGAAGTTATGAAGAAGGAGATAGTGAAGTCTACAAATTTGAAAAACAAATACCAAACCGCGTCAAGAGGTAAATCCGTACTTGTGTGTTTTCGATTATATATTTTGTTATATAATATGGCCTATTCCACTGCGTATTATGAATACACGGGCCATAAGCTATCCAACAATTGTTAGTAGTGTGCCCTAGGCCAATGTTCATATGTGACTTTTGTATTGACATTCTAACTTATTAATAATATATTAT
>JAOQMS010000002.1:10903240-10925682 GCA_027563885.1 Erythroxylum longipes
TATATGATTGGTATGGGGTTTTGGTTGATGAAGTGTGAAATGATGATGGAATTGCATATGAAATAGTTCATGTTCATATGCAATTCCATCATATTATGTGGAATTTGGGCAATCGGTTTACAATTCATGAATTACATGTTATGTGGGTATGGGGTAATCCATTCAAGAATGTCACGTGCATGTCGACCAAGTTAAAGGCTTCTCCTGCCTTCCCGCTAGTGGCAAAGAGCTCCTTTATGGACTCCCTCAAGTTTACGACTACACAGGACCATTATGTGGAATTGTGTAGTTTGTCATGTTCATGGACTTACCTAAACCATGATGACGTGCTTATGTGTTTACATGTGTTAACAAGTTTGACAAATGCTTGACTTATATGAGTAGTGAATTGGTTTGACAAGTTGAGAATTTGAGAAATATATGTTTTATGGATTTCTTGAAATTTTGCTATGATTATGATAGTTTTCAATGATTTTTGCTTGTTACCGGTTATAAGACTGTTACCCACGAGCTTTAAGCTCACTCCTTCCTTCCCATCTTCAGGAGATGAACAAGATATCGAGTGATCGAGTCAAGAGTCAAGGCATCACTACAGTTTGCATGTTTTGTTTTTGAAGTTAGATTATGTAAAACAATGCCTTAGTCGCATTTTGAGCGATTCTAGTTTTTTGTAAACTTTGTATTTTGGATTATGATGTAAGGGGGCTCGAAATGCCCACTAAATCATTCTAAAACTATTATTTGTTTGGATGTTAATGAAATATATATACATTATGTTTTGTTCATGATTTCCAAAGTCTTTATATTGCATTTTCAAGTTTTTCATAGGGGTATAAATTGTGTACTGGGTTTTGGGAGAAAACTGTACTAATCTATATAGAGTTAGAAAAACTTGCCTTCTGTAAAGTTGTAGCTTATCCTCTTAGCTTTCCAATGCCATAAAGTATGCAAATTTTGGGTATCAGAGTTGAGAGATATGAGCATTATAAGTGGTGATGATGCATAAGAGGTATGTACATGACAACTATGGTGAATGGTGTGAGTTTGTGTATGTGATGAGTTATCGAGTTGAGTTTTGCGAGTTTAATGCACCCAAGTTGGTAATTGAATGTTTAAGAAGTGTTATTGCTTTAGAAGAAGTGAAAATGGGAAGGTTACGAGTGAATGTGATGTTAGAATGGATGTGGGAAGCATTGGAGAGGTGGAGAGCTACAGTATTTTGAAATTTATTTTAGAGGCAAATTTTGTTTGTAAGGTCTTCATGGAAGTTGTAGATTTAGAAGTCTTCTTTAAAACGGTCTTTAAATGACCTTAATCTGATATTTGTAGTGAGAGTTATGCCCTTTTTTCTAAAATAGTTCTAAGGAAGAAAAGCAAAGGAGGAAGAAGCAAGTCACGTTTGACGCGTCGCTATCGCGACTTTGCTGATTTTTGCGCCACCGCAAGTAGTCACGACCGCGACTTTTTTGGTATTCCCAGACTTGAATATGTTTCACTCTTTTGATCATAACTTTGTCTTCCGACCTCCAAATGACTTTATTTTTAAAGCATTGGATTTGTAACACTTTTCTCTACCTCTTGTAAAAATTTATAGCTTTTGGTATTAATTTGAAAAAGATTGATTGAATCAAAGTGAGGGTAATCAATAGGAAGAACATAAACTGGACATTTTTACTGAACATGATTCAATATTTTGATGATATCTTGATCTTTAGAGCTCCAAATGAGATGATTATTGTTTCTAAATAAGCTAGAGACATAGATCTAAAAATTATCTGAAGGAATTGAATTTTAATCCAGTCCCTAAGACTTTCAATTTTTGGAGTGAAGTTGGGTGTAGTGTACTATTTTAGTGCAAAAACAGTCTGAAAATGTTTGGGCTATAACTTTCCGATTTTTGAACCAAATTGAATGATTTTAGTGTCATTAGAGACTTAAGACAATGGGGAACAAATTTTATAAAGATTTCCAATTGAAATTCCAATTTGAATTTTCCCAAAATCTGTTCGAAAATAGGAAAAGTGAGTTCTTTTATGATTGTCCGGTGTGGGAACTCCACCCTTGTGGGATGCACGTCCAAATGTCACTTAGGACATCGGGCACGTGACTCGCAGGTGCGGGGTCCTAAAAAAAACAATAGTTTGTTTATCATCCAAATTTTTCATGGTGTTATATATATTGAACTTAATTAATTCACCGTCAAATTCTATAGTTAAAGATCTGTCATGAACATCAATTTTTGTTCTGGTCATTTTCAAGAATCGTCTATCAAATAAAATCGGAGTGGAAGAAAATGTATCATCGGTACCCATCTGTAAAATATAAAAATCATAAGGAAACAATATTCCCTACTTAAACCAAAATGTCTTCTAACACACCCTTCGGATAAGCATTTGAGCGATCCGCTAATTGAATCACTACATTAGTTTTTTTAAAAGGTCCAACATTTAAATATTTATAAACTTCATATGGCATGACATTGATGGACGCACCTAAATCTAACATAGCTCTTTCAATTTACAAATCACCAATTTGACATGGGATAGTGAACATACCTAGGTCTTGACACTTGGGTGGAAGCTTTTTCTTTTGCAACATAGCTGAAATTTTCTCTCCCAATTGCAGTTTCCTATCAAATTTTAATTTCCTCTTTGAATTGCAAAGTTCTTTAATGAATTTCGCATACCATGGAATCTGTTTAATCGCATCAAGTAGAGAAATATTTACTTGAACTTTTCAGAAAATCTCCCATATTTCTTTTTCTTGCTCTTCCTTCTTCACTTTGGCAAATCGACTTAGAAAAGGGGGCGGAATGACCATATTTTGTAGATTATTTGGCGTCATTTCTGGTTGTGAAGTTGCCTTTTTCGTTGCTTTTTCTTCTACCTCTCTTAGGGAATTTTTTGGAAGTGGTTCCAGCTATTCCTTACCACTCTGCAATATGATAGCCTTCACACTTGTTTGGGATTGATCTCTGGCTGTGCTGGAAAATTTCAAGAATTTTGTGCCTCCAATCGATTTACAGCAGTTTCCATTTGGCTTATTTGATTTTCAATATTTCTTTGTTGATTTTCAATATTTCGGATACTTGCTTCAATATTCCGCTGAAGCGTCAAAGTGTTAGTGGCCAAAAATTGAACTATATCTTCCAAAGAAGTCTTGCCTTCGTATTGGATGTTGTATTTTGATGTTGCCAAGGCATAAACAATAGTTTATACTGTTGGAAATTCACAGTTGCTTGCTGCCCTTGAGGATTTTCATAATGCAAAATTGAGTGATCGCGCCACCCCAGATTGTAGGTTTTGTAAAATGGGTCGTATTTCCTTTGGTTTGGTCTAGCAAAACCTCCCACGGCATTCACATGTTCTGCGTTTTCATCCTGCAAAACTGGACATACATCATTGGAACGTCCTAACATTGAACATATTCCACATACTTTTGCTTCTTCTGTCTTTGTAACCGCAATTTATCGTACCAAAGAAGTAAGGTCATCCATTCTTTTCTCCAATGTCGTCACATTCACCTCATTCACGGTTTTTGTTCTATGCCCAATATGTATTCTGAATTGTTGGGTATTAGAAGCTATGTTTGCGATCAAGTCCTTTGCGACTGTCAGTATTTTGTCAACTAAGGCGCCACTGCTTGTAGTGTCAATTATACTTCTATCCGTAAGTGAAAGACCTTCGTAAAAGTATTGAATCAATAGCTGGTCAGTTATTTGGTGATGTGGATAGCTAGCACAAAGTTTCTTGAATCTTTCCCAATACTTGTAAAGTGTCTCTCCCATATCTTGTCGAATTTCGCAAATTTCCTTTCGAATGTTGGCTGCTCTTGATGCTAGAAAATATTTCTTGAAGAAAAACCTTTTTCATTTCAACCTATCTTTGCACGATCTCTCCAACCGAATAGTACAACGAATCTTGAGCATCATCCTTGAGAGAAAATGGAAAAGTTCTTAGTTTAATTTGCTCTTCCATCAGATTCGTCGACTTCATTCCTTGCAAACGACATCGAATTCCTTCAAGTGTTTGTACGGATCTTCTCTCGGTAGACCCCTGAAAATAGGTAGTAAATGTATCAGCCTAGATTTTATTTCAAAAGTATTGTTATCACCTAAATTTAGAAAATTAATACAGTCGGGCTGTTGAGCATCCGTGGGCGTGACTAGTTCACGAAGGGTGTAGTTTGCTGCCATACGTTTCATTTTATATGTTATTTGCTGTTGTTTCATCGATTTCTGTAGTGCCTTTGCTGTTTTCTCAATTTCAGGATTGCACTGCAAATTTTCAGATTGATTCGAACACGTAACGTATATAAACCGTCAAAAATACCCTAGCAACAGCGCCAAAATTTTATACTGCTGTCGCCTGCAACCAAATTCAAAAAGAAACCAACTTCCTTCAATACAAATTAATGTAGTAGTGGAAAGTGGGTATCGTTCCCATAAGGAATTTTAACAACAAAGATTGTACGAGTTCAAAACCAAAATCAAGTGACAAAAAAGGGGGTTTTTAATTCACGACAATTTAAGAAAAAGATGATAAAAATCAAAAATTAATAAAAGTTATTGGATCTAAAAATTTAATAGACAAACCTTAGTTTTGGGTCATCAATGTTATAACACTAATATGGATCCTTAATATAAAATTCAGTTCATCATTAAATATTCATTGGGTGATGTTTTCTCTTAAGTGTAAATGAGTACAAAAATGTAATCTAAACATCCTTATCACTCAATAACCTAGATACGATCGTAAGTTCAATTGAGTAATAGCTTTACGAACTAAGAAATCAATTAACAAGATAACACATGTACAACATGCATTCAATCAAGATGAATTTCTTCTTAGAATTTCCCACTTTAACGTAAAGAAGGTAATCCTAATTGCCACTTGTGATTAACAAAACTGAACGTCATAATTTATTAATCTATCTATTAAACGAATCATTTCCTAGTTGCGCACCTAGAAATCATTCAATTCAATTATATAAAGAAATTTGGAAGGCACTCAATATTTATCAACAAACAAACTTTATTGGAACATCTCACACATAATAGATGATAACATTGTTTCCCTCAACCAAGGAAAGAAACTTAGCTACTCATAATGAAAGTGAAAACAACATGGTCTTTCCTGTAGTTTGCGAAAACTCCTAGAGAAATATTAAAGAAATTTAGAAACCTAACTATGGCTGTCTAAAAACCCAGAAGAAAAAACTGCAAAAAACGTAAACTATCCCTAAACTCTGCTGCATGAATAGTACTAATTCCCTCCCTTTTATGCTTTTCGATCCCATCTTTTTCCATCATCTTTAGCAGATCACACCTCCTACGTATTTAGGTTGCAAATATCCAGCAATTTGATCTTCCAAGATTATGAAAATATCAAACGAATCAGATTTGAGTTAGAAAATAGAATCTGCAGATGGTTTCCATTCTTGCACGTGCCCACGCTTAGTCACTGAATTTACTGACAATATGGAAATTTTGAATTATCTTCACTTTCCTTGCATCTTTTTAACTCAATTTCATCTCCCTAGTGTTGAAAATGATCTAAAAACAATTAAGAAACAAATCCATCAATTTTGACTAATAATTTCAACACATGAGAGAGATTTATATACTAAATTAGTGCAAAATGACAACTTAACAAAATGTTCGTTAGGCGGACCTTATGTCTGTTGGGCATACATTTTCTGTCTTTCAGAGTAAATTTGGCCATCATATGTTTGTGAAGCGGACGGGAAGACTTTCTTGATTTTTCCAACTTTTCATGTCGCTCATGTCCATTTGGAGGGACATGATGTCCACTGGGCGGACATGCACTAGACATCAACAAAAACATGCAATTTTAACCATTTAGATGGAAAAATCTCTCTTTGGAGTCTTCACGGAAGTTGTAAAACTCGAAGTCCTCTTCAAAATTGTACTTAAATGACCTTCATCCAACATCCACAACGAATGTTATGCCTCTTGCCCTAAAATCTATCCATTTGCACCTATTAAGCAATAAAGTTGAAATGTGTGAGATTAACCAAATAAAGCTCAAAATTCACATAAAGATAAGTCAAATTAGTTCCAATTCATCCCAAAATCATATATAAATAATTTAACTTATCAAATTCTCCCACACTTAAACTATTGCTTGTCCCCAAGCAAAAACAAAAGAAAACTAACTACTAAATCCAATTCATCCTAAAATCATGTATAAATAATTTGACTTATCAAATTCTCCCACACTTAAACTATTGCTTGTCCCCAAGCAAAAACAAAAGAAAACTAACTACTAAATCTACAAACAAGGTATTGATTTCACTTTCGTAGTATGCAGTGGCATTTAGCATATGCCACAAGCCTTTAAACCATTATGCGTCTCTAATGGAGGAGTTATAGTCTCCTGATGTTTACTTAAAATGAACGATACCCACAAACATTTTCTTTCCATCATTCCACACCTAATCACCATCATAGCTCAATCCAATAAGTTGAAAGCATTATAGGTAAGATTTGAAATATAGATATAAGGCCACATAATACCTCATAAATTAGATCATAAACTAAGCATCAATAAGACATCATAATGATTCAATTAATCAAATTCACATGCTATAAATGAAGTCTCTCATAAAGCATTCACTTTCACACATAAGTGTTTAAGGGTGACTCTCAATTATCTTATAATGCATGTCTCTTACCATAAGCTTACCTCTTATCTACTTCTCCACTACTCCCATCTATGGCATATCCATGAATCAAAAAGGTCTTTATTACTTTAGTTATAATGGGTCAAGGGGTAAAGTAGGCTAGGAAAGAAGGGATAGGAATTCAAACATTCAATAATTAGTATAGCAGAAACTACAAATATTACAATCATCATTGGCAAAATTTACTGAGGAATTGCCCAACAACCATAATATTGAGGAAACTCCACCAACTTCTTTTTTTATTTTATTTTATTTAGTATGTTCCTTCAATTTTTGTAGAAAACACCCCCACACTTCTTCCTTTGTATACCTATCAATAAGAATATTAAATGCACAACATTTATAGCTCTACTAACCATCGAACAAGGGTAAATTTGTTTTTCTTGGTTGAAGGTTCTTTTGAATAGGTTTACAAAGAAAAAGGCTCAAATACAATCAATAGGCACAAAGGGTTCACTAGGGGATTCATATATAAAAAAGGGTTGGTTATTTAGCTCAAGCTCAAACCTAATGCCTTTTATCACTTTTATGAACATAACATAATATGATTATGTAACCTCGAAAAGATGCGATGCAAGTTCTAGAAGCAAACATACATAGAAGAGAAAATTATATCACTCAAAAGAAAAATAGTATTGGGTGCAATCCTCTAGGCTCAAAATAGCTTACTCAGTGATGTTTACTCATTCAATAGCATGCTTATTCAATCAATTTAACATTATAACATCCAATTGTGACAAAGCATGTGATCAACTTAATCATATTATGCATCTTATTTAAGATCAGGGATCAAAAGAATACCTTACTTATAATACAATTAACTCATTAAATTGGATATATATATAAGTATGCAAACATGCATATTGAAAATATGAAAAATTAGTTAATGCAAAACTACGCAAAACAAAGGTTAATTAATTTTTTATATGGAAATTGTAAGATAATTCAATGCAAAATAATGCATGCAAAATCATCAATTTATCTCCACACATACTTGGAATAAACATTGTCCTCAATGTTAGGTAAGAAAAAAGAATAATGCAAAGAACGAAATAAGTAGTAAGGGTAAAGAAAACCCCTGAAATAACAAATTGTAGTGTCAAGAAACCAAATTCTGAACCTTGTGTTCCTATCTTCCATCAAGTTATACATGACAAAATTATAGAGATAGAACAAAATAGCATTAGAGTTATCTTTACAATTTGACAAATTAAAAGAAACAAAATAAAACATAGGTTTAGATTAAAATAAATTGCAAATCTAAATGCATGAAATTTAAAATGCAAATGTAGTCCTAGGATCCTATGGTATCATTATCCCGAAGGAGGTGGTTGTTGCTCCAAGAAAGCCCTCAATATATCTTCAATCCTGGTTTATGAAGTCGTGAGATTTCCCACTTCAGCTCAAAGATCTTTAACCTCTTCTTGGACTTCTTGGAACTGAGACATAACTTGATTATCCCCTGGAACTGGATTAGCTCTAACTTGCTATGCAGGAGGTGTATACGGATTGTCCCTCTCTTGATGCAGATTGAGCCACCTGTTAGGAGCATCTTCTCTATAGTTAAGTTCCCTCATTTTATCAACATTGATGACATCCATATCAATAGTATAGGTCACTTCTTTATCTCTCTTGAGGACTTTGAGATGCCCAAATAGCTTTCTTAATAACACTGGAAATAGAAACCTCTTCGTCTTAGCCTTTTGATGTACCACTTACCATATAGAAGTCATTATCATTTGGGCAATAGCAATGCCTGGAATTAGTCATTTGGAAAAAACATCTTGTCCAAAATGTACAAGTCTTCATTACGGAGGTACCCTGAATTACTAGCCTTAGGCATTACATTATGAGCAAGTAGGAATGCCACCAATCTAGGTCTAATATGAAGGGAATTCTAATGCATAAAGATGTGTTAGCTTGTGACTTGCATAGCGGCTCTAATCCCAAGTCGAGACGTAGCTTCAAATTTACTTCAAATTTATCCTATTGACTATCAATTGTACATCTCGCACGTTTATCAAAAGATGGAATATTTCCTCCCACTGGGAGCTCTAAATTTCCATTAATTAGATCTTCTGTTATGGCCACTAATTTCCCATTGATTCGAGAAGTGAGCACTGGAGGTTGTTTATCGGCTACCTCACTTAGGTTGGCATAAAATTGTTTCACCGTGGCTGGGTAGTATGCACCTTTGAGGTCCAACAGTTTTCCCCAATGAAATTTGTCCAAGTTTGCCCTCACATTATATGTTATATCAATACCCTCTTCAACAGAGACTTCAATCACGAATTTGTTATTCTTTTTCTTATCGAACCAAACTGCACTTTGCTCACTGATGAATATATCTCGATCAAAATCGGGCTCCTCTACTTCTACGATAATATTTTTACCCCTATCAACTCTAGAAGATTGGCCAGAAGCACTACTCGTCCTTGCAATTTGCTTAATTCATGACATTAAATGCTAGCCACATAACTGGCTGTAATCTCAACAAAATAGGACTCAATCTTAACAACCAACCAGTAATCTCAATTTTAACTACAAAGCAGTAATCTCAACACAAGCCCAATCGCAACAACATAGAACTAGAACAATATTACTCTTAACCATAAACCAGCAATCTCAATTTCAATCACAACCCAACACTTTCAACACAAGCTCAATCGCAACAAACAACCAACAATCTCAACAAGGTCAATGATAACAACAATCTCAATCTCAATATAACAGTCTCAATCAACCAACAATCATAGGTATTTCAAGCATCAATAAAAAATTTTATCCATGATTTTACCCATAGTTGTGAAGGAACACTTACCCGTGCCAATTCAAAGTGGAGATTATGGATAATTAGCCCAAAACCTCAAAATGACCCCCAAAATTAACGAACATGAGTTGTGGTGGCAGTATCTTAACAGAAGAGAGCAACCAAGGAGCGATTTAGGAGACTAGGGTTTGGGTAGGTTGGAATGTTGTGGGATCGTGTTGTCGAAGGGAAGAGAAGAAGAAAAGAAGAGAAAAAAAGAGAAATCTGGGCGGGAATGCGAAGGGTGTGAATGTTAGAAGAATAAAACAAGGGGGAGAATGCCAGGGATGGTTGAGAGAATGCGGGAAAGAACAGGGAAAATGTGTTTTAAATGTGAATAAGGGTAATGTCTATTAAGCGGATTTAATGTTTGCTAAACAGACATTTCTCAGGTTTCCTGTTGCACTATGAGATTGATTAGTCCGTTAAGCGGACTTAATGTTCATTAAATGGACATTCTCTGGTTTCCTTAATTGTAGTGAGATTTTTTATTCCGTTGGGTGGACTTAATGTCCGCTGAATAGACCTTCTTTATTTTCCTGAACTGCACTGAGGTTGCTAAGTCCGTTGAGCGGACTTCATGTTTGCTGAACAGACATTCTCCGTGAAGCTCTGACTATCTCACATTGTTCACTTCTATTTTGCCCTTCTAACTACTTAATGATACCATAGGACTAATTGCATGATGCATGAATGAAAATAGTAAAAACATTAAAAGAAATAAAGAGACATTGTGACTAACCTCCCCCACACTTAACATGGGTTTTACCTCTATGATCGATGAGTCGTGATCATGCTATTCCTTATGCTAATAGGAGGTGTCATTGGGATGTCTTATAAACATTAGCCCTATACAAAACACAGTAAACTAGAATAAGAAGATATCAAAAATTGATGAAATTAATAAAATAACAAAAAGAGTTAGAAATGTTAGGTTACCTCCTAACAGGCGCTAAATTTAATGTCCTTAGCTGGACTAGGCCACCATGATGTTAGTTTTGGAATATGATGGTGGAAATGTATCCAACCCCTCTCCCTTAAAGCTTGGGTCGTTGCCTATTGACCATAAACGACTTCTATTTATCCCTTCTAATCTTCACGGCTCCATGTGGGTGTACTTTTGTCACCACAAAAGGTCCAAACCATCTTGACCACAAGTTCCCTGGAAATAATTTTTAATGAGAGTTAAATAATAAAACTATTTGACCAGGTTTAAATTCTCACCAAAGGATATGCTTGTCGTGGAAAGCCTTGTTTCTCACCTTGTATATTTTAACATTCTCAAAAGCATCTAGGCGGAATTCATCTAGTTCATTCAACTCCATCAGTCTTCTCTGTCCAGCCTTTCTTAGATCATAGTTCAACTTTTGGATTGCCCATAATGCCTTATGCTCAATTTCAACCAGAAGATGGCAAGATTTCCCAAAGACTAGCCTATAAGGAGACATGCACAGGGGAGTCTTGTATGATGTCCTGTATGCCCAAAGAGCAATATTAAGCTTCAATGCCCAATCCTTTGTTAAGGTATTAATAGTTTTCTCTAAAATTTGCTTAATTTTCCTGTTTGACACTTTAACTTGCCCACTGGTTTGAGGGTGGTAAGTGGTTTCAAACTTAAAATGGCACCCATATTTTGCCAAAACAGATTTAAATTGAAGATTCTGAAAGTGTACCCCCTTGTCACTGATTATAGCTCTTGGAATTCCAAATCTTGAAAATATGTTCTTCTTGACAAATTTTACAACACTAGCTCTAGTGTTGTTTGACAAAGCTGTGGCTTTCACCTATTTAAATACATAATCAACCGCCATAAGTATGTATTCATTACGAAAGGATACTAGAAATGGTCCCATAAAGTCCAAACCCTATACATCAAAGAGTTCAACCTTTAGAATCCTTGAATAAGGAATCTTGTGCTTCCTACCGATGTTCCCTGTTCTTTGACACCTATCACATATCATAACAAAAGTTTTAGCATCCTTAAAAAAAGTAGGCCAATAAAAACTGGATTGTATAACCTTTGTCATCGTTTTGTTATCACCATGGTGTTTTCCATAAGGAGAACCATGGCAATGATATAATATTAACCGCATCTCCTCATCAGGTATACATCTTCTAATTATTCCATCAACACACCTTCTAAAGAGCAATGGGTCTTCCTAAAAGTAATTCCTCACCTAAGATAAGAATTTCCTTCTCTTATGGTATGAATAATCACTAGGAATAATGTTAGACACCAAAAAATTAACATTATTAGAAAACCAAGGGACATTTTCCTTAACAAACCACATATTCTCATCAGGAAAGGCATCATTAATCGGTTCAGCTCCCATCTTGTCACCTTGCTCAAGTCGCCAGAGATGATCAGCCATTGAATTTTCAGATCCCTTCTTGTCTTTAATTTCCAAGTTTAATTCTTGCAGGAGTAAAATCCATCTAATCAACCTTAGTTTGACATCTTTTTTTGTAAGCAGATATTTTAAGGCAGAATGGTCAGTGTAAACAATAACTTTAGACCCAACAAGATAAGATCTAAATTTATCAAATGCAAAAACTACTGTTAGCAATTCTTTCTATGTAGTAGCATAATTAATTTGAGCATCATTAAGAACTTTACTAGCATAATAAATGACATGTAATTTCTTATCCTGCTTTTGTCCTAATACAGCCCAAAGTGCATAATCACTAGCATAACACATCAGCTCAAAAAGGAGATTCCAATTCGGTGGGGCCATTATGGAGGCTGAGTTAAGTTCCTTTGTCAACTAAGCTTTAAGACATTCATCAGTAAATTCAAAAGGGACTTCCTTTTGCAAGAAAGTATATAACAGTTTAGAAATCTTGGAAAACTCTTTAATAAATCTGTGATAGAACCCTGCATGCCCAAGAAAACTGCTTATTGCTCTAACTAAATTGGGGAGTGGTAATTTATTGATGATTTCAATTTTTGCTGGATCCACCTCTATTCCATTAATTAAAATTTTGTGGCCTAAGACAATCCCTTCTTACACCATAAAATGGCACTTTTCTCAATTTAGCACAAGATGAGTTTCTTCATATCTCTGTAGAACCTGTTCTAGATTGAACAAACATGCAATAAAAGAAGAACCAAAAAAAGAAAAGTCATCCATAAATACCTCTATTATATTCTCCATTATGTTTGAGAATATGGACATCATGTAGTATTAGAAAGTGGCAGGAGCATTGCATAAACAGAAGGGCATCCTACGATATGCAAATGTACTATAGGGATAAGTGAAGGTAGCCTTATCCTGACCCTTTAGAGCTATGGGAATTTGGTTATACCCTGAATAACCATCTATAAAGCAATATTAATCATACCCTGCTAATCTTTCCAACATTTTATCAATTAAAGGGATAGGGAAGTGATCTTTTCTAGTTACTGCATTTAATTTCCCATAATCTATACAAACCCTCCTCCCTTTCACAACCTAGGTGGAAATTAACTCATTACTATCATTAGAGATGATGGTCATGCCACCTTTCTTTGGTACCACCTACATAGGACTTATCCAAGAGCTATCAGAAATAGGATAGATAATTCCTACATCAAGTAACTTAAGTACCTCATATTACACAACTTCCTACATGTTAAGATTGAGTCTCCTCTGATTTTCCACATTAGGTTTATGGTTTTCCTCTATTAAAATCCTATGAACACAAATAGAAGGGCTAATTCCCTTTATGTCAGCAATATTCCATGAAATAGCCAACTTATGTTCACGTAACACCCTTAATAACTTCTTTTCTTGAGAGGAATTCAAAGAAGAAGAAATAATAACCAAATATGTATTTGATTCTCCTAAAAATGCATACCTCAAATGAATTGGAAGTTATTTTAATTCAGGTTTCGGTGGGCTTAATATGAAAGGTAACAATTTAGGTTTAGGAGGGCCTAAGTTTTCAATTTGAGGTCTATACCTAAAACCATTACCTTACAATCTATATTCATAGTTCACTAACTCATTAGCCAATTCATTCTCATCTATTCCTAAAGCAAGGCATGTCTCTAAAGCATCATCATACATTAATTTAGGAATAGATTCAAGTGTAAGAGAATCAATTACATCTATCCTAGAGGTGACTTCATCGAAAGAGGTTGTAATATCCCGTTACCCATGTTAGGGCTAGAATAGTAATTTATGAGGAATTTCTGTGAAATTAGGAAAATGCGCATCATGCATATGTTAATTGTGACATACATATTTATTTTGCACATTCATATGATTGTACATGCATTCATTGGCATTTTCGGGTAAATTGGTTTATAAATGGAAATTGTGGATTAAATTGGAGTGTATTAAATGTGATTTGGCAATTTTTGTACATTTCGGGTATTTTGAAATTTTGGTGAATTATTTGAGTTGCAAATTTATTTGGTGATAATTATTATTATTTCGAAATTTTTAGTGAATTTTAGAAATTTTCAAAAAATTTGGGGTATTTTGGACCAATTATAATTATGACAAATGGCTTGTATGTATGGTGACATGTGGCACTAATGTATAAGTGACAAATGGCTTGTTTATGTGATGACAAGTGTAAGGCATGTAAGCCTACACGCAGTGTGTGTTTATGTGTGGTTTATGCTGGGATTAGGAAAAGATCACTATAGCTTATGTTCTTCATTGTTTTCTTTACCGAATAGCTATTAAATGTGCCTTTATGTTGCTGAGTTACTCTCTGAAATTTAAAGCTGAACCTAGTAAGTAGTTTTGCTAATGTTTAGTTTCTCGTGTAAATATGTACATGTATGGGTTTGGAAATTAATGCGTATATATATATGTTCTGTCCTGTTTGAGAGAGAAAAAAACTGAAAATGGATATTTTGTTTCTGCAAAGTTGCTTGAGAAATCAAATGGTGTAAGATACTGTTGAGTTGAGTTGGAGTTAAATGAATCATTGAAGTTGTGCTTAAAAAGAAAAGGGTGTTCTGTTATCTTTTGGGAAGCTCACATATATAGTTAATAATCACTATTCACGCATGAAAATGTTTGTATTAACAGAGGTAAGTTGATTGAGTTTGGATTTAAGGGAACGAGCTTAAGTAATGTGGTGTTTGGGGAACTATGATGCTAATGTAAAGTTTAAATTGAAATGAGTTTTTGCTGATAATGAATAAGTCAGAAAAATTGAAAAGTGCTGGAAACTGAATTTACCCGAAATGTACTCTGTTTTTGGTGTTAGTATAATTGTTCCTGTTATGTATGAAGTTAGGTGTTTAAGTGTGAATTCTGGATTTTTTGACTTATGTATGTTGATGAGCTAGAGATAAGTTAGAATGGGTTTAAGTGATCTTTTGAATTAACTGGTGTCGTTAATAACGTAAAAAAAAATTGACAGAAGTGAGTAGTGGAAAATGTGGAGATCGGTTTTTGGATGTTTGATGTCTAGAGTTGTTTTTTTTTTTTTGCATTGCCTTGAAGTTATAATGAGTATAAGAAGTGTTTAAATTGGGAATAAAAAAGAGAGAAGGAGTATGAAAAATTCTGGAAAATTTATGTTGGCATTTTGGATTTGTAAGTTTTGAAGTGTAAAGTTGATTATGATGTATTTGGAGATTGTATTTGGAAATGGAAATGCTGAATAGATGAGTTTTGAAGTGAGGGAGTTTGGAAAAAAAATGGAAGAAGAGTGAAGAAAATTTTCTGTTTACGTTAAAGAAGAAAATATGGGTTTGGGAAGAAGACGTTGAATTGCGTGCTAGAGGGAGAAAAGGTGGTGGTTGCATTTTCAGTTTATGAACAGAGTATTTCGTTGAACAACCCTAAGTTTTTTGGCTATAACTTTTTCATCCGAACTCCAAATGAATTGAAACTTCGACCAATGGATTCCTAATACATTTTTCTTTCTTTCAATAGAAATTTAAAGTTATATAAATTGATTTAAAAGTAATTGATAGGATGAAAGTATTGAAGTCTACTGGAATGTTATGAATTGGAAAATTTTTATGATCATGCTTCGGTTTCCTAATTATAACATGAGCTGTAGATATTTGAATGAGTTAATTTTTTATTCATATTAAACTAGAGACATATGTCTACAATGTTTGTGAATAAATTGACTTTTAATTCTATCTTTATGATTTTCAAAATTGGCATGTCGTTGAGTCTCAGCTTAGGCTGTAGCACCACCAGGGATAGAAATCTTATCCTGTGGTTATTGAACAAAATGTATTGATGTGGGCCTAATTAGGCTGAGTTGTCTTCACCACAATTGTATCTTATTTTCTTAGCTTTAAATTGGTATACATTTTGTAATTTTTGGATATCTAAGCTGAAAGATATGAGTTGTAAAATTAGAAGGTATGATCATGTACTAGTTAAAAGTTCTAATGTGCATAGTCTGTAGTATTTTATGCATAACTCATTGAACACTGAATCAATTTAGATGATCTTAGAGTTATTAGAAGACACTATAGAACGACTTTCCAGAAGTAAGTGTTGCCTAATTTTGTTATTTACCCTATCAGTTTAATTATGCAAAGTTGACGGAAAATCTTATGAGTAGAAAATCTCAAGTGGTCAATTAAGTTATGTAATGGATTTCACAATGCTTTATTAAGGTCCAAATTATAAGTACTAATGACGTTAATGAGGGCATTGTTATTTGATCGATTTGATGATGAGAATTACAATTAGATACCCGGAATTGTCATTGAACATGCATTGTGCATACTTTCTATACATTGACGTGCATAAAAGAACACTTATACATTTGTGCAAAAATGTGATATTTGTTAATGTGTTATATATGTTTTAGAGGAGCACATTAGATGCCAGTCGGACATTGCCATACCATCCAGGTAATAGCTTCTTGGAGCGTACTGTGAGTCAACCTAGATGATTTCCTAGGATTGTTTTGATTTGAATTTAATTTGATTTGTTAAACTTCCAATATTTTTGAAATGTTTGTGAGTTGTTTCTAGATTCCGGACCTGAGGTATGAGGAGTTTAATAGTTAGACATGTATTGGGAGTGTTTTGTTTTGATATGAATTTGACATTTGATCCTCAACGAAAGTTTAATGCCAAACTTAGGTCCGATGACTGTGAAATCTTGTATGAGCATTTGTATAAGATTGTGATATATGAGATATTCAGAAATTGTTGCATTTCATAAAATGCATGCTTAGATAAAGGCGTTGTAACTTGAGTTGCCAGTATGAAGAGCTCTCACATAGAGCTTCGCTCCATGTTTCTGGTTTTGCCCATAGAGCTATGCTATGTGATTCTGTTTGACTGAGCCCTATAGGCCAGTATTTGTATAAGTTTGGGATAGGCACTCGGTCACAACAATAAGAAAGAATGTTGAGTCTCATGCACATAACATTATTAGATTGAATTTCTTTTAAGATCTACAAAGCTGAAACGAATGATAAATTGATATGATCTATTTGTTATACTTGGCCATGTGGATTGTGAGATTTTATGATATACCATGTTGTGCGAATATCTAGAGTGTATATATGATCTGAATGAATATATGTGAAATAGGTGTTATGTGTGTGTAATCCGGTGAAATCATCAATGATGGGTCACTCATTGCAACGTGATTTTTCAGGTACAAGATAGGAGACTTAGCGTTTATTTTGGATTAGAAGAACGTTTTGGACTAAGTTATGGCTCAGAGGTCTGTCAGCTGATGTCAGAAAGTTATAGATTTTATTTTGTAGATTGTGCTAGAACCTGTATCAGGTTTTGTATATATTCGTCTAATGAAGACAGTGTATATAGTTGTGAATAAATGCAATGAATGGTTTAAAATTTGATGACTTCTGATTATGTTAGCTGATGCCATGTGTAAGTAGGATCTGTTTTGCTCTAGCATACCATTATTATAGGATATGTACTTGAATGTTCCTGAAAGTTTGGGTATGTACCTTATGGTAGTGAGATGTTGCATTTTTGGTATCAAAGCATGGTTTGGCATTTTTAGGGACGAATATGAGTTGAGATATGATAACTACTGAGATATTCCGATAGTGATCACAACTTTTGTTTGTTATAAGTCACCTTCCATAGGGGATCACATTGGAGAGTCAGCTGATATGGAGTCTGTAGGAGTCAATTTAGAGTCTCCTGTACTTGAGTTTGCTCAGATGCCTCTGAGAATTCCTGTGAGGCGAGAAAGAAGATATGATAAGCTGAGAAAGCAGGGAGCTGTAGACTTCTACAGAAGTACAAACCCGGCTGAAGCAGAAGGGTGGCTTGAGCGAACTGAAAGAGTGTTTGACTAGATGGACTGTGAGGCAGATGAGAAATTTGACTATGCTGTCTCACTCCTACAAGGTCCCGTATATCAGTGGTGGAAAACTGCTTCAACAGTACCACCAGACCTTGTAGTTTGACTTGGGAGGATTTCTTGAGAGTGTTCTGAGAGAATTACATGCTGAAGATTTACATGGATCGAAAAATGAAAGAATTTGTAGACCTGAAACAAGGCAGACTCACAGTGGCAGAGTATGAGATAAAATTCAATAAGCTAATGAGATATGCAACTGTATTAATCCCAACTGAAGAAGAAAAATGTAGACAATTTGAGGATGGTTTGAACATGGAGATCAGAACGAGACTAAACATTTCTAACTTGAACAGTTTTACAGAACTCTGAGCAGCCTCGATCAGAACTCTGGCAAACCTGCACAGCGAAGTATAGGTACAGGTAGGACTCAGTCAGTAAGGCGCAATGTCAGGACTAAGGTGTGGAGCAACCAGTTGCAATCTCAGGCCAGGGTCTATGCCATTACTAGATAGGAGGCACAGGACTCCCCAGATGTGGTAACAGGTGTGTTGAATGTTTTTAATTTTATGGCATATGCACTGGTAGATCTAGGATCTACCCATTCATTCATCACCCCGCATTTAGCATCTAGATTGCATTGTGAGCGAGAGATATTGAAATGTGGGTTGGTAGTGAGCACTCCAGTGGGTAGTACAACAATGTCGGTGAGGTATGTAAAAAGTGTATAGTTCGAATTGATCAAGCAGAACTAGAAGCTGATTTGATCATTTTGCAGCTGAGAGAGATAGACCTCATCTTAGGCATGGATTGGCTCACTACTCATAGGGCAGTGATAAATTGCTATACTAAAGAGGTAGTGCTTGAATCCACTAATCAACTAAAAGTGGTGTTTCGAGGAGTTAGTCAGGCAGTGCCAGCCTGACTAATTTCATTTCTGAGAGCTTTGAGATTGATCTGGGGTGGATCTGATGCTTATCTGACCCACGTGGTGGATACTCGGAATGAACAAACCATTCAGGACATTCTAGTTGTTAGGGAATTTCTGAATGTGTTTCTAGCTGAACTACCGGGATTACCCCCAGATAGGGAGACGGAGTTCACTATTGATATTGTCCCAAGTGCCGCTTCTACATCAATTCCTCCATATAGGATGGCGCCTGTTGAACTGAAGGAACTGAAAACCCAGTTACAGGACTTGTTAAATAAGGGTTTTATCAGGCCTAGTGTGTCACCTTAGGGAGCTCTGGTATTGTTTGTAAAAAACAAGGATGGCACTATGAGATTGTGCATTGATTACCGGCAGTTGAATCGGATAACAGTTAAGAATAAATATCCACTGCCGAGGATTGATGATTTGTTTGACCAGTTAAAGGGAGCTCAGGTGTTACAAAGTTAGACTTGAGATCAGGATATTACCAGCTGCTGATAACTGAGGCAGATGTTCCCAAAAGTGCATTTAGAACCAGATATGGGCACTTCGAATTTTTGGTAATGCCATTTGGATTGACCCGGCAGCTTTTATGGTATTGATGAATAAGGTATTTCAACCTTATTTAGATCATTTTGTAATTGTCTTTATTGATGACATTTTGGTGTACTCGAAGTGTAGAGAAGATCATGTGGCACATCTAAGTGTGGTTCTTCAGACAATGAGGGAGAAACAGTTATATGCCAAGTTCAGCAAGTGCGAATTTTGGCTTGATGAAGTAGTATTTTTGGGTCACATCGTGTCTGGACAGGGCATTCAGGTGGACCAAAAGAAAATAGAAGCTGTAATGAAATGGGAGGTTATAAAGAATGTGTCTGAGATCCGAAGTTTCCTTGGATTAGTCGGGTATTACAGAAGGTTTATCAAGGGGTTTTCATTGATTTCGGCCCATTGGACAAAACTTTTAAGAAAGAATGTGCCTTTCAGATGGAGTGATGATTTTCAAAGGATTTTTGAGGAGCTAAAGCATCGGTAAACTTCAGCACCTGTGTTAGCTATCCCATCGGGTTCTGGAGGTTATGTTGTTTACAGTGATGCGTCGCATTAGGGTTTAGGATGTGTACTAATGCAGCATGGTAAAGTAATAGCATATGCATCGAGACAGTTGAGGTCTCATGAATTGAATTACCCAGTTCATGATCTGGAACTTGTTGCAATAGTGTTTTCCCTGAAGATCTGGAGACATTACCTGTATGGTGAAACCTTTTAGGTATTTACTGATCATAAAAGTTTGAGATATCTGTTGAGCCAGAAAAAGTTAAATATGAGATAGAGGAGGTGGATAGAATTGTTAAAAGATTATGATTTCACAATTGAGTATAATCCTGGCAAAGCTGATGTTATAGCTGATGCATTGAGTAGGAAATCATATAGCAGTGTAGCACAAGTACAGTTATCGAGGTTACCGAGCCTAGTTTAGTTGATAGCATTGAATGTTGAATTAAATTTAGAGCAAAATAATACATTGATAGCTACCTTGAAGTTGAGACCTGTTTTGGTTGAAAGAATCAAAGAGGCTCAGAGCAGAGATCCAGATTCAGTGAAGTTAATTGAGAAGTTGAAAGTGAATCCAGATTTTGAGTTTGAAGTAAGAGATAATACTTTAAGGTTAAAGCAAAGACTATGTGTGCCCAACGTTGATAATTTGAGGAAAGAGATTTTAGAGGAAGCATATTTGGCAGCTTATGTTATGCATCTTGGTACTACCAAGATGTATAACACGCTGAAACAACATTACTGGTGGCCTGGCATAAAAAAGCAAGTAAGGGAATTTGTTTCTAAGTTTATAACTTACCAACAGGTTAAGGCTAAACATCAGGCTCCAGCTGGGAAATTACATTCATTACCTATTCCGGAGAGGAAATGAGAACAAATCACGATGGATTTCATTATGGGTTTGTCAAGGACTCTGAGGCAACATGATGCCATTTAGGTCATTGTGGATAGACTGACCAAATTGGCTCATTTCTTGCCAGTGAGAGAAAATCTTTCACTAGATCAGTTAGCTCAGCAATATGTGAATGAAGTTGTGAGGTTACATGGGGTTTCAGTGTCCATAGTTTCGAACAGGGATCTTAGATTTACCTCAAGATTTTGGGGTAGTTTACAAACAGCTTTGGGTACCAAACTGAATTTTAGTGGGGCCTTTCATCCTCAGACAAATGGTCAAATTGAGAGAATGATCAAGATTGTCGAGGATATGCTCAGAGCTTGTGTTTTGGAGTTTCAGGGAGCATAGGATAAATATATAGTTTTGATTGAATTTTCTTACGATAATCAGTATCACAGTAGTATCAGTATGGCTCCATATGAGGCGTTGTACGGCAGGAAGTATCGTTTGCCTTTATATTAGGATGAAGAAGGTCTAAGAATTGTCGAAGGCCTAGAGTTGATTCAGGACACTATTGATAAGATAAAATTGATCCGTAGCAGAATTAAAATGGCACAGGATAGACAAAAAAGCTATGTGGATCAGCATAGGAGAGATATGGAGTATCAGGTTGGTGACAGGGTATTTCTGAGAGTATCACCTTGGCGAGGTGTATTGAGATTTGACAAGAAGGGTAAGTTAAGTCCGAGGTATATTGTTCCATATGAGATAATTGAAAGAATCAGACCATTGGCTTATAAGTTAGCCTTACCTTCAGGAATGGCTCAGATATATAATGTGTTTCATGTAAGTATCCTTAGGCGATATCGGTCGGATCCAACTCATATAATACCGAATCAGGAGATTGAAGTCTCTAGTAATCTGTGTTCTGTTGAAGAACCTGTGAAGATAATTGGCTTTTAAAATAAACAACTGAGGAATCGAGTGATCCTAATGGTGAAAATCCTTTGGAAGAACCAATCGAGTGATGAAGCCATATGGGAAACGGAGGAGCACATGAGGACTCAGTACCGCTACCTATTTAATCATTCAGGTAAGAATTTCGAGGACAAAATTTTATTAGGAGGGGAGAATTGTAACATCCCGTTACCCATTTTAATGCTAAAATAGTAAATTATGAGAAATTTATGTGAAATTAGGAAAAAGCACGTCATGTATAAGTTAATTGTGAGATACACATTTATTTTGCACATTCATATGATTGTACATGCATTCATTGGCATTTCCTGGTAAATTGGTTTATAAATGGAAATTGTGGATTAAGTTAGAGTGTATTAAATGTGATTTGGCAATTTTTGGTATATTTTGGATAGTTTAAAATTTTTGGTGAATTATTTTAGCTGAAAATTTATTTGGAGAAGAATCCAATTATGTTGGATTTTTGGTGAATTTTTGAAAATTTATGAAATTTTGGGGTATTTTTAGATTAAGAAAACTAAGAGACCAATTAAAATGTGACAAATGACTAAATTGTATTGAGAAAAATGATTTGTATCTGTGGTGATAAGTGGTTGTTTGGGTTGAGAGGCACGTGCATATACATGCAAAACGCCACGTACTGTATGAATTCGGTGAAGCTTTCCTCTGTTGTTGTTTCTTCAAACTGAAGGTTTTGACAAAATACAAAAACTCTCTTTGCTTTTACAGCACCGAATTCATTCCATATATACTGTTTTATCATTAATTATTGTTGTTTGCTTGACCCACCGAAAGCTTTGTCTACTCTTCCTGTTGGAGTTTTTGCTGGAAACAAGTAAGTTGTGCTTTCTTTTTCATGGTTATAAT
>JAOQMS010000002.1:10932916-10947301 GCA_027563885.1 Erythroxylum longipes
TATAAAGAAATATATATAAACAATTAAAGAATAATTTTTATATATTTTCTATCTTTCATTAATAAAATTTTTATTAATTTTTTATTTTATAATTAATTATATAAAAATACTATTATTAATTATTTAATATATTTTATTTTATATATTAATTCTATTTAATATAATATTATGAGTTGATCATAATTAGTATTGCGAAAATTTATTGAGGGTATATTAGGTAGTATACATTTATTAGTTTACGTTCCATCTTAAACCCTCCGAATCAGAGGTTTCTTATTTTCACTGTTTAGGATGGAATGGAACGTAACATAAAATATTCCGCTTCCATCCCATTTCATTCTATTCTATTATGAAACTTTCAACCAAACGATAGAAGCGTGTTATATTCCATCCTCAACTCTTAGACTAAACAAGAAGGTAAGAGAAAGAAAGATGGGCCAGAGGGGAGCTAAGTTAGCGGCTGCGGTGGCAAGTGGCTAGGTGTAACAACTAGTTTCTCGCTAGGTGGTTTTAGGGGATGGAGCACCCTGTTCCAATAAGACAGTTGAGCCAGATGAAGAGAACAAAATGCATTGGAAACTTGAGCACATCGCATATAAATTTACAAATAATAGATTACAAGCAATCTTTCTCTCAAACTTCTCATTTCAAACTTCACGAATGAAAGCAAAACTCATCCTTGAAGATATCAAATAATGAAAAAGGAAACAAAACCAAACCCAACTACCAACATCAAAAATCAAGATAACAGACCAAGCTATAAAATTCATAAAGCCCATCAATTCTAAAGTAAACCACAAACCACAAAAAGCTCAACCAGAAAACCTTGCCCCTTCCGCTCTGCTTCTGTTCTCCCATCTGAATCACCCAAGTTTTAGCTATAGCTGCAGACAAAGTCTAATCTTGCCTTCTTACCAGACTAAATCCACAACTGCCAATTTCTTCAAACAAACTTCTACATTACATGATCTCTCTCCTGTGTAGAGCCAGACTGAATGTCTTCTGTCTTACTTGATTCATTATCTTGTGTGGAGTTAACTTCATTTACTTCAGAAATTCCAGGTTTGATATCATCAGTGGCGGCCATTTCATTTTCTATTTCTGGTTTATCCTCTGCTTCTGAAGGCTCTGGTAACTCCTTAACATTATGTGCAACTTGCGTCATAGCTATATGAGTATCTTTCGTTGAGCTTGCTTCACCATCTAGCAATTCTGAATGTGTTTGTCCACTATCATGGCATTCATCCACAACTGGTAGCTGCTCAGTCATGTTTGGAAGGATGAACTCCTCAATATCCACTATTTCATTAAGTTGCTTCAAAGATGAGTCAATATCCTCCTTGGTTTTCATTTCAAGAAGTGGAAGCTCCTCGCCAGAAGCCAACTCACTTCTTTCAGTTCCTTCATCATTTGAGTTGGATGAACCCAGTAGCACCCCCGTAGCAGAAGTCAAATCATTTCTTTCATTTAATTCATCATTTGCATTTGATGATGCCAACATCAACTCTGTATTTGTTTCTGAGGCTTTTGGCTTGGTAACATCAACATCCTCCAATGATGTTGGTGTTGCTCCAAAAACCTGCAAATTTGAGCTGGTTTGGCCAGAATCTTTCAGTTCATTACCAACTGGTTGATGTACAATAGTTCTGGAAAGGGTAAGCTCCTCACTCTCTACTCCACTGTAGTGTTGCTTGAGAGCAATATCTCCAATAGTTTGAACTTCAAGAACAGGGACCTCATTTGTAGAATCCACTTTGTTCACATCCTCTGGCTCATCCTGGGAACCCGATGGCCTTGAGGGCTCCTCATATTTTGGATCTGATATTTGCCGCATAGCAATATGAATGTCTTCCAAAGACTCTGCTTCAACTACTTGCAAATCTGAACTGATTTGTTCAGGACCAGCCGATTCAGCTACAACTACCTGATCCTTTATTGTGCTAGGAATGATGACCTCCTCAACATCTGCTCCTTCTCGAAGCTGCTCAAAAACCAACTCAATATCTTCAACAGACCTAACTTCCAAAACTGGGAGCTCTGCCTTCGTTTCTGTCAGGTTTGCATCATTTGGCAATATCTCGCATTCATGACTTTCTGGATCATTTTCCTCTGGTATTTTTTCATCACCAAGTGTTTCACCAACAACTTCTTTGACACTGAAATCCCCAACTGTATCCAATTCTGACAACAGATTTTCATTAATCTCCTTTATCTCATCATCTTCTTCATTGATACTTTCCTCAGCAATAGGAGACCCATAAGCTTCTACGAGAGAATAGTTGCGTTGGAAGACCTGACCACGGTCCTCATAAACAATTTTATCAAAATTATCTTCCTTCATCCCTAATCTGGCAGCTGGCGTATAATATTTAGGACTATCAGATGGGACTAAGGAAGTCATAATTCTTGAGATGATGTTTTTAGAGTCATGGATGCCTGATACAGAAACATCTCTGGTGATGCTCACATGCTCCGGAGGGTCTTCCAGTATGACAGACTGTTCCTGCATGAAGCCACACTTGATGTCATACATCACCTATAATGGCTATCTCAAAGTTAAGTTACTGTAATGAACTTCCAAGTTATCAATTGATTGCAGTAAGAATAAGATGGTACAGGCTGTTGACTAGAATCAGAGTACACAAAGGATCAAAAAGTCAATTATATGAAAGGATAAGTCAACAACAAGGATCATATGAGTGAAGTTGAAAATAATGAAGACCAACACCTATGAGTGATGATCCTTAAAAAACTTTAGAATTCTTTGTATGGCAATGTACTTTAAGAAATATCTTGTTAAGTCATAGAAGTTTTGAAGTTTTCCCTACATATTAAAAATGATAAACAAATAACTCAAACCTCAACAATGGCGCAAATTTCAAGATATCTTTTCAATAACTTGACATTGTAATCATTGATACCCTTAAAATTCTTTCTAAACAACCATCAGTTCAAGAGTAAACAAGAAAAAAGATTAATTAATTTCAGTCCAAGCACAAGGCATGCTTGACAGAATTGAGCAATCAAAATGCCCAATAAGAGCGCTATGCAATATAGGTTGCATGAAAATGCAAAAGCATCACCAAAACTTTCTTTTTTATCATGTCTTTCTTTCTTTCTGGCAAGCAAATTCACTTGTCGTTAAGTAGAAGAAGTTAATGCTCACACAACTTCTAAATTATATCTTACCTGTTGTCCACCATGATTATCAACAGATGGGTCAACAATAGATTTATCTGACCAAGAGAGCTGTGGCTCCACCTGAAACAGGGGTTTATCTTCAGAAAGCACATTTTGATGAGTAGATCCCAATGAAATAGCCTTCAAATCCACGTCTTCAGATTCTTTATCTCTTAACTCAGCTATTGTTAGAGGTGAACCTATTTCTGGAACATCTAATGTTCCAGAAGATGAAGAGGAACATGAAAGGAACTCATTGAATGATGGGGGGCTTGAATCATAAACAGCATCTTTGTGCTGACGATTAATACCCGCACAAGTTGCCAAATTGACATCTGATTCACGTGAAGATTGTGTAGAAGAGCCATGTATACCGATTGTGCTGGTTTTGGGCTCCAAAATGCCTTCCTCTTGATTTTTTTCTACAATACCACTCACAGAGTCAATTTTCGGCTCTGATAATGTTTGATTTAGTGTATCAGAATCCTCAACACAATCAGCTGATGGATCTGAAACAGGTTCAATGAGTTGATTATCATCTTGTACCTTACTCATCCCATCTGTAAACTGAATATCTGTAGCAACCAGCACTTCCACTGGTTTAGCAGGTTTAGGCTCCTGATATTGGCCACCATCTATGTCCACACCCATGAAATGAAATTCTGAATCAGCTGAGCCTTGACTTGAAATGTGAGATTCCAAAATCAGAGTGCTTTTTGACTCGAGAGCTGCAGAAATGGCATCTCCATTAGGCTGTTTTTCATCTACTTCTGACAAAGATGATAGGCTTGATCTACTGCTGTCCTCCTCTTCACCTTGTTCCATTTTCAGTAGTATCTGAGTTGTATTTGGTTCCACAGGAGTTGCCACTGCTGAAGCAGACATACTTGAATTGATTTCATGGTAATTCTCAACTTCTCCCAAAGTGATCCCAGCCTCATCTTGATCGGTATCTCTCTTCTCAACTTGTTCTATGTCCCCAAGGTCAGCATCTTCAGAGGATAGGCTCCCCCGCTCAACAAGAACAGAAGCATGGTCCATGTTGGAGATCAGATCTGTATCTTCTTCATTAGGCTTCTTGTCATCCTCCTCCATAGCTGAACTTAAGGATTCAGCATCGCTCACCTTTGAATCACTAAGTTCACTTAATTGTCGTTGGATATTACCATAGCTTGTTCCTTCTGTGCAAAACCTTTCAGGTACAAAGTATGGTTTCCAATGAAGATCTTGTCTGTCTTGTTTGGAGGCCCCCAGAACAGACGAACCCACGCTGAAACTTTCATGCCTTCGGAAGACTTGTTCCCTTTGTAGAAACCCTGAAAACTCCTGTTGAAAACTATCTCTCTTGAGATCAGGTTTTTCCTCATTTGGATCGTATGGAAGGTCAAAAGGGTTTGCTCTTGGCAATAATATCGATGGAGCAGAACCAGGAGCATCATCATATGGGTCAAAAGGGAGATCAAATGGATTGCGTCTTGATGTTGAAATGGGTGGAATATTGACAGGAAGATCTGCCCCATCAAAGTCTATAAGATTCTTTTCAGCCATCAATCTCATGTTTCTACGAGCTCTTCTCCGTGCAATAAGACTCTCCAGACGTTGGTTTCTTTCAAGCTCTAAAGTACCTAAATCCATAAGATTCTTCTGATCATCCTCTGTCCACTTTATAGCAGATTTACTCTCATCCTCTTTTTCTCCATCAGGCTCTTGCTCCTCTTGATCATTGTCATTATCACTGTCTTCTCCATCTTCAGGGTTTTGGGATAGCATGGAATCAGCGTAGGATCCTTGATGAGAAATTTGAGCTTGATGTGGAGCTTCCTCATCTAAAAGCGGGTGAAGCTCATCAAGCATTGGAATGATGTCTGCCATAGAAGCATCTGGCGAGGAACTCTCTGCTCCATCAGACTCAGATTCCGAAGTATCTTCATCATCATCATCATCATCATCATCATCTTCTTCTTCTTCTTCTTCCTCCTCCTCCTCCTCATCATCATCATCATCACTTGGTTGTTTCCAAAATAAATCCTTAGATGAGTCCAATAGTCCACCCTCACGAGCTTCAAGGAAGTGCCCCCGAGATTGATCTTCCCCTACTCCATGAATCTTGTTTCGCACATTTTCAATAGAAGCATGGCGACTATCACTAGTTTCTCCATGGTTCGATACATCTTTCAGCCCTTTTTTCTCCTCATGAATTTCTTTCTTACTCTCTAACTCCACATCACCAAGGTCTTTTCCCACTTCATCCACCACTTGCTTTTCAAATTGAATTTCATGAAAACCATCATCAGTTAATGGCATGTAATCACCAAACCCGTCATCTTCCTTCTTACTTGATTTGTTTTCCACTAAGCCCTCCTCTTCAAGGTTTTCCTCTGATGTATCCATTGTTGTCCCCTTGAATCCCTCGAAGCAAAAGCTCTCGTCTGTCTTAACAACGACAGTAGCATTCTCTGTAAGCCCTGCTTTTAAAGGTGAAATCTCATCGCCAATTACTTCTTCATCTTTCTCCTTTTCAATTTCTTTTTCAATCTCAGGTATGTTAGGTTCACCATAACTCAAAAGAGTCCCAAGCAAAAGAGCAGTACAAACCAAAACAGGGGATGCAGAGACTAAGAGGGAAAACAAAAACGGAAATGATCTGTACAAAATTATCAAGTAGCATATCAAACCCAGAAGAACTGGATGGTTGCAAGCTGATCTGTACGATGTCCTAATTGAAATGCTCAAAATTCTTTTGATTTGAGCTCCAGTTCTCATTGCATCAATACCCATTTTGCCTGTACGCATCTGCTTCCACTCACAATCTGCCATTTTTTTTCAGCAAACAGCAATCACAAAACCGAGACACTCATTAGATCATGAAAGTCAACGTTGAAATGAAAAGGACAAAATCAGGAAAGAAGCGAATACTGACCTAGAAGGTCCAATCAAATGGAACGCAGAGCAACTCTATGGATGATAAAATTCAATCTCTGAAACCCAAAATAGTTCAAGAGAATCAGGTCAAGGGGGTATTGTTCAGAGCTTCAGATAAACGGATATCTGGCATCCAAACTTCAATCAAATTCAAAACCAAGAAACAAAAAGAAATGAAGCTTACATTACCTGAGAACTAGAATCCCAGAGGAAGTGGTGCAAAATTTTGTAAAAGTTTGATACTTTTTGAAAATGCGCAAATGGGTTTAACAGAGATCAAACTCTGAAACAAATAATCCAAAAGGGTAAAATGTAATGGAATCTTCTTTTGATTTCTTTCTATTTCTCTCTTTGATTGCTCACTTTTGCAGCTCATCAACAGCTATGAAGAGCTTTCTCTGCACTTCTTTGTATAACTTTTGGCATTAAAATTGTGTTTCTGGACAAACGAATCAGAGAATTGGTCGGCACAGAAAGGTGAGAAAGAGGAAAGTGTAGGATGAGCAGATGGCAATTGGCAACGCAAAAAGAAAGAAAGGTGACGACCATGTCTAAATGCTAATTTCTTTTCTTTCTTCTTATTTTGTTATATTATATAGCCGTGCCAAAAGAGAGAATTATTTTACTTCAATTTCAATTAATTATATATATAGCATTAAGGTGTTGTTAATCAGAAGCTAAAGTGAAATACATATAATATTGGGTTGGGTCTTGGGTGTGGGTGGGAATGATGATTACTGACTTGGCTTGGATTGGATTGGATAAAGAGCATGTTCATTGTTATTCTCTTCTCTTTGATCTCTTTCCAAGCTGGATGTTGGGGTTTGGGTCCACTTTCATCAACCCATAAACCAATAAAATATGTATTACTAAATTTATTGTAGACCAGGTATTTTATTTATTTGTCAGAAACAGACTGCATCATCTTCTCCAGGTGTAGCACAAGCCTAATGCTTTAAAAAAAAGGCTTTCAAGATGGAGGGCCTAAAATATTATACACACCAATTGCTCATGTTTGCTCCAAATTCATAAATTAACTGATTCAAAGTTCTCTCAAAAGTTGAAGCTGAAATTGTTGTTGAATTCATAAAATAGTTCAAGTTGGCAAAAATTTAACTACTCATATGCTTATTAATTTAACTCAACAAATCCTTATACTTCCCCGTGACTTGGAGCTACTTCTCTGTAGTTAAAATGGAACAATTTTCATAGGATTAGACAAATTATACAAGTACAACCTTAATATCTTGTGCTAAGTCAAGTCTCAGTATTATCACACTCACACTATTATCACTAGTGAGTGATTCATGCTATAGGCTAAATAAAGAGTTTCATCAAGGCAAGGGATATAAAGAGTTTCATCAAGGCAAAGGATAGAATGAGTAGATGAGTTTCTTTCTCAGGCAATCAAGTCTACTTATTGTCACTCACACTCTCCTATCAGGTGGTCACTAGACTTCTTTTAGGGTCTTCTGCAACTTCTCCTAAATTACCAGTTACAACAGCACTGCAACTACGTGACAGGCCCTCAGTTTCCTCATCAACACCCTCCACTTCGGGGCTTCTTTCACCTTCGTCAGAAGCCAATGTATCTTGCATTGGATCCTGTGATCCTGATTTCTCCGACTCAAGAATCAAAGATGCTGGAATTGGAGGTGAAGGTGCGGAGTTCACTACATCCTCTATCTTTTTCTCATCCTCTTTCATCCATTGCCCATAAGCTTCATAGTTAAAACCAGATGAGTTTGTCCCGCCAAATGCAGAATCAAGCTTATCCATATCAAAGAGCTCTTTCATCATCTTTTGGCTTTCTGGATTATTGCTATATGCAAACTTCACTTTCTTGTATGTCTTCGGCTCGATGAAAGGTTTCACCATCTGCAAAAATAAAATGCAAATACAGTCATGACATTGCCAATTACAGGTCTGTTAAGCAGAAATGATTTGAGATCAACGGAAGATTAAAGCTCAAGATGAAATATAAGGCAAGGAAGTAACAATAACTTACTGTCCAAAAGGATTCAAATACTTTAGGGGGATTGAATAGTATTGCAAGAGCTAGTCTCTCAGGATAGTGATTTTGCAGGACTCTAATCGTTTCCTTGGTTGACTTAACTGATATGGAAGCCATTGTCCACCCTTGGAAATCAACTAGCCATATCATTTGCTCCTCATTTGAAGTCATTATGGCATTTTCAATACAATAAACCAAGTGTTTCATCTGTCCTTCAATCGCATTTGTATTCTAGCAAAAGACATTGTTCGATCAAGTGAAACATATGACAAGATGCAGAACAACAGAAAGCAGACTTGGTTAAAAATTTTAACATTAACTGATCTACCTGGTGACCAGGTCGCATTACAAGGACTGTCCTCCCATTCTTGTCTACAAAATTAGCTCGATAGACTTTTCCTGTTTTAGCTTCCATAGCAACATCGTCCTAAAATTAAGAAGGTTTCAATTATCTTTTATCTAGCACGAAAACTGTTCTCACACATCATGTTAGTTGACCAGTTAAGCCATATAATTAGCATCCACAAGTTGGAGTATTCAGTACATGTGAGACTATCATAGGTTAAATTGTAAAATATCATTAAGCTAAAGCACCAAAGTGCACATCTAACACTATAAGGGTGGGGATATCATATCAATACCTAATACTCCTTGTTTTCTTCCCTGCAATTTGGAGGTCAAGCCTTTTGACGTTAAGAACAGTAAAACAAGAAAAAAAAATATCATACTTACCCATCTGATCTTCTCAGGCTTGAATTGCAGCCTCCATTTCAAGGTTTCTTTCAACATCTTGGCTGCCTTTTTTGTGTTCCAGTTCCTTGCTCTGAGATATCTTGATATTGATGCATCAGAACAAAGTACAGGAAACTTTTCTGCAACAGGACCTATTATCTTCCTAACCTCATTAATCTGACAATAAGTGAAACCAGTTAGCTCACCTCCTAATTGTTCCACTAACTCAGTCAACAAATGAAGAAGAATAATAGAGATAACAAAGTTTCAAAACTTCAAGAATTAGATGGAAAGTTTGTTTTGCCGGATAAAATTAGAACTACAAAAAGTTAAAACTTAAAACTATGACGATATGTTTCAAATTTAGCAGTTTTCACTGTAACAAGCAAAGTAATATGGCACCATTGAACTCAACAAGTAAATTTGGAAAGTAAGGTTAATATGATGAAAAAGATTTCAGAAAATGGATGATGCATTACTCAGTCTACTAGTCCAATTACCAAGCCAAACTATAAAGCAAAATTTGGAAGCATAAAGAAGTAACCATCATATCAAATTGAAGAAACCAAATAAATCCATGTTAACAAGACTTCTCCATTCCATAACGTCAAGAGTAAAGACTCAATCGTAAATAATACACAGCATAAAATACTGCCAAAGATACCTTCACAGCCTGCTCTTCTGGTGCCAAAGCTTTTTCTGTTGCATTCCCATATGACTTTATGGAAGACATCTTTCAAACTCTTGTGGTCACCGGTGCAGACTGATATCAAAATATGAATCAATTTCCACTTCTAGAATACATTGAAAAAGTTCAATATTGAGGCAACGTACTAGCTATATTTTAACAGCCTAAGACTAGCGCATAAATAGTATATAAATGACAATAGACAGATCTATGATGGTTATCTTTGAACCTTGGATCCACTACTTCATTATATTCCCTATGCATTGACAAATAGTATAAATAGATAAGGAAACAACTACGTTTCCAGTGGAAAGCTATTTGATTTTTCGTAACAACAGCCATTCTAGGAGATATTAGAACTCTCTCTGTTAATATGAAGATAATGTACGCAACAATGAGTTCCAACAAGTTTAGCAGGGCTCAAACTTGCGCAGCGTAATTCGTAAATCCTACACAGTTAAGTGATTTCTTAGCCATGTCATGTTTATCTGATTGGAACTCAAATTGCTTAATACACCTCTGAAAGAGGTGTTCAATAAGGTGGCTAATCCAGCTCTCAAAGAGGTGTTCAATAAGGTGGCACTAACGCAAAAACTCATACCACGGTTTCACTTATAGCTGTTTCAACAATTTAATAACTAGTAAAAAAGACTAACTTTGTTGAGTCTCACTGTCAACGAGATGCAAGAAAAGGATTCATCAATCATGAACACAAAATTATGAGCCTAAACTAACACAACAACTACATCTGGTACTCGAATTCAATGTGGTTCAAGGCAACAGTCTTCATTCACCTCTTCCCCTCCATTAACAAATCCAACCAATATCTTGTTGGTGATCAAACTCTCTCGAAGTTTCGCAAACCCGATATTGTAATCAGCTTTGTTCTGAAAAGTAAGAGGTCATAACATTGTAAGGATTTAATCTTGAAGGCCTGAACATTATTAACCTTCTAAAGAATCCCTTGAACTCGTATCCCTGGCTAACTAAAAAAGAACCCCTTATGTTGTTTCCGCCTACTAACAGACACCTTCAATTTCAACATTTGCAATCCCACTAACAACTAAATCATGGTACAAATTCAGCAGTGCTTCAAAGTAAAATAGAAACGCGCAATCACACTACCACACCGTCACTCACACACTCCTCAACAAGACCAAGTTGAGTATATTTCCATAACCACATCCCTAAGACCCACTATTTGAACACAACGAGGGAATTGGAAACAGTAGCGATGCTCATAGCACTTGACAACCAATGAAAGAACATGAAACAAATAAAAAGGGAAAAGAAAAGGTATAATAATTCCGTATCCAATGTTAACTTATAACCCAAATAAAAGAGGAAAAGAGACCTCTTCTTAGTTCTCAACGGGATGGGGATGGCCTCATTTCAATTTGCAAGAAGAGAGGTTCAGTGTAGAAAGAAGGTGAGAAATCTTCCCCTACCTTTAAATAGCATTATCTTCTAACAAAAACTTGGTTTTCTTGTTCACACGAACAGACGGAAGAATCAGGGAATCTATTTTTAGGATCAAACAAGACAGAGTATATCAGATGTTATTGGGATTGTCATCACAATACAGTATCGATCAAACAGGGAACAATATTATAAACAGTAAACATACACAACACACTCCCAAGTCCCCAGGATGAGGAAAGTCGGACACACGCACATTTGTGTTTTTTGACCGGCCGGTGTTGTGGGGCTTTGACACTTGGCACCGCGCTTCTGATCAACGTTTGGGCTTAATGGTGAGATTACACTGTTTCCCACCCATAATTCATGGCCCAATTTTCAAAAATATTTATACAGCAAAAGGTTGCTAATAGCTTAAAGATTTAAGTCTTAAAACAATCGGTAAAGTTTTCTTCTTTTTGTGATTATAAAATTACATATTTAAATTGTAAAAATATAAAAATAAAACTGCATATAATATAAATCTGTCCAATTTTTCGCAAAGTGCGGAAATTTTATACACTAATACATTGAGTTTTATAGAACAAATCAATGATGTTGTGCTAAACAAAGGACTTTGGCGGTATCTAATATGAGCGGGACCATGGACCATTGAGCAAGACCAGGTAGAGAGCTAGCCATGCCAGAAAGACCCCTGACTAAAGCTAGGATCAAGAGACTTAAAGAGGCTCTTTATACGTATGCGGGCTTTTATTTTGAGAAGATGGCGAACTCCAAGCCTATTGGAAGACAGTTTAATGGAATTGAGCTCAAACTAATCCATTTAACTCAAATCCTTGGACCGGATATACTTGGAGCTTAAGGACAAGAAGATTTGGGCTATTTTAATGCTTCATCACTTAAGCCCAAAAGCATATGGATCCAGTAGTGGCGCAACACATCATACCTATTTATTTAGTTTTTGGACTTTGTTTTTTTGGGCTTTCATATATTTTAGCCCAACCTTTTATTATTTAACTTAGGTATAAATATGTGTTTTAAGGTCAAAATTTTCAGAACTTTTTAGATTATAATTGTTGAAAAGTCGTCGGCTTCAATAGGGAGAAATATTATTCTCTTGTTCTTCTTACCTTTCGAACCATCTTTCACCTATCAATTGCTTCCCCAATTGTGGCGTGTCGATTGTTCGTTTCTTTGGGTTTTATTTTGATCATCGGGATTGTTTGGAACAAGTTTCCAAGAGGTGTCATAGAAATCAAACTTTGCGTATCCTTATTTCTCTTGTTTGTTGAATTCGAAATTTTCATTCTTCTTAATTCCTCATTCTTAATTCCTCAAGGTCGAAAACACACCAAAACAAAACACCCATCGAAAACTCCATCAAATCGTTATTAATCCTTTCGCGATGAGCGTTATTTGGTATCAGAGCTGGTTTGGAGGAGAATTCTTATTTAACTCTATCAAAATTCAAGAAACCATCGCCATCATCATCCAATTATCGTTGTATCATCAATTCAGGTGTGAATTAACTTTTGACTTAGGATTTCAATCTTTCTTCTTGTTTTTATTTTAGTTAGGGTTTTCAATTATTTGTTGAAAGCTTTCAGCTTATAGCCAAAAAAAAAGTTGGAAAAAAGTTTGGAAAAAAATGAAAAAAAGTCTGAAAAACGAAAAAAAATCTGAAAAAAAGTCTGTAAAAAAAGAGCCCGAAAAAAAGAAAGGAACCCAAAAAAAAGTCAAAAAAGAAAGTAAAAAAATCTGAAAAATTGAGCTACATTTGGGAATATTGATTTGTTGAAGCTGTGGTTCTAATTGTAACTTAGATTTCAGAGACTATTGAGTGGTAAAAGGCAAGAGTGTGTGAGCTTATTTGAGGGAGTCATTGTCATGACTTAAACACGAGGGGAGTAACCAATTCTTGAGTGAAACACGTGAGGGAGTGTGTGAGGTGGTTTATCACTAACCTTGTGTTTGCATGTATATCATTTTATTTACAATGTCACAGGGAGGTAGTAATGATGACAACCAAGGGGAAGATGCAACTATCGCTTTCACTTTGAGAGCCATGCAGAAACAATTTGAGAGGTTCAATCTAGCCTTAAATAAGGTTAGGGGACAATTGGATGAGCTCAGACAAGGGAGACGCGAGGAACCTCAAGGCAGACGTGTAGATGTACGTCAGCGGCAACCACCACCTCGTAGACAACTACCGCAGTATGAGCCTAAGGAGGAGGAGTTTGATGAAGAGGAGGAGGACTATGAAGAGCGTATGCCCAGAAGAGCTCGGAGAGGAGAATCCCTCAACAAGCGAGATGGAGACCTCAAATCCATCAAGATGCAGATCCCAGCATTCAAGGGGAGGAATGATGCTGAGGCATACTTGGAGTGAGAAAGGAAGGTTGATTTGGTCTTCGAGTGCCATAACTTCTCAGAGGAGAAGAAGGTAAAACTTGCTTCTGTTGAATTTACAGATTATGCACTAATATGGCATCAGCTTGTGAACTCTAGGAGGAGGAATGGAGAGAGACCCATTAATACTTGGGCAACAATGAAGGCATGCATGAGGAAGAGATTTGTATCTTCTTACCATTATAAGGAGATGCATCAAAAGCTCCAAAGACTCACACAATGGTTTAAGTCAGTAGAGGACTACCACGAGGAGATGGAGATTGCTATGATCCGTGCTAATATAGTGGAGGACCCTGAGGCCACCATGGCAAGGTTCTTGAGTGGATTGAATAGGGAGATAGCAAATGTGGTGGAGTTACAGCATTACTTGGAGATTGAGGACATGGTGAACATGGCCATGAAGGTGGAGAGACAGCTCAAAGCTAGAATGACAGCAAGGAATGGAGCAAGTTCTAGTTATTCATGGAACTCAAAATGGCCCAAGAAGGAGGAGAAGTACAAGGATAAGGGGGTAGATTTCAAAGAAACACCTAAGAAACCAATTGGAGAATTTGAGCAAAAAGGTACTTCTAACACCCAAGCTACTTCTAGTAAACATTCAACTATAAAATGTTTTAAAAGTTTGGGTACTGGCCATATTGCTTCTCAATGCCCTAATAGAAAAGTGATGTATATAAGGGATAATGGAGTTATTGATTATGAGGATAGTGATGTTGATGATTTGCAGGGTGATAGTGATTGTGATAATAATGATGAATGTGTAGAAAGAGCTGTCACAGGAGAAGCACTTGTAGTTAGGAGGGTGTTAAGTGCTAGAGTTAGAGATGAGATTTCAGATCAGAGGGAGAACCTATTCCATTCAAGGTCTTTGGTGGGTGGAAAGGTGTGTAACTTGATTATAGATGGAGGTAGTTGTACCAATGGGGCTAGTCGAACTATGGTGGAGAAATTGGGCTTGACATGTAGGAAACATCCGGAGCCATATAATTTACAGTGGTTTAATGATAGTGCGGATGTGAAG
>JAOQMS010000002.1:10951995-10964964 GCA_027563885.1 Erythroxylum longipes
AATATGCTTGATTGTGATTAGGCCGAGATTGACCCTAGAATCGGACTTCACTCATAGTCAACACTTTCTGCATTTTCAATTAATTGTTTTAATTTATTTTCAGTAGTTTAAGTTTACTTCAATTTTCTAAATTGTTTAAAACTCAAACCCCCCCCCCATTTTCTTTCCTTGCATCAATTAATTTCATTATGAAAATTAACCGAACATTCCCTGTGGATTCGATCCCGACTTACCGTAACTACAAATTTTAGTGTGCAGAGTCAGGTAAATTTCGCAGTGCACTCGACACGCGCTGTCAAGGAACCTTAGATAGCATCAAAAAATGATTATTGAACACCCAAGGACTGCCATTCCAAGCACAATTGAAATTGACTTTATGAAAAACTAGAACAGAAAAAGTTGATGATCAATCTCAGAGATATTAACTCCATGACCCGACTTCCAGACCTCTGCCAAAGTGGACTTCATAGCCTCGTGATTTACTCTCCGATCAGTCAATAGATGACCCACCAAACAGAGACTATAATCAAACACCTCATCCTGAACCACAGGAACATCAAAAATAGCGTCCTCCTCCTCTCCAAGCGAAATATTTTGAAAGCCATCAACAGTAGGATCACGATTATCAACTATGATTGGAGACGCGTTCATGCAAAAGCAAGAGAACTACATGCAGAACACAAGACTTCGTTTGAGATTATTGTTTGATTGATAAAAAGAAGCGAGAAACATCACACGTATGTTTTTTGTTAATTGTTCAATGCTTTGTGTAGATTCAGAATATGATTGGATATTTTTAGGTTGCTTTTAGAAGGCTTTCATCTTTATCCAATAAAATAACCAGAAACTAATGTATTTGGGTTTATATAAGGACTAGAAATAACTCTAAAATTTTAGCATCTTGGAAAGTTTTAAATTTATACTTATTAGTATGCATGTTACGGATTAATATTACGAGCAATGAGTTTTAGGGTCTAAAATTTATAATTTCTAGTTTAATTTGTAAAATTTTGACACAATTCTCGAATTGAGCTGATAGGATTATCAGTGTCATAACATCAAAAAAATATAACTATAACGCTTTCATACAACTTATGCAAAACTTGGGTATTTTAATTTCATATTTTGTTAATTTAAAGAAATATATAACATTTGAAATTAAATTAAATGAAGCAACATGTTGCTAAAATAACCTTTCTTGTGAAAATTAATTTAACTTAGAATGCTAAAAAGTTTTGTATGTATGTTATTCATGCGAATATTGATTGGCCCAAAGGAAAGTTAATATTTGACCCGAATTGCGTATACACTTATGATGGTAAATGTGTGGCAATTATTCAGTATAATATGTGAACATTAAATTGGTCCAAAGAAAGGTTTATTGTTTGACATACCTTATTGCCAGTGTTTGATCACTACACCAAGGTGCCACTTACAAGTTAAAATTTATGTCCAAAGACTAATATTAATGTTGTGCTAGTTATCTTGTGATGGGGCCCTACCATTATCTGTATATAATTAATTTGACATACTATAGTGTCGTATATGTGAGTAATTAGATTTTGTTAGTTTTGTTCTCTATTTAGTTCATGGTTCTGCTGCAAATATCTCTGTTAGTGTTAATTCAATTCTTATGCTTAATAGCACCAATTTTAAGTCATGGAAGGAGAATGTTTTGATTGTTTTCGGAGTCATTGACTTAGATATTGCTTTACAAGTCGATCAACCTGATCCACTTACTAGTGAGAGTACCTCTGATCAAAAGTGGGATATGGAAAAATGGAAAAGGCCGAATCGTATGAGCTTGATGGCCATGAAACGTACCATTCCATAAGCTTTTCAAGGAACTATGTCTGATCAGATTACTACAGCTAAGGGTTTCCTTGAGGATCTTGAGAAAAGATTTGCCAAAAATGAAAAGGCTAAAACAAGTACACTTTTGGTAGAGCTTATCTCAATGAGGTATGTAGGAAAATGAAACATAAGAGAGTACATTATGGAAATGTCTCACATTGCTTCAAAATTGAAAGCATTTAAGTTGGAATTATCCAAAGACTTATTAGTGCATATGGTTTTGATATCTCTTTCGGCACAGTACAGTCAATTCAAGGTGAGCTATAACTATCAAAAAGAGACACGGTCTATTAATGAGCTCATCTCACATTGTGTCCAAGAAGAGGAAAGGTTGAAGCATGATAAGGTAGAAAATGCTCACTTAGCCACAACATCTAAGGACAAAAGGAACAAAAGAAAGAAAACTAATGAAGTTATGGTTTCGACAACACAAAAGAAACAACAAAAGGAAGAAAATCCAAAAGGTTGCTTCTTCTGTGTAGCTGAAGGTAATGTAATGAAGTAGTGTGCCAATTATCACGCATGGCGTGCAAAGAAAGATATGTTTCTTATTTTGGTTTGTTTTGAGGTTAATTTGACTTCGGTTCTTAGACACACATGGTGGTTAGATTCTGGTGCAACAATTCACTTCAATTTGTCTATGTAGGGTCGCCTGAGTTGCCGAAAACTAAGTAATGGTGAAAGATATATCTATGTAGGTGACGGCAGGCTGATAGAAGTCGAAGCAATAGGGACTTTTAGATTATTGTTAAGAACTGGATTTTATTTGGATTTAGTTGAGACTTTCGTTGTCCCATCTTTTAGACGGAATTTGATTTATATTTCTACTTTAGACAAATCTAGTTATTCTTGTTCATTTGGAAATGAAATATTTAGTCTCTTTCAAAATGCAAATTTGGTTGGTGCCGATTCTTTATTAGGTCATGATAATTTATATATGCTTTACACTAATGCTTTATTTAATGAAGCCTTGCATGTGGGTACACGAAGTTTAAAATGCAAATTAACTGGTAAGAATTCTGCCTCATTGTGGCATAATAGATTACACATCTCCGAAAGGCGAAGTGAAAGACTTGTGTCCAAAGGAAAGCATTAAGAGGAAACAAACAAATGTCAAGAGATTGGGTGCCAATAGGGCTTCAAATTTCTTAGAAGTTATCTATATAGATATTTGTGGTCCATTCCCTACGGTGTCTTGGAATGGTTAACCATATTTTATAACGTTCATAGATAACTTCTCGCGATATGGCTATCTTTATCTTATCCATGACAAATCACAGTCCTTAGATGTGTTCAAAAACTTTAAGGCTAAAGTTGAGAACCAACTCAACAAAAGGATTAAAAGCGTTAGATCTGATCATGATGGTAAGTAATATGGTAGATACAACGGATTAGGTGAACAATGTATAGGACCGTTTGTTAAATTCCTAGAGGAACGCAGTATCCCACAGTACATTATACCGGGTTCGTCTAGCATGAATGGTGTTGTTGAAAGACGAAACAGAACGCTTAAGGATATGGTGAGGAGTATCATTAGTCATTCTACCTTGCCAGAATCACTCTGGGGAGAAGCACTAAAGACCGCAGCATATATACTCAACAGAGTTCCAACTAAAGCAACTGATAAGACCCCTTATGAACTTTGGATAGGCAAGAAGCCTAGTTTAAAGCACTTGCACATTTAGGGATGTCTAGCTGAGGCAAGGTCTTATAGGCCAAATGAAAAAAAAAAACTGGACTCAAAGACTATCAGTTGTTACTTTATTGAATATTCTCAAAGATCCAGGGGTTACAAGTTTTATGATCCCACTCCTAAGGCAATTTTTGAGATAGGAAATGCTCGATTTTTTTAGGATGTTTAGTTTTGGGGGGGAGAAAGGATTAAGGACTTTGTTTTTTAAGAGGAACATGTTAAAATTCCTCTAATTACTATTGACAATTATCAAGGTCAGGTTTCCATTCCTGATATTGTTCAAGAAGCAATTCTGGATTAAGACAATGCTATGGAAACTTCTCCCTAAGTACAACAACTTGTTCCAGAAGAACAAACTCTACAACGTCAAGAACCTATGCCATTAAGGAGATCCAATAGAGAGAGGAGAAGTGTAATTCCAGATGATTATGTTGTATTCTTTAAGACATGAAGTTGACATTGGTATAATGGAAGATGATCTAATCAACTTCTGTAAAGCCATGGAAAGTTCTAACTTTCAAAAGTGGATTGATGCCATGAATGAAGAGATAAAGTCCATGAAGGATGTTTGGGACCTTGTGCCATTGCCTAAAGGTGCAAAACCTATTGGTTGCAAATGGATATTTAAGACCAAAAAGGATTTAAAAGGCAATGTAGAAAGGTACAAAGCTCATCTTGTCGCAAAGGGTTTTACATAGAAAAAAGACATTGATTATAAAGAGACTTTCTTTCTGGTTTCTTTGAGAGACTCTTTCAGGATAATAATGGAATTAGTGACACATTTTGATCTTTAGCTACATCATATGGATGTTAAGACAACATTTCTCAATGGTGACATTGATGAGACGATTTATATGGTGAAGAAAAAAAACTATGTGTTAGGAGATGCAAACCAAATGGTTTGCAAGCTAAAGAAATCCATCTGTGGACTCAAGTAGGCATCTCTTCAATGGTATTACAAATTTCACCAAGTTGTCATCTCATTCGATTTTGAGATAAACTTGGCTGATGATTGTATATACCATAAGTTCAGTAGAAGTAAGTACATTTTTATGGTTTTATATATCGATGAAATATTGCTTACCACTAATGATATAGGCTTATTGCACGAAACCAAGAGATTTCTGTCAAAAAAATTTGAAATGAAAGATCTTTGTGACGCCTCTTTTGTTTTAGGGATTCAGATACATCGGGAACGCTCTCGAGATATTCTTGGATTATCACAAAAGAGCTATATTGAAAAGATACTTAAAAGATCTGGCATGCAGGATTGTAACCAAGTGATACCCTATGTCTAAGGGAGATAAGTTCAGTTTAAGTCAATGCCCCAAGAATGACTTTGGAGCTAAGGAAATGCAGAAGATTCTTTATGCTACAGCTGTAGGAAGTCTAATGTATGCTCAAGTTTGTACGCATTCAGCTATTCTTTACATTGTTAGAATGTTAGGGAGATATTTAAGTAACCCAGGATTGGATCACTAGAAAGTAGCCAAACAGGTCATACAGTACCTGCAAGGAACAAAAGATTATATGCTCACATACATAAAATCAGATAAGCTAGAGATCATTGGTTATTCTAATTCTAATTTTGCTGGATGCCAAGATAGTAGGAGATCCACTTTAGGATATATCTACCTGCTTGCTGGAGGAGCTATTTCCTGGAAGAGTGCTGAGTAGACACTTATCGCTTCTTCCACCATGGTAGTGGAGTTTATAGCGTGTTATGAGACATCCAATCACGAGACATGGCTGCAAAACTTTGTCATGGGGCTGTGCATTGTGGACTCTATTGAAAGACCACTTAAGTTATTTTGTGACAATAACTAGGCAATTCTATATTCCAATAATAATAGGAGCCCAACCAAGTCGAATCATATCGACATCAAGTTCCTAATTGTTAAAGAAAGAGTTCATAATGGACAGTTGTCTATACAGCACATTGGATCAAACTCCATGATTACGGATCTGCTTACTAAAGGAGTGCCACCCAAGGTCTTTCATGAGCACACTGCTCATATGGGTGTTGCATCTTTTCAGGATATATAGTTTCAGTGGGAGTTTGTATTGTAGATTCTTTTCATATTAGACATTTTTCATTGTCATTTTAGATATAGTTTTTGGTTATTTTGTTCAAGTTTATTTCCAACTTTAAGATGTTTGGTTTATTTTGTCTTTGAAATTATTTAAGATTGATCTCACTAAAGCATAAGGTTCGAATAGTTGGGAAATAAGCATGCTAATATCACGTTGCTTATAATTTCCATGCTACACATCCATGCTTGATCCATGTCATTTGGTTATATCAGCATATATGACCATTGATGGGTCTACTGACTTTAAATTTAGCGAAAGTCGCTTTGATCCTATGTTGGTATGATTGATGGACCGGATTATTTGGGGATGCATACAGTAATGATAGCAAAATTCTAAGTACTCATTGTTGGACCCCAAAAATTTTTATTTTATTTTATTTTTTATTTATTTATGGATTTATTTTTATTTATTTTCTTAGAATTTAGTCATTTTTTTAGCAAGCATGAATAGAAATTAGGGTTGTTAAATAGAGATGTTAGAATTAGTTAGTGTATTGGACATAAGGGACAAAAGAAGGGTAAAATAGGAAGGAAAAGTTAAATGAAGGGCAAAATGGGAAGATCAAGACAAAATGTAGTCTTGAATAGGAGAAAGAAGAAAAAACGTAGAGAAGAAAGAAAGAAGAGAAGAAATCGTAAGAAGCTAGGGAAGAAGAGAGAAAAATCGTGGAGGAAGAAGAAGGAAGAAGAGAGATTAGAAGTAGAGAAATGGGTTAGTGTTTGAAGGAAGAAGAGAAGAAGAGAACCCATGTGATTTTTCATAGATTTCTAAACTAAGTTTTGTTTTCTAACCTAGATAAGCTATGGGTAAGTTAAGTCTAGGTTAGATTTTATTATTTTTTATTTTTAAAGCTTTATGAATTTCTCTATGTATATTGGATTGAATGGGAAAATGTGTTTGTTATAGGAAACCCTATCCAAGATCAAGAGGAAAGACAATCTTGAGCTTGGATTTTCGAGCAATTAGGTGGGTAATATATTCATAGTTATTGTGTAATTAGGCAAATTCTTGCCTATGTGTGTGTATGTTGATTTTGCTTGCAGTTGAATTTCTTGAGATTGAAATCATTGTGAATGTTTGAAAATGCATGATGAATTATGATTATGTTATGCCTTGAAAAAGGTTATGATATTTATATAAAAGAAAAGAAGAAAGAAGTGAAAGAAGTATGAGATTATGGATTTGTGATTGACTGTATTGAGCATAAAATTTGTTTGTGATTAGGCAAGAGAGGAACCCGTTTCATTAATCATGTGCACGTTGACTTATAACCTTCTCCCGGCTGCCCGCTTGAGGCCACGAGATCCTGAGAAATTGGACTCCTTTTGTTCACGGCGGAAACTTCAGTTTCTCCGTTTCGTTCCACAGAACTTTCGATCCATTTGTTTGTGCATTGCATCTTTGAATTGTTAAGTATGATGCATTTGAATGTGTGTTTAATAGCCAAAGTCTATGTTATGTATTATGAGTTTTGAGCTAAATTGATTAATGATTGAATTGCTAGAATAGATTGAGAATGCTTAAATTGGTAGCTATACATGTACATAAATGTATTAGCCACTGAGTCGTGTAGCTCAACCCATCCTTTTCCATCCTCACGTGTAGAACGAGAAAGTTAGCAATCCTTGCAAGGAATCAGACACTCCAAGTCAGTTAGAGACTTTTGTACTAAGTTAGTGAATATTTTGGATAGCTTTATAGGCACATCAAACATGAGCATCCATTTGTATTTTGTATTAAGTATTGTTGTAATTGTTGATATGTAACTAAAGCTATGTATAAACTTCGTTTGATTCAATAGTGAGATTTAAGAAAAGTTTCTCTTATATGTTCATGCTATCTTTGGATGAATTGCTACGGTTTTGTGGGAAATGTATGGGTATGTGTTTGTAAACTTAGTGATAGATGTTGGATGCTTCGGGTCTATTTCGAAGGTTTCGCCGCGGCAAAGCTAGACTTTGGCTGCAGCGAACTTTTCCCGAAAGACTTTTTGCTTTATCTTCGAAGGTTTCGCTGCGGCGAATCCAGACCTTGGCCGCGATGAATTTTTCCAGACAGGTCTTCCGCTTAACCTTCAGTGTTTGCCGCGGCGAAGCCAAAAGGTTTGGTCGCGGTGAACTTTTCTAGATAGGCATTTCGCTTGACCTTCGAATGTTTTACCGCGGTGAAGTCAACAGTTGGCCGCGACGAACTTTTCCTGAGGGTTCTTTGTGCCGATACCCTCGTTAGGTAGCTTTGTAATAAGTTCCAAGACCCGAGCGCCAACATTGTTTGCTATCAGAGCACGAGTTACACTCCAGAAATGGGGTCTAACATTGTTTGGTATCAGAGCACGAGTTAGAGTCCGAAAATGGGGTCTAACATTGTTTGGTATCAGAGCTTAGGTTTTTCCTAGGCTTAGAATGCATAGGGGTATAAATTGTTGTGTTGTGTGCTAAATTGTTTGCATTGTAAATTAATTAATTGCATTAAGTGACATGCATATCATTCATACATGTAGGAAATAAGATTAAAATGAGGTGTAAGATAATTGTTAGTGTTTAAATTGAAGGAGTAAGATGCCACCTCGTAGAAACACATGAGGAGTTTTGCAAGGATCAATTGCACCTGACTCTCCGCTAAGAGAGGAGAGTACTGATGAGTCTGTAGCCCTAGGAAATGCTGAGGCTTTTGTAGGGCAAGGTAGTGAGCCTGTTCGATCACAAACACATGAGTCTCCTCTTTTGGAGGGGCAAGTGCCTACGCCATTGGATTCGAGGATGTTTCAGGCATTTGCTCAAGCTTTTGTCCAGGCCATGGGCCAGTTGCTGCAGACTTCTGCTTTGGCCCCAGTTAAGAAAGGAAAACAGTTTGACAAGCTGAGGAAGTATGGGCAGTGGACTTTTATGGGACCACTGATCCAGAAGAGGCTAGACTTGGTTGAGAAAGACTAAAAGGATACTGGATCAGATAGACTGTGAGGATAATGAAAAAGTGGTGTACGTTATAAGCTTGCTATAGGGAGATGCTTTGCATTGGTGGGAAAGTATGCTAAGGAGTCAATTGAAACCGTCAGTACTCGCATGAAAAGATTTCTTAGTAGTGTATAAGAAGAAGTATTTGTCTGAAGTGTATATCCAACAGAAGCAGAGGGAATTTCTGAGTCTTACGTAGAGGGAGATGACAGTGAGCGAGTATGAGTGCCGATTTACAGAGCTATCCAGATATGAAGCTGAGATGATGATGAGTGAGGCAACTAAGTGACGTAGGTTTGAATCAGGATTGCATTTAGCTATCGGAGAAAAGGTAGTGGTGCAGAACTTTTATGATTTCCAGCAGTTGGTTGAAGTAGCATTAAGGGTTGAGAATATGGAGAACATCAAGAGTGCAATGAATAGAAAGAGAAAGGGAAGAGAACAGTTTAGGAGGGGAGGTGGTACTCCTATGTCAGAAAGGAGTACCAGGACTTTCCCTGTTCAGTCTAGGGAGAGGAGCAGTGGTACAAGCAGGTCTAGATCGATGAGAATTGTTTCTCATCAAGCCTCAACAATGGGAGGCAATAGAAGGAGAGAGGGAGATAAGTCGTCCATCCCCAAATGTGATCACTGTGGAAAACTTCATAGAGGGGAGTGCTACCGATTGACAGGAGCTTGCTTCAACTGTGGGGAAAAAGGGCACATGGCTAGAGAGTGCCCTCAGTATACAAGACAGGAGAAAACTCAGGTGCAAGCCTCAAAGAGGTTTGAGACTGGAGGACAGAAGACGACAACTGAAGTGCGAAGTTCTGAGGCAGCTAAGACAGTGAACCCTCCAGGAAGACTGAGGGGTCAAGCACCAGCTAGAGTATTTACAATGACACGAGAGGACGTAGAAATCGCTCCAGAAGTTGTAACTGGTACGGTTACATTATTTAATGATAATATTATTGTTTTGATTGATCCGGGTTCTAACCATTCATTTATTTCATCAAGCAGAACTGTGCATGGTAGAGAACTGAGTCCATTAGATACTCCTTTGATAGTTAGTACTCCAATCGTCCAGTATATTATCATTAGTCAAGTCTATAGAGATTGTGAAGTACGTATTGGTGGCGAGCACTTAGTGGTGGATCTAATGCCATTGAAGATGGAGGGATTAGATGTGATACTGGGCATGGATACATTAGAAAAGTATAACGTCCATCTGGATGCAAACACAAGATAGTGGAGTTCAAATTGGATGGAGGTAGAATGGTGGTGTTTATGGGAGACAGTAAAGCAAGCTCGCCTATAATTGTTTTGGCTCTGATAGAAGAGAAGATGATAAGGAAAGGGTGTGAAGCATTTCTAGCCTATGTGGTAGACGCGAAGGCAAATAGAAGAAAGTTAGAAGAATTCCTGTGGTCAGGGAATTCCCGAATGTCTTTCCTAAGGAATTACCAGGACTACCACCCCCTAGGAAAATTGAGTTTTCTATTGAGCTTCTTCCGGGTACTGCACCAATATCAACTTCGCCTTATAGAATGGCTCCGACGGAATTGAAGGTGTTTAAAGAGCAGTTGGAAGAATTGTTGGAGAAGGGGTACATTAGGCCTAACTCTCCGGTTCTTTTTGTGAAGAAGAAAGACAGATCATTAATAATGTGTGTGGACTATCGGAAGCTCAATCATGTCACTATCAAGAATAGATATCCGCTTCCATGCATAGATGATTTGTTTGACCAATTGCAAGGGGCAAGGGTCTTTTCTCAGATAGATTTGAGATCAGGTTATCACCAGTTGAGGATAAAGGAGTCTGATGTGTCAAAGACTGCTTTTAGAACAAGGTATGGGCACTTTGAGTTCTTAGTTATGACCTTTGGATTAACGAATGCCCCTGCAGCCTTTATGAACTTAATGAATAGAGTCTTCAAGCCTTTCTTAGACCGATTTGTGATAGTCTTCATTGATGACATATTAGTTTATTCCAAGAGTGACAAGGAGCATAAGGAACATTTGAGGATTGCCTTGGAGACACTGAGGAAGGAAGAGTTATATGCCAAATTCGACAAATGTGAATTTTGGCTAAATAAAGTGACATTTTTTGGACATGTGATTTCAAAGCAAGGAGTACATGTGGATCCGAGGAAGATAGAAGCGGTTGTGAAGTGGGAAGCACCTAAAGTGTAGCAGAAGTGAGGAGTTTCTTAAGTTTAGCTAGGTATTACAGAAGATTTGTTGAGGGTTTTTCCATGATAGCGGCCCCACTTGCCAAATTGAAAAGGAAGAATTAGAAGTTTGTGTAGACATAGGAGTGTCAGAAGAGCTTTGAGGAATTGAAAAATAGGCTCACAACTGCACCAATTTTGACCTTGCCTTCTAGTAGTGATGGGTATATAGTATATAGTGATGCCTCAAGGAAGGGATTAGGGTGTGTGTTGATGCAAGGAGATAAAGTGATTACCTATGCTTCTAGGCAATTGAAACCTTAAGAGATGAATTATCCTACGCATGACTTAGAGTTAGCTGCCATAATTTTTGCATTGAAAATATGGAGACATTATTTATATGGAGTCACCACCAGGGTGTTTACATACCACATGAGTCTTAAGTATCTGATGAGCCAGAAAGAGTTAAATCTGAGGAAAAGAAGGTGGTTATAAGTACTGAAAGATTATGAATTGATGATAGATTACCAACCGGGGAAAGCTAATGTAGTAGCAGATGCACTGAGTAGGAAATCAACTATGGCACATGTGGAGACGGTATATCTTCCTTTGTTAAAGGAATTAGCCAAACTCAGGGTGACATTGAGACAAGCTGAATCTGATTATATATTAGCTAATTTTAGAGTAAGGCCAGTGTTGAATGAGAAGATTAAGGAATTGCAAGAACAAGATGGGTACTCGATCAAGCTTAAAGAAGAGATTAAAAACGGTAAACCTATTGAAATAGAGGTAAGGGAAGATGGATTGATGGTGGTAGGTAACAGACTATGTATTCCTGATATGCAAGAGTTGAAAGATGAGATTCTTGATGAGGCACACAATGCGCCTTATGCAATGCACCTAGGAAGTACTAGAATGTATAGAGATTCAAAAGAGTACTTATGGTGGAAAGGAATGAAGAAAGATGTTGCCTAGGAAATGCTTAGTGTGTCAGCAAGTCGAAGTAGAACATCAAGCTCCTCTTGGTAAGCTTAAACCATTGTCTATTCTGGAATGGAAATGGGAGAAGATTACAATGGATTTCTTGATGGGATTGCCAAGAACTAGCAGGAAGCATGATGCAATATAGGTGATTGTTGATAGGCTAACTAAGTCAACACATTTCTTTCCAATTAAACAGACAAATTCCTTGAATGCTTTGGCCCAGAAATATATAGATGAGATAATTAGGCTTCACAGAATTCTGAGTTCTATAGTCTCGGATAGAAATTCCAGGTTCACCTTCAGATTTTGGGAAAGCTTACAGGAGGCCTTGGGAACTAAGTTACACTTTAGTACAACTTTCCATCAATAGACTGATGGACAATCGGAGAGAACAATCCGGACTTTGGAGCCAATGTTGAGAGCTTGTGTTATGGATTTCAAAGGCTCATGAGATGATCATCTGCCTTTAATTGAATTTACTTACAATAATTCCTATCACTCAAGAATCCAAATGGCACCTTATGAAGCATCGTATGGTAGGAGGTGTAGAAATCCTATTTGTTGGGATGAGGAAGGTGAAAGGAGACTTTTAGGGCCTGAATTGGTGCAAGTCACAGTTGATAAGATTAAATTGGTGAACGAGAGACTTAAAGCAGCTCAGGATAAGATGAAAAGTTATGCTGATGCACATAGAAGGGAGATGGAATTTGAAGTTGGAGACAAAGTGTTTCTTAGAGCTTCTCCATAGAAAGGGGTTTTGAGGTTTGGTAAGAAGGGTAAGCTTAGTCCGAGATACATAGATCCTTATGAGATCATTGAGAAGATTGGGTCGTTAGCCTATAAGTTAGCCTTGCCACCGGAATTGTCTAAGATTCACAATGTCTCTCATGTCTCGATGTTAAGGAAGTACCGATCAGATCCTTCACACATAGTTTAACCATCCGAGGTTCAATTAAGGGAGGATTTGACGTATGAGGAGCAACCAGTGGAGATCTTAGATTCTAAGGAAAAGATTTTGAGAAACAAGGTTGTGAAGTTGGTTAAAGTCATATGGAAGAACCATTCGACGAAAGGGGCAACATGGGAGCCTTTGGAGGCAATGAAGGAGAAGTATCCACATCTCTTCGTGGACTCAGATAAGAATTTCGAGGACGAAATATAACGCCCCATTACCCTAGGGTACGAACCGGGACGCCCGTAGGTCATTCCGATACATATCCTAAAATAAGGGAGCGCTACGT
>JAOQMS010000002.1:10993760-11009634 GCA_027563885.1 Erythroxylum longipes
ATATGTACCGGAATGACCTGCGGGCGTCCCGGTGCGTACCCTACGGTAAGGGGGTGTTACATTTAGGTGGTATCAGACCCTTATAAGAAAGTGAATGTCCTCTTTTAAAATAGACCCTTAACTCGTATCCTAGTATGTCAAAGTTTCCTATTGTGGGCTAAGTCTTTAATAAGATCCAACCTATCTATATCATTCTTGATCACTTTCTCCCAATTCTTTTTAGGCCTCCCTTTTTTCCTCTTACAGTCTGTAAATATTATTTTTTTCACATCTTGTCCCTAGACCATCAGGGTTTCTCCTCTTAACATGTATGAACCATCTAAGTTGTGCCTATCTCAATTTGTCATTTATACCAATCACCTTTAATTTGTCTCTAACCATTAGATTTTTGACCTTATCTCTTATGGTAAGGTTACACATCTACTAGAGCATCATCATCTTCGTCACCAAAATCTAATTATTATGTATTTGTTTGATGAGCCAGAATTCTGCCCCATATAGCGTGGTTGATCTAGTCGATAAGTGATAGAATTTACCTTTAAGGTTGAGTGGTATCTTCTTGCCATATAAAACTCCTAACGCACTTCTCTATTTGAGCCATCTTGATTTGATATGATGGACTATATCTTCATCGAGCTCTCCATTACTTTGGATAATAGACCCTAAGTATTTAAAACACTCCTTCCGCGGTATAACTTATGATCCATTCTTTACCTCTACTTCAGTAGTCACCTGATGGCCTAAAAAATTGCATTTTAAGTATTCAGTTTAAGTCCTGCTCACTTTAAAACCCTTCGACTCTAATGTTTCTCTCCAACATTCTAACTTGACATTGACTACCTCTCTTGTCTCATATACTAAGACAATATCATCAGCAAACAATATAACTAAGGCATATCTCTTTAAATCTTGTTGGTAAACTCATCCATCACTATTATAAATAGAAAAGGGCTTAATGTAGAGCCTTGGTGTAACCCAATACCAATAGAAAAATTCTTAGTATCTCCTTTTATCATCCTTACTCCAGTCATTTACCTTTTATACATATTCATAGGAACTCTTTAACCTCTAAACACCTCCACAAGATTTCCCTAAAACCATGCATATGTCTTTTCTAGATCAATAAAAACCATGTGCAAATTTCTCTATCTTTCCTTGTAGTATTCCATTACTCTTCTAAGGAGATGCAAAGCTTCTGTCATGGACCTTCCTGACATAAAACCAAATTGTTTTTTCGATATAAAAGTCATCTTTCTAACTCTCTTCTTAGTTACCTTCCCTCACAACTTCATGATGTGATTAATTAGTTTGATGCCTCTATAGTTGTTACAGTTTTGGATGTCTCCTTTGTATTTATATAGAGGAATTAACAAACTTAGTCTCCATTCATACAGAATCTTGGCAAACTCAAAGATCACATTAAAAAACTTGACTAGCCAATTAAGGCCTTCAATGCCTAGGCTCTTCCATACCTCTATGGGTATGTCATCTAATCCTACTACCTTCTGCTCTTCATCTCCACCAAAGCTTGTTTAATTTCCTCCTTTATGATATGTTTACACTGAGAAACATTACGAAATCCCTCAGACTTGCTGAGGTCACCTAAAGAGATGTCTTCCTCTCTGCCTTCATTAAAAAGCCCACAGAAGTACCTCTGCCACCTACTCTTTGTGTCCTTTTCCCTTATAAGCATATGCCCTGCTTCGTCTTTTATACATCAAACTTGGTCTACTTTTTACATTTTTCATTCCCTAACTTTTGCCAACTTAAAATTATCCTTTTCTTAATATACAATCTCCTATATAGATTTTCGTAAGCTTTGCCTTTAGCCACCAAGACTGCCTTCTTAACCTCTTTCTTTGCTAGTTTATACCTTTCTCTATTAGCTTCTCTATTTACCTCTGTGGTACTTTCTAATGTAGCTTTATATGCTTCCTTTTTAGACTTCAACTTTTCTTGTACATCTTTATTCCACCATTAAGATTCCACCTTACCAACCCTCGACCCTTTAGATACTCTGAAGATCTATTTGGCAGTATTCCTTAACCTATTTGCTACTCCTTTTCACATTTAATTAGCATATCCTTCCAATTTCCATTCAGCTTCAGCTCTTACTCTATCTTTAAATTGTTCCATCTTGTCCCCTTTCGTATTCCACCATCTAACTTTAGTACACCTCCTAATATTTTACTTCTTCCTCCATCCCTTAATTTCAAGATCCACAATTAACAATATATACTGAGTTGCTAAACATGTTTTTGGAATCACCTTGCAATCCTTACACCTAGTTAGATCGCTCTGCCTTATAAAGAAATAATCAATTTGATTCTTCGTGGTTATACTCTTATAAATCACCTATTATTCCTCGTTCTTGTTGAATAAAGAATTGACTATCATTAACTCAAATGCTATCGCCATGTCCAATAAAGCAATCCTATAGCATTCCTATCTCCATACCCAAAACCCCTGTGGGTGTATGGATATTTGTCTAATGTTGCTCCTATATGACCATTAAAATCTCCTCCTAAAATAACTTTCTCATTAGGAGGGATTTGTAAGATCACCTCATCTAAATCCTCACAGAATTCCCATTTTTGTTGCTCATATATACCTGCTTGAGGTGTATACACACACACCACATTGAGAAAAACACTACTCACCATGATCTTAATAGCCATAATCCTATCATTTGACCTCTTTATCTCCACAACATGACTTGTAAGGTCCTTAACAACTAAGATACCAACCCCATTCTTTTTCCCTAAACCCCTTAAGTACCAAAATTTGAACCCATTAATCTCTTTCGCTTTATCCTCCGTCCACTTTTTCTCCTAGATGCATGCTATATGAATCTTATACTTGTCTAAAGTCTCCATTAATTCTAGGGAATTCCCTAAAAGGGTTCCAATATTCCAAGAGCCTATCTGTAGTCTGTTAGCATCTTTATTAATCTTACAACCGAAAATCACCAAAGGACTAGCCTTTGCTCCATCACTAGTATACAATGCCACTACAACTTATGGCCCCCACAAGCCCAAGACAATAATAAAGTAAAAAAGTTATGTCTAAAGTAATAAGTAGAAAATGGAAACTAAACCAACGACTAGTTGGAGTTGATTGTGTTAGTTGAGGAGTACCAGTAGAGAGAGAAAAGTCTATTTCAACCACAGAACCAGTAAAAAAGAAAGAATAGAAAAAGTAAAAAAAATTAGTAATATGTAGGTAATACCAATCCCAGAATGAAGAAGCTAAAGTATTTGCAGCAGAGTAAATCAATCCCAAATTTCTATATTCTTATAAACCATAGATAAAAAGTTGATAAAAATAAAATAAAATAAACAAGTAAAACACACACACAGAGAGAGAAAAGCTAGGGATGGAAAATAGAAGAAAGTCCTGTGAATTAATATTATGGGTGTTAGTATCGATAAATCTAGAAACAATCTTAACATAACTAGAAATACCCAGAGGCTGAAGTGTTGCAACCCATAAAGTAGACACTAACAGTTGAAAATCGGAAAAAAGAAGGAAGAAAGATGTATTTACATATCCCAAAAAGTCACACAACACCTAACTCAAAAACACAAGCGATGCAAAAATCAAGCCTCAAGGATGATGCTAAGATAAGAGAGTCAAACCTTATGAACAGTAAATCAGGTAAGTTATTCAATGCAAAGATAATCTAAATATGAACTAAATCCACTAAAAGGAAGCTAGTTAGTGAAAAGAGCAACAAAGAAACAAAAAAATTATAGACCGTACAATACTGTCTTAGGTTAGGTTCTAGAAACCCACAAGAAGCTCATAGTAGAGAGTTTGGAGTTTGGTTATATGGACGAAAGAGAAAATTTCATACAATTATGTTGGACATTTTCATCAAATGTTTGAGAAGAAGAAAAAAATTTTTGACACTAGATTAGACTTACCATAAGTAGAGGATGTTAAGTTTATCGATTTTTTTTAATGATACTATATTCTCCATTATAATTTCAACCTAAAAATATAAGAAAATTTTATTAGTTTTATTACAAAAATAAGTCAGAATAATAACCAGAATTTGTCTTCATAACTCTCGCATCTTTTGTCCCTATGTGTTAATATGAGATTTGGCTTCAATCACCATAGCAAAAGAAAAATAATAAAAGGAGGGTTAACTTATGATTTATGGCACAAGGAATTAATTTTTTATATATATAAGAAACATAAATGATGTTGAAAAACAATTGTAAACATTAAAGAAAATCAAAATAGAAGACTTGTAGAATTATTAAAGAGTTTGAAATTTAATTGGAGATGAAAATCGAAACTTGTTCTAAGATTGAATAAATCTGAAGAGTCATTAAAAAAATTGAAGTATGTTTAGAGAAGGATATTGAAAAAGGCTCTAACTTCATTATATCTATAGAAAACATCTTGGCTCATCACTATGTAACCCACTATCCCTCACTCAAATACTTTGTGTGTCACCTATTAACGATTTTTCTTTTAATATGACATATATCACCTATTGAAGATTTCTCTTTTAATATGACATGCTTCACTTTACCAACAATGTAATTACTAATTAGTTGTTATATTATACTACTATTTTGCTTCCTATGTAGTTTGGTGTGACTTTGGTCTTACACTGTTCTACATTCCTTTTTTCCAACCATTAATTAATCAATTAAATAATTACTTTCTTTTCAAATTAAAACCACTAAAAAAATCAATAGTAGTTAGAAAGAAAATGAAGATGGTTCGCGTACACTAAAAAAGTATGCACCAAGATGGTGAAAAAATCGTTATGCCAAGTAAAAAAATGTTACCATAAGAGCGTAACTAGAGGAATCTCACTTAAGTGGACTCGATTACTGTACCGATGACCCATTTTGGTTTTAACTAAAAAAGAAAAAACATATAGACTTACAAATTTACTTACAGTTTAATAAAAAATGGTCAGTTTATTACTTAACGAATCAATTTTTATTTATAAAGATTATAAACACAAACTGAATAAAAAAATAGGTTGTTTTACATGTAGTATGGTTGAATCAACCAATCTTGCTCAACTTTAAAATTATTGGAATTAATTTCTTGTCAAAACAAATTAATTCAATGGAATCGACAACATTTAGAAAGAAAGAGTATTAAAGAAAGAAGAAGGGTTACGTATGTGAGTCGATACACACTAAAATATTGAAGAATTTTTCATTCTAAGTAATAGAATGCTACTACTCTTGCATGACTTTAGAGTTCCAGATAAACAAAAAGGTGATCGAGGAGGTCGTTATTATCCCACTAAAGCACATTTGAGACATAATTGTAGGGTTTTCCATCTACCTCATGAAGTAAATTGAGAAGGGTAAATTAGAGGAATCTCGCTCAAGCTTTAAGAGGAAGAGTGTAACCATTCCATAGACTTTGTTTTCAATATGTCTACCATCAAAACTAATTAGATATGGTCGATAAAGAGACTATGGACATGCTTGCTGCTTTGGGCATGTTTGATATTATCGGTGTCATTCAAGTGGACTTGGTTCCTATGTTGGTGGCCTAGTTTAGTTTCAACCAAAGAAAAGGGAAGCAAATAGACTTTTGGTTCTACTCACACTTTGAAAAAAAACTGGCCTTTTTGTTGCTTAATTGACTAATTTTTTCTATCTATGATGGTAATAAACACAAGCTAAATTGTAAAGCTTGTCAGTTTGTATTTATTTCATTTGAATTAACTAATCTAATTTGGTTTTAAAATCATTGAGTTTAATTAAATTCTTATCTGTAAAAGTAGTAGAATTTATTGTGAGGAATTGATACGCTTATCTTAATATGTCACAGTATAGTATGTTTGTTTATCATATTTGAGTTGAGCAGAAAATGTGTCATTTATGTGATTGTTAATTATGTATAGTAATGTATCTCATGATTAATTTTTATAGGCTAAACTTGATCTTAAAGTATTTAAAATGTGGATGTTAATTTAATATTTTTAAAATAATATTAAAATATATTAATGTATGATTGTTAATACAAAACCAAATCAACTAACTAATACAAATCCATTTATAAACCAAAGGAAGTAAATATAATGCTAAGCTGATATCCACTTCCTAAGCTCTAGAAATAAAATTCCTAAGTTAGTGGGAGTAAAGGAAAGATTAAGCCAAAGAAAATATTATTACAGTAGACTAAAAACTATATTTATCAAGGGTAATTTCAGGTGCTTTAAATTGAAGAGACTATTGTCTACATGATTAACATCCTCCCTACAAAAGAAGGTTCATTTCTCGTAACCCTAAAATTTTCCTTAGATATGATTAGGTATCTTATCTAATTGAAGATGTTCAAGTTGAAAGCTCTGAATACAACTTTATTGGTTTTGGAAAATGTTCATGTTTGTTTCCTCCCAGATAGCATATATACAAAAAATTATCATTAATTTGAAAGTGGTTAAGTCACCTTTGTGAGTATACCTAACTTGTTCAACTAAATTTATGAATTGGGGCTAGGTATGGCCAAAACATTAAATTTTATTGTTGAGTAATTTTTAATCTTATAAAACCCTCAATATTCTGCAAGTACACGGGTCGTAACTGTAGTATATGAGGTGTCAATTCCACGAGAAATTAGTGAACCAATTGAATCCTAATTTGTCTAAGGCCTAAAAGTGTAACTAAAATGAAAAAAGGAGAAAAAAATTAAGCAATTGAATATAGATTGATTGAAAGTGAAACTGTAAAATTAACACGAAGAGATCAAAATTGAGTATAACCAATTAACAATTGAAAATTCACACAAGGAAGATTAACCAATTATGAGAGAATAGGGATTTATCCTATCATTTAACGCTAACTTAATCACTTTTGAGTTAATTAATATCGATCCTATAATCAAAGGTAGATTACTCCCTTTCTCGAGTTATAATTATTAAACCCTAAATCATAACCTCCAATTGAATTAAATTACTGAAATTTTAATCTCTCAATTAACAAAAATAGCCCACAACCTAATTAGATCTTAAGCATTCTAATAGACAATCGGGTCCTCACACGACATCTCTCTTCGTATAAATTACCGATTTGATTGTTTGTGTGATATAATAGATTGTTTAACTCTCATTACCCAATCTAAACATTTTGCTATCAGTTCACTCTCTAGATTTATTACCGAAGCATGCAAATACAAAAAACAATCACAATACCTAAATCATTAACATCAAAAGCAATCAAATTAATATTGATTCAAGAAAAAAAATCCCCAAAAGAGTTTAGAACATCCTTAAACACAAATTCTTCATCATCATATCCATCTTATACATCAAATGAAAGAAATATCATGATGAAATGAAGAAGTTTACTTGGAGTGGACTAGGAGTGGCAACAATAGCAGCACCTCCTTCTTCATCTCTCCTCTTCTCTCTCTTTCTTAGCTTCTTTCCAAATGTAGTAAATAGAGGCTCCCTTAGATTAGGTCATTCTTTTTTCTTTTATAGTCCTAGGGCTTTTTAGGGTAAGGACTAGGTTTTACCTGGGCCCAAATGTCTGAAATAACCCTCAAAATGTTGAGTTTAGAAGCAGTCCCTGCATTTGTTGTCGTGACTGTCACGATCATGGCCAATGAGTCACGATTGTGACACTTAAAATTTGGCTTCTATCACGATCATGGCTTGTGCTAGGTTGCTTCTGTCACGATTGTGACTGGTATGTCACTATCGTGACCTTGGCTCCTCCTCCAAGCTTTATCCAAATCTTCTTCGGTCTTCTTTACCTAATCTCAAACACTAACAAACTCATCAAAACACCTTAAACATAGAAAATTAAAACCTGATATGATGCTCTATACCACATAACACTCAAAAACACAAACACATAATCACACTAACATAATTATAAACTTAAACATGCATAAATCATCTAATTGACAATTAAAAACATACTAAATTACCCACTAAAACATAATGCAACCTATAACTATCATCTATACATAAAACATACTTTATTCCAGAACCTTTGAGTGAAATATAATTTTAACAAAAGGTGTTTATGATTCCCATGGTTTTCAGGCATAGCTTACATGTTGGTTGTTTAAGCCAATACCTTTTACCATATCTATGGTTTGTAATTTGTTCTTGGTTGCTAGTTATAGTATAAAAGAAGCTTTAGCATAATTATTATTAAAGCATATAAGTTTATTACAGGACACTCTCTCAACTAGAGGTTTAAAAAGTCTCAAGCATAATTTCCTTATAAAGCAATTGGATTTGTTCCTCACCCACAATACCATGTTTTCCTATTTTAATATTGGTTATAATTGGGGATTGGGTCCATTGTCAAATTGAAGCCTCTATACTTATATTACCAATTTCCCTCTCTTATGATTTTTTTCAACCTTAGTTGACAATGGAATCTGAATTTTAAAATTTTCTATACTATGTAACTTGTAGAGAGGGCTAAGTTTATTTTATTTGTCAAACCAAAACCATGCTCTCCTCTCATTCTTGATCTCAACTTTGATTTCTTGAATCATTGTGCTTCTTATCTTTAAATTTCGATTTAATGTCCATGAATAAGATGGTTTCTTCTTAATGATCCATAAATTATGATCCTCAATTATGTAAGAATGCATCCATTTGACCTATATAGAATTAGAATCCTCAAACATCTTCTAAATTCTTTCAACCATAAGTATTTTGTTAGTTATTTTAGCTAATTTAATTCTCAAACCTCTTTCCTTCTTAGATTAGCAAACTTCTTTCAAACTAATTTTAGCTTTATATTGTATCACTAATATGGCCTGACCATAAGAAATTTCTCAACAATCTCTCCACCTCCTTAATCAAATTCAATAGAAGGTACGAATGGGAGCCCATATGAATATGTAATTTCTCTAATACTGTATATATAAGTTAAAGTTTAACAGTACATAAGAGGAACCATTGTCCTATTCTCTTTAAATTGATTCAATAAGAGGCAAGATATCTCTAAAGGTAAGTCTTTTGTTAGAAATTAGGATGTCTAGTTATTTAAAAGGGAGCTCTTATAAGCTTAGGCTTGAGATTATCATTAAAATATCTACCTGCCTTTGTTAATTTACAGAAACATATAGATAACTTTTAGTTTTATTTGTGGAAAGGTCTGATAATTGACTAAGGATTGAAGAACATCCACAAAAAGTTAGACTGATTTTGTATCAGTACCATATACTAATAATAGGTCATTTGTAAATATAATATGAAATAGCTCTTACCTCTTATATTTATTGCAAAATACAACTCACAACACTTTTAATTCTCTAATACATCATTCTTGATAAAACTTTAGTCAATAAAGTGAACATATAGGGGAAATTGGAAACCTTTGTCTTAGTCCTTTAGCACCTTGAAAGGAAGTGGTTTATTCCCTATTCACTAGTATAGAGAAGGAAATTGTTGAAATACATTGATCCATCTATGATACAAACACATTTAGGAAGCCAAACACATAGTTTTATTAATTATAAATTGATTGAGTCAAAAGGCTTTCTTTAAAGTCAATTATCAAAGTATAACTCCTTAGCACCTTTTTTGTTTATGTAACCCTTAAAGAGATTTTGTGCAATTAGTAAATTATCACCTATAATTTTTCCTTTGATAAAAGCTCATTAAGCCAGATTAATGATTAACGTAAGAGCTTTCTTCAATCTTATTACTATCATTTATATATAATCTTGTATATAACATTACAATAAGATATTGGCCTGAATTCCTTTAAGGAACTAACATTTAGTGTCTTTGGATTAAGACAAAGGTGAGTATTATTCCATTTTCTAAGAAATTTTCACTCTTGAAGAACTTCATATCTGTGTTGGTGATCATATGGCTTATAAGGTGCTATGTTTTTTAAATAAGAAGGCATTTAGGCCATTAGAACCAAAGACTTTGTGTGGATTCATATCAAATGCAACTCTTTTGATGTCCATCTCACTAAAAGGCATGGTAAGTTGCTTCCTCTGTTATAAAGTCAAAGAGTTGGAAAAAAATTCTCAATGGCCTACACATTTAGATAATTATTATCAGGGAAACCTAAAATGTTTTTAAAATAAGCTATTCCTTTATTTATTTTGCTCCCAAATGTCTTCATTATTAGCACTATTCAAGCAAAAAACCTTATTGTTATTTCTTATGTATAGATTACATTGTGAAACAAGTTAGTGTTCATCCCCTAATATTTTATCTAATTGATATGAGCTTTTTGTTTCATCAAGGTGTGTTAAATCTCTAGAGCTTTGGAATATCTAGCAAAATCCTGCTTTTCTTTTACTTTTAAAAGGGGACTACTAGGCTTTTGTTTTAGATCATACTAAAAGGTTGTCAATTCATCTCTAGCTCTAGATATATTTAATCCTATGTCTCCTACTCTCTTTAGGTGTATCCTTTTAAGTTATGTATTTATAACTTATAGCTTCTTTGAGAATTTGAATAGTTCATACCCCTCAACCATAAAATTTAATCCTTTTATGATGGCCTCTTCAAATCCCTCTATCTTTGCTAAAAAATATTGAACATGAAGGGTAATTTTATCTTATTTTTCTTAAGTTCACTAACACTTCAATATATAAGTGATTTCTGCATAATGAGGAAATGAAAAATGTAGTGAGAATCAGATAGCCATAGGGGATTGAATTAAGCTCTATCAAGATTTTTTCCTAGTAAACCAACTTCCTTCCTATTTATTGCTCCAAATGAAGTGAGCTCCTTTGTACTTAAGGTACTTAAGATTTGCAATAAATAAGCAATTCTTTAGGTTGACATTCCCTAATCCATCTTTCTCTTTATCCCTTTCAAGTTCATTAGACCTTAGGCTATTATTAAAGTCCCTAGGGACAATCCAAGGTTCATTCATGGTTGACCTAAGGAGTTAAGATCCTTAAAAAGTAATCTTTTTTGGAATTCATAACTAGCTATATAAATAAAAGTGACTATGATTAGAGCTGAGGCCTAATTCATATTGATGACTAAGTGTATAAGTTGCTTAGAGATGAATGTGTGGAGAACCTTAATTTTGTTTAAGATATAAGCAACAATAATTCTCTGATTATAATGCATGTTATGGCTAGTAATAAGATTCTATTTTTTCTTAAAAATCTAAAGGCGATTAGTTAGCTTGTCCCATTTAATTTTTACCTTCAATAAACCTAACAAGAGAAGATTTTAGATAGCAGGAAATCATTAATCATTTACTATTTTTTAAGGTAGTTCATGACCTTACATTCTAAGCAATGATTAGGGAGTAAAAGTAGGGGTCTAGCATCTAAAGCCTTTTCCTTTTTGACTTTCTATTAGGTTTATTCTAAGCTTTGACCATCGTTTTCATCTCACACTCACTAAACATATTAACTATGCTTTTTGATAATGTAGCTCTAGACAAGTTATTGATGGGAAAAATCTACTGGCCCCCCTAGGGTTATTGTTTCTTCTAATGCGACAATTGTAGCATCCCACGTCCACCGAGCACGTACCCATGCATCCCGAGGAAATTCAAGCATATGCCCTGTTAAAGCGACATGCTAGGACAATCAATCAAACTCATTACAAATTTTTCTTCATCACACACATTTTCAGAAAAATCAGTATTCATTTTTTTGCTCCATTTTATTCAAAACATCATCAATCACAAAAGTCATTACTATTACAGCACTTACATAAACATTGTACAATAGCTACGAAATACAATTCAGATACAAAATTTACTGAAGACATATGTAGATGCAAACTGATTCTAACCACTTGCCCATGTCTGATTTCGGTGGCTATACTCCAATTAATCTAATTGGATATATCCTCTGAACCAGAAAGACAATGTTACAATTTTGATGAGTTTTGTGAACTCAGCGAGTGAACCATCCTCGATGTGCTCACTCATTCAAAACACAAGTACAATTCACAATCAATTTCACAAAAAAACTTATCATCAAACATTTCATATCACTTCACATTTCATCATAATTCAATAAATACGATTCATATACATAATTTCACATTCCTATTACAGAGTAGTACAATTAATTCATTTCAATCATTCATATAATACATATATCAAATTATAAATGCAATTGTTCTTGAGACTCCACTTTCATTGTTAATTGTAGTGACCAAGTGCCTTTTTAACTGTTCCGTATTCATTGAGGATACTAGGCTCATTGATAACTATCTCGTATCTGTTGGGGATATCGAGCTCATTTTACTAGTGAGCTTGTAGCTCTTATACACATTTTGAGCTTTAAGATCTTTTTCGCTGGCTACTCCGGTCACAACTGCTTTTATCTTATCATACAATTCATGTAATGAAATGCATCAAATTTTAGATATTCAATCAAATGCATCAAATTGCAGATATTCAATCATTCACTTTCATTCAATATACACATTCGCTTTTCACTTTTTCCATCGGACTTTAGTCTGGCATTCAACGATACATTGAGAACACTTATTTCTTTCCCATTCATATTCAATGGAGCACTTCCAATGCATTCTCAATTATCAAACTCCTCGGATCGTGAATGTCTGAAAATTTTCACATTCACATAATTATCAATTCAATAATTAAAATACAAACAATTATAATCATTCCTAGTGAGAAACATCTACGTTACTCATAGTACGCTCCAGATTAGCAATTGCCTTTATGATCTGGAAATGTCTGGATGTTAAGATTCACTCTTTCATATCTAACTTTATGAAATACACACATTTATACACATTACTAATTTGCACAATCACATAAATATTTAATCGTACACATATGTATATGTATATGTGTAATGTATAATGCATACTCAATTTGACTATTCCAAGTATGCTTCCTTTATTCACATCCCTTGATCATTTAAACATCATTATTTGTGTATGTCTAGCTTGCATTTAGGTTCATAGCTTCAATATACTTGATTACACTAATTTCATAATTCATACATTCATCAATCACATAGTCTCCAATCCCTTTTTCTAGAATTATAATATAGTATCCAAATTCACATTCTCTCTTACTTAATCCAGATCATTCATCTCCTTTGAATCACATAAGCATTCCTAAGAACACTTTCCTTCCATTAACCACTCTAATTTCTAGATTTTATGTCCATTGATATCATCAATTCATTTTTAGTTGTAACCTCAATTTACAACCCAAATATATCAAACACTTTATCAACTAATTCATTGTCAAACTAGGTTCATTTCTAACATCATTTAAATCTAATGGCTCTATATGAAAGTCTTTATCATTAATTGTTTCAAACATCTCTTAAAATACAACCTCTCACGTTTTATGCTAGCCCACGATCGTGGTGAACCTTCCCACGATCGTGACTGAACCTTATGCAACAGGACACGGTTGTGGGATGGGTTCCACAATTGTGATAGAACCCAATTCTCCATGCCAAGATTGTGCACTGAAGGCCAAGATCGTGCCCTACGTTTCTCCCTTCATTTTTCCATGAATTCATTAAACATAGAAACATCATTTACTCTTCAAGTTTTCCAGCATTCATACTCTTTTATGCAACCTTATTTCTTGCTAATCTAACTGCCATATTAGTTGCATTAAACTCAAAAACCTTTACTCAATTGATTCATTTTCATTCCCTTAATCCTATTATACATGCATTCCTAAATTTTCCCAAATTTTACTCTTTCATAAGACATCAAACAAAATCATCTCCATAATTCCTCATTTACACATCATATCCTCATCATTGTTACCTCAATTTCAACTTAATAACATCCATAAAACTATCCATAAATCATTGTTTATCAACCATCCAAAAATAGAACATGATTTCTATCATTCACTATCATCTTAGTTCTTCTCATTTCAAGAACACTATATTAGTCTTTTCTTTAACACAATTTCACCTTTATTATATCTTAACTCCTAATCTATTTCATCTTCATAACAACTTATGATCCATAGTTTTCATTCTCTCAAAATAAGAACACAACTTATACATTTATTCATCAATTTCCTGCACTCATCCTATACACACAAATGGGTCATAAACACATCTCTTCATTTATTAATTTTCAACTCTAATTCAAATACCTTTTTCATAATCAATATATCTCAAAAACATCTTTAAAACAACTCATAATCTATTGTTGATCATAAACACAAAAATAGAACATCAAACATGTAAATAAATTTATCAACATTCATTACTCATTCTTTACCATTTTCACTAACAATCACCCTAATGATCATCATAAATGCTTCTATTAAACAACCCATGAAGATCAATAATATACTTACTTGTTTTAGCTCTATGTTCCTTCAAATCACGATGAAACCCTAGCTCCAAGCGTCACACGATCATCATCATTTAAGGGCGAATTGGCTAGGTTTCATCAAGAAGAAGAGATAACAAAGAAATCTTGTAGTGGGTAAGTGAAAAATGATAACAAGGTTCAATGTTGTGAAGGTTGGAGAGAAGATCATGAGTGAAGAAAATAAAGAACGAAATGAAGAAGAGAAGAAGAAGAAAGCATATAGTATAAGTGAAAGATCATTAAAAAGATGGTCTTTCATTTGGGAAAATGTCGTGGGATGGTGAGTGTAGTGAGTGGCAAGTGTGGCGACACATGTCACTTGCCACATGTCACCTCCTTGTGGTCTCTAATTGGTCCTTTAATAGCTAGTCATTTGTTTCCCAATTTCTAAACCAATTGTCACCCAATTTTTTATGGAACTTGTTTTAAATCCTAATGCCGTTTGTCTATTATTTCTACTATCAATTGTCACTTATTTCTACTACCACGAGTCAATTTGTCTTGCCACTTAGCATTTTTCCTAGTCCAAAAATACCCATAATTTCAAAAACCTCCCAAATTTAACAAATAAATTCTAAATCATCAATTATAATTCCTCAATCAATTTTCAAGACATAATTCGACAATTCACATAAGAATCAATTTAAAGATCATTCATACCCCAAAAAATGTCAAATGAGTGCATATATAGTCATTGTAATGTGTACAAAAAAATAATATTCACGTATGTGTATGCTAATATTATACATGAGCATGAAATGCATTTCTTAATTTCTTAATAATATCTCTTATGTATAATATTCTAGGGTTCTAACCCTTAGAATGGGAAAATGGGATACTACAAGAACATTATTGACTAGGTTCATATATTCCTTAAGGAACTATCAAGTATGTCTCTCCTGTCTAATGGCTCCTTCAGACATCTAATCATATCCTAAGGAATATTGGAAAGATGTTTAGGGGCTTTAACTTCTTTATGGGATAGGGTTGGCTAAACCTCAATATGATTACAGTAACCTTGATCTATTACTTTATTTATTGTTTACATAATTCTACATGTAGGTTTCCATGAATTCTTTTCCTATTAGGAGGGAGGTCTTCATTGATAAAATAATTTGATTTCTGATTCTTTTGACTCTCCTTCCTTTGTTAGCCTCATTAGTTAGAGTGCATTAAGGAGTTTCCTCTCCTTTACCACTTCTAGGCGTATCTTTGCATAGCCCATATAATGAAGTCTTGTTGTGTTCTTGTCCATAAATAGTAGTTGGTTTATGTAGTTAGCAAAATAGCTCAAACTTGTAATGAACCAATATTCAAAGGAAATATTGTGGAAATTGACCTACAAAGGGATATTCTTTATGTAATTTTTATCTAAGTTCATCCTAGGTTTCTATCTTTGGATCAAGAATGGCTTACCATGGATATGGTAGGGACCAACTCCATAACTGTTGGATCCCGCTTTTAGGATTTTTATATTTTTATCTTCTATTTAATTATGTTATTAGATCATCAAGCGTGGAAGTAAATTAGAATTTATGAAGTAGAAATTTATTGGAGTTTAATATGGTATATTATGGATTTTGGTAAGGTGGT
>JAOQMS010000002.1:11017155-11027811 GCA_027563885.1 Erythroxylum longipes
AATGCCCTCAAATTCTTCTCATGCATTCTTTCTATAAGCTCTTATGCTTAAGTTGATGGAAAAATTGTTCATGGGGCAGACATAACAACTTAAAAATGTGTGTATAAGACATGTAAATGCTTTTCCATGTAAGAACCAACATGAAAACAAGTATGTATAAGGTTTGGGACCACTACTATCATTTAGAGCCAAATACTAGTCATTGCAACAACTAGTTCTAGCACATTGATCAACTATTAGAACATATTGGTTGACCAATTGACATTCAATTCATAATGTCTATGAGCTAATGTGTCTCGTGAAGGGATATGGGTCAAACAATATGTCAATAAACAACCATATTACCTTCTACCTTAAATTAGTTAACCACTAACTTATATTAGTCAATAAGTCCCTCTAAAAACATGATTTTAACAAATTAAAATAATCAAATTTGATCTATTTAATGCAATTAAAAATAAATTTAAAGGTGTTCCTTAAAGATTATTTAAAGGATCAAAAGGATTTTCTTTTAAAAAAGGCTTTAATGCTTCTTGGTGAATGAAAAGAATCATATAATGAATTAAGATTAAATGTTTATACATCGTGAGCCATTAAGATTAACAAAGTGATTAAATTAGATTACAATTAACATTACAAAATATAGAATGACCCTAATTTGTCTTTTCTACTTTTATTCTTGGCTTGACTTCACCTTAAAGTTTACGAACTTTAACTTTTGTTTATTATCTTCATAAGGTATCTTCTTGAGTTATGGCTACAATTTTTATTATATTTCTTCTCATCAAAATAATGAACTCTTTAGTAGTACTTATGCTTTATTATCAATATTGATCAAACCTTCCTTACTTCAATAATCTTCCCCTTTTTGAAGATGACAAAATATTATAGAGCAATAATAAAATTCAGTAAGCAATTCAAGACAATGATTAACTCTCCCTTAAATCAAGCACAAAACATAATAAGACATTTGCGAGATTAGAAATTAATAACAAAATTAAGCACACAATCAAGATAGTGATTGACTTCCTCTTAATTCATGTGTAAAATATAATTCAATATTAGCATAAATTTAATCAAGCATAAAATAACTATTTCGAGGAAAAATCACTTTGCCTAAATGTCATTACTCCCCTTAACAAGTAAATATTCACTACATATCGTAAAATGAAAATAAATTTCAAAATGTGAAAATAATGTTGTCAAATATATCATTATTCTCTAACCTCCTTTCTTTTACTACTCTTGCTTTGGAACTCCTCTACTTGAAATTACCTTCTTTTTTTTTAGTATCCTATATGTTCTTTAAACAATTGGGTCCTTAATTTTTACGTCCTTTAGATAAGATACTACCTAGCCACTACATCCATACACCAAATTTAAAATAGTTTGGATTTTGTTATAACCATTATTAACTCAACTTAAAGCAAATCTAGGTACACTACATAATTTCTTATTCAATTTATCTAATATATTAGATAATTACTTACACATCCATTATTTCTTAATCATAAAATAGATGGACCAATAGGAAGTTGAATCTAAAATACTAGGACTACTTACATAATTATCATCATCAAACTAAATATTATTAACCCTTGTTTTTGTATGATTACTTTCCATATCCTTGTAAGACCCTTTATGAAAGATGTTTGTTTGGAAAAATTTTGAATTTAACACTATTAAAAACTTAAATATAATTCAATAAACAATTTCATTAAATTCAAACAATATAAAATTGCACTTTTGATGCAATCACGAATACCTTAAATGAAGGATCCATAGTATATAAAATGGAGGTCAATTAGAGTGTTAGAGTTGGTGAAGATTTGGAAGGAAAGCACTCAACTTTGGTTGAAAACATTCTTTAACACGAGTATGGCCTAACTATTTTGCTAAGTTACAAGAGGATCCATAGTCTTTAACCACTAGTGTACCCCATACTATGCCTAACTTTCCTAAGATATAATGTTATTCTTTTTAAAGTGTCAAAAATACAAAAATAAAATTTGACATCTTTTTTATGAAAATTGAAAGAAATATATTAAGCTCAAAATTAAGCATCAAGTAGAGAAATGTAAAAGGACATGTATCGTGCTACAACACTGACATATAATGCTCATTTTACTTTATAAAATATAGGAAGGATTAATAAAATGAAAATTCATTCCAAGCTCTATCTTCTTCTTAATAAGGAACTTATTCCTTTAGTGTTATGAACTTGCAATATTTCCCTAATCAAACGGTAAACCTTGTATGCTAGCTCATAACCATCTTTTTTATAGTTCTTGAATAACCTATTATTCCTTTCCCTCCAAATAGAATAGACTAAACATGTCATACAAAGGTTGATATCTAGTAATTCTGTTTTTTCCTTATGTAAAGCTTGTCTGCCTATTTGAGAATATCTTTCCACTCTTAATATGGACAATATATCCCCATCATATGCTGCATCTTGCTCAAAATAACTCTAATGTATTCACATTGAAAAAATAGATGATTGATAAATTTAATACTAAGATTACATAGCAAACATAGCTGATTATTAACACCAATCATCCTACCTTTGATCTTCAATTTATATCTTCTTGCTAGCCATGTAACAAAAGATGCAGTAGCCATCCAATGACCTTTCTAAACAATGTTAAACCAATGAATCTGAGGCTACTTTTGTATGTTATCCTTAAGAAAATATTGATTAATAAATTCCCCTATTGGGTAGCCAATGTTCATTATCACATCATAAAGAATTGTGAGAGTATTCAAGAAAGCAAGCTTGAATTATATCACTTCCTATGAAGTCAATTGACTAATTATCTTGCTAGATAATTTTCTTAACCCGAGCTTGAATAGGAATTCTAGTTATTAGAGATGAAATCTCCTCCCTCAGGATTAGAGGGCTATGAATTGCCCAATTGTCAAACCAAAACTAAGAAGTTTAACCAAATATGAGTTTTGATAAGAGGATAAACAATATGCCTTTTCCTTAACATTTAAATGAAGTACTAGGAGTACTCTTTCCTTTTTTCAATCAACATAAATCTAGAGTTCTTGAGATATAATTCATTTGTCCACTTAGATCATAGGGACTCCTTAGTAGTAAATAGGCTCTATATTCTTTTTAGCATTAACATTGTTTGACTCCTTTGTAAGGAAATGAGCCCCAAGCCATACTCTAACAAAGTTGTTCACACTTGATTTTTGTCCTTTTAAAGTTGTTAGCACTTCCAGCCCATAAAAAGTTCTTAATACATTTTTCCAACTCCTTGTTGATCTTCACAGGAAGAAATAGGTGGGAAATCCGATGGGCATGAAGACTCCTCAACACAGAAGAATAATTAGAAGTCTCCCTACATAAGTCAAAGACTTGTTTTGCTAAGAATTGATTCTTTTTTTTTTGTAACTTGCCAAAAGAGGAAGACAATCCTAGTATCTTAGCATTTTGGAGGAAATGAGGACTCCTAGGTATTTAAAAGGTAAACAATGAGCATTTAAACCTGTCAACAAATTTAACTTTGTAGAGGATTTCACATAAGAAGACAAGTATGTCATGATTTTGTGTTGATTAATTCTCAGCCCCGAGATCCTACAAAACTCTTGAAGATAAATAAGCAATACTGATATAGAATAATGTTCAACTATAGATAACAAGATCAAGACATTTTCAAAGCTTATATGAGTAAGCTTTAATTCTTTGTATTTGTGATAAAACTTAAAATTAAAGTTGTTTTGGGTGTTCTTTGTAATAATCCTTGTAAGGATTTCCAAAACAATAACAAAAAGATAGGGGAAGGGGTCCTATTAGTGCTTCTGAAATGATTTGTAGGATTAAAATTTATAAGAATGTTGAAAGAATTGGTAGAAATACAACAATTAATCTAAGAGATAAATTTACATAGGAAGCCAAACCATTCAATAAAGCACAAGATAAAGTTCTAGTTAGCATAGGATAAAGTTCCAGTTGATAGTATCAAAAGCTTTTGAGAAATCTACTTTGATTTCATAACTCATGATGGATTTATTAGTATCATAAGCCCTACATATCTCTTAAATCATTAATATATTATCATAAATAAATCTACCTAAAATGAATACACTCTAAGAATGATAGATTAAACTCTTCAAGATACCCTTCAGTCTTAGTGCAAACAACTTGGAAATGACTTTATACACAATGTTACAGCAAGAGATGGGGTAAAATTATTCAGGTTATTTACATTAGGGAGTTTGGGAATGAGATAGATATAAGTGGAGTATAACTCTTTTAACATTTTGCTAGAAAATAAGAAATATTGTGTCACTTGCACCAATAGATCTGCAATGATATTCTAGGTAGATTGAAAGAAAAATACATTGAAATAGTCAGGTCTTGGAGCTTTCTTCGGGCTCATCACTGAACAAGCAATTATTAATTTCCATATAAGAAGTTGGTTTCTATTTTGCCTTCAGTAGATCCTCATTAATAGGGTTTGAGTGTCCTAACAATTGTATTAAAACCTGAGGAGTGAGCATATCAGAATCTCTTGAACTAGGGATTCCCTTGTAATAGTTATACATTATTCTTTAAATACAAATTATGTCTGTAACTTATTGGTTATCTCCATCAAGTAAACAACGAATCTTATTGATATTTCTTCTTGCAAGAAAGGAATTATGAAAAAAACTTAATATCCCTTTCTTTCAGACAGGTTAACTTTACCTTTTGTAATTATGCTCTTAAAGGGCCTTGGTCTACATGTCAAAAGGCCTAAGTTAATTTTGCTTCATATTCAAATTGTTAGGGTCCATATAATGAAGATCTTGTAAAACCTTTAGCTTTTTCTTTACAGCTTGTAGCCTTTGAGTAGAAGGAGGACCACTATTCATGAGAAAGACCTTTAACTTAACCTTTAACAATTTTATTTTCCTCATAACCTAATAAGACTTAGATCCTAGAATCTAAACCTTCCAAACCTCCTTTACTATATCTTGGACCCCTTCCTTATAAATTAGGAAATTAAAGAATCTGAAGGGAGATTTGTTAGAGACATGAATATTTGGATTAATGACCTCTATGAATGAGTGATTAAAGTATAATGGGGAACCAAAGTGAGTAAAATAATTAGGCTATAGACCTATCTAAGCTTGATTAACTAGAACCCCATCATTTTCTCTTGGTGAAACTCCTGCCTTGTTGTTTGTTATTCCAAGTAATGTGATAACCAACATATCTTAAGTCAAATACTTCCAGTAAGCCTAAGGTGGTCTCCAACTATTTTCCTAGAGCATTATGATTAGCTTTATCACTTTGATCCTTGAGGGATGAAGTACATAGTTAAAATCTCATACAAAAATCCAAGGACTAACAATAGATGATTTGATAATAGCAAGGTCCTACGATAGTTTAGCTTTTAGAAAGCAAAATTAAAGGCATATATGATTGCAAATTTAAAGGATACTGAGGAATTTGGTTTCTTACACACTAAATGCATGTACTAGTCAAAACATTTTTGAGTTGTAACCTAAACCTTGTCCTTATCATAGGCAAAAACCATTTTACCATTATAGTGATGCTGATGATTGGATCTAATGATCCATTTAGGCCCCAAAAATTTCATGGATTCTTGAAATTTATGAGCTTTGATTTTAGTCTTAAGCAATCCTAGAATTCAAGGCATCTTTTTTTCTTTCCAAAAGTAAGTCTTTTATTGCTTGTCTTTTACGAGGTTCATTCATCCCTATAATGTTCCAAAAAAATCATACCTTAATAGGATAAGAGGAATTATCAACCCTCATGGCCTTCTTTTTTCTGCCATATTTCCCTTTTCAGGTTAGAGTGGGTTTCTCTAACATATTTGTTCCTCCCCATCAACTAGTTCTTTATCTTTAAAATCATTCACCATAGCTTTGTTACCCTTTCCCACTCTAGTCTCACTTAGAATTTGTTCATAATTTTAGATTCTTAATCCCTCATTACCTTTGTTGGTTCTAAAACTTCACTGATTTAAAAAGCACCCCTTACTACTTCTGAAACGTCCTGTTGCTTATTTATAGTTTTAATCTCCTTGTGCTCTTCTAATTCCCCAATTTTCATTAGTTATAGGTAGTATTCTATCTTAAATAATGTGTCAGTTTCTTTCCATATCTTTTTTCTAAAATGAGGCTAGGACAATTTGATCTCAACTCTGACTAGTTCCTAAACCTCATTGAGTTTCATTACAGAGAGTGCCTCAGGAAGTTCTTCCCTTATCCTAACGCCCATAAATATTCTTAAAAAACTGATTCTCTTAAGTTTAGCAATAGGAGAATCAAAGGGAAAAGGTTTACCCATAGAACTGGAAAGAATGCTCAAACCATCTAAGGTGTAATATCCTAGTGGAACATTATAAAATTGATCCATATAGGAAAGAATTTTATTCCATTTCTATCCAATTCCATACCTGGAAACCGTTTCTGGAAAAACATAGGTTAACCTCTAATGTACCAAGGCCTAATTTCCATGATTGAGCTTAAACTTTCCTCGCCTCCGAATTTGAAAATGAAGGAATCCTCTTTGGTTAATATAATTTTCTCCAAACCCTTGTTTCCCCATTTGGATTAAGCCCAAGCTTGTATTTAAGGTTTGCCTATCTATTTTTTTAGGAGTTTCTTCTTTCTTCAAATTTCTCAAGTTGTTCATATCAATTGTTTGTGTAGTTTGAAAATAAAAAAGAAAAGAAAAATAAAAGGAAGAAGTGATATAGAAATGATGAATTAAATAAATCCTTTTAAAATACAATTTAAAATTCTTATTAGCCTTTCTTATCTGTATTTCTTGCTTAATCCATTAGTTATTTTCTTTCTTGACTAATAGTTTTTTTGTGGACTCTATAAGCTATGATTCTTATCTGAATTTGTTTAGTTATTTAAAGAACTTGTGAAGAAAGAAAATAGTGAAACACACAAGTTGTCACCTTTAAGTACATGCACGTGAGTGAGTGTGAGAGGAAATATTTATTACTAAATTTTGCTTGCAACTTTAAAATATGTATTCTAAAGGTATTTTAATCACCAAAATAGGAGAACTAAAAATAGTAATTTATATAGGCCATGGAATAATAATTTAAGAGGATGAGTATGATCTACTGACATCCATGAGTTCATAATGAAAGGAGGAATACCAAGCATATTCCAATAACTCTAACAAAGGATAATGAACTTAATGCTAATGATGTTAAGCTAGCCTTTGAGGTTAAAGGGGAAGGTTTAAGACTCAAAGATGAGTTAGACATCATTGGAAATACATGAGGGAGATTAGTGTTAAAGAAGGAGTTGATGAGAATCTTAATTAGCTATATCAAGATGAAAATACCTTCAGATTCATTTTGAACACACCAGAAAATGAAACCTAACTCTGTACATTAAATTTGAAGTAGCAGTAAGTAGGGTTTATATCCACAAAGAGTGTAATTGTAGTTTTTGTAATGAAAGAATCGGCGTTAAAGATATATGGGGGTTTGGTTAAATTCAATTAAGAAAATAAAGTAATATTAAACTAATAAAAGAAAATTAAATAAAACAAATGAAAATTAATAAGATTAATGAATGAGTTTATAATCTAATTCTTAGTTTAATATGGGCCTTCACACGAATGAGCATACTTAATCTTCATATTGTTCTTTTACCTTACTTACCAAATATTAACCATAGGTTAACAATAAGCTCTGTTAACCTCATTTTTCCTTTAAGTTGTATCTAATCAAAATAAGGTCTTTAATTAATCTACCATTAAACAACCTAGAATAAGTTCTATAGATTTAGTATGAAAACTACAAAATAAATTAGGAAAATATATTAATCTAGGCAATAATCACACAAGCTCGAGTCATTTAACCTATGTTATATTATCCTTAATTATTTACAACCATTAGTTTACCATAAATGAATCAAAGATACAACAATAGTGTATTGTATTCTAAATTCTGGCAATGGGTTCATACATAAATAATCTATTGAAAGAGTTTAAATCATTCTTACATGAATACCAATAAAAATTAAGTAAAGAATAATACAATAATTTCTTGAGAGAGAATCAAAAATAAAAGATGAAGAGGTGCCCAAATGTGTTCTTTAGCTTTGATTTCCCCTTCTAACTAGAATTTAGAAGGCTAACTCTCTATAGATGTCAAAGATGTGGGTATTTTGCCCACTTTCATACTTCTAAAATGCATAATAACTTACTTGGCCTCATGATTGGCTATTTATTGCAAAAATTAGGGTTCTAGGAGATACACATTTAGTTACACGACCATATGTATCAAAATTTTCCCTATTCATGTTTCTACATGGCCATGCAAGCATATACACAGCCATATAAGTTGTAGGAAGTGCTAAAATGATCGTACACACTTTTACAGAGAGTTACATAGTTCCATGCATGGTCATGTAGGTTGTAGGAACTTCATTCTTTCATTTCCATGTCCTATCTTCATCCTAATTCATCTCCTTCTTGTTTCACAAAGGCAAATAAAGTTGAAATCAAGAGGATGGCTCTAAGGATGTACTTTTTGCTCATTTTAGTTTTTATGCCTCTAAATTCTACCCAAAACCAAATATGAACGAAAAAGAGTATCTTAAGCACTTCATAACATTAATGAATAAGTATTAAGGAGTATATATATAATAGATCAAGCAATTATCAAGTTCCCCCACAATTAGCTATTCACTATCCTCAGTCAAAAAAACAAAATTAAAATCACAATCTAAAGAACTTCCCCCTTTTTCACATTTCCTAAGAATAGATAGTTATGAGAAAAGAGGAATAACTTTCAAAACCATAACAAGAAATAAACATTAAATTCTTTTACTCATGATCAACCAAAACCATTCCCTTTAGAAACTGGGCAATCCAGGGACTTTGATAAGATTAGTTTAAAAATAAGATAGATTTATAGGTATACTCAAATACCAATCATAATCAAGACATTTCACAACTTTACATATCATTTCAGTTCTCTACCACTAAGATTCACATGCATAATAAGGAATCAAAGGACTTTTTAAGGTTGTAATATCAGAAGAGGTTAAGGTGAGATGTATTTGGTTAATGTCGTTCAAAAGCTATCAAATCTAGTGGAGCAAGAATTGACATTCACTCAAAACTATGTACCATTAGCAATGATGAATGCAAAAACTATGTTTCACAGCTTAGATTCAAGCCTTCATTCCATAAATCATATAAAGAATAAGTAATTAGAAGGAATCAGTCACAAATATTGATGATAAATGATACATTGTAATTGTAAGGAGTGACCCTTGAAAATAAAATCCCCTCATTTGAATCATAATCAAATCACCCATTCCATACAACTTTATAAGGAAAGAATAACATGAATAACTTGAAAACAAATTAATTTCCTCTTTGATAATTTTATTTTTAATTTATTTTTCATCTTTTTTCAACAAAAAATGAAAAAGAGCTACATCAACAATGGAATTTATTGATAAGAAATAAAATGAAATTCTATCAATTATAATCAACCCATATATATGCACATCCCCACACTTGTACTTTTGTGCATCCATAAACATCAAAAAATTGCAAATGCTCCACTAGATTTAAGACTTGAGTAGGACATTTGGTTAGTTTAAAGGTTTATATTGTGGTTAGCATAAAAAGAAAAAGCTAATAAAGTACAAGGGAGCTTAACAAAGGAAAAATCATATAAATAGGTAGGCTATTTAGCCATTGTAGTTTGTAAGACAAAGATTGCCTATATAATTTTCATGTTAATGCATGTGATAAAAATGTAGTGCCGGACCCCGTTTCTGGAGCCCGACGATCACATTCAGATATCAGACATTTTATGCAAACACTTGCATTCCAATCTAACCCTTTTTAGGCTCGTCTCTAGTCAAGCCTAAATATGTCAAAGGATAGCGTGGGTGAGTCCCTAATGTGAGTTTATACACGCTTTGGGACAATTTGCATAAATTCTTAACTCCTTCTTCTGTGATTGGTCTATCGTCTGTGTTTGACTATAGTCTGTGTTTTATCGTCTGGGTTCTATCGTCTATAGTTGACTTTTATCTTCTGGGTTGACCACCTCTATTGTCTGTGTTTTATCGTCTGTCTTTCATTTGCGTTTGCCTTTCATTTGTGTCTACCTTTCATTTGCGTCTATGTGTGACGTCATCACAAATGATTCCTTTCCTCTATATTTCTTTTGCGTCTATGTGTGACGTCAGCACAGACGATTCCTTTCGTCTATGTTTTTCCTTTGCGTTCAGAACACAATCTCTCCAATTCTAACCTGCTATTCTAATACAACAACCATGGAAATTTCAACAGAGAAGAATATGCACATGTACGTTTCATTATCCCAATCTTCAATATAACAAAATCAGACATGAACAAGAAATTCCATCTCACTTCCTCGTTTTTAAACACAGTCAGAGTTTGTTACAAGTCAATATACGCATTAAAACTTAAAACAAAATACAAAGGATGCTCAATGCTAATATGCTGAATAAGCTATTCAAAATCACTGACTTAGTACAAAAGACTATAAATATTGTGGAGTTCTCGATGCCTTGTAAGGATCACTATCATCTTGGTTTACACCTGAGGAGGGAAGAAAAGGGGTTGAGCTACACAGCTCAGTGGCTAATATATTTATAGCCATCAGTAATTAGCAC
>JAOQMS010000002.1:11027911-11041190 GCA_027563885.1 Erythroxylum longipes
TAACAAGAGTGAGTGATACTTTGTATGGAAGCACAAAAAAGAAAAAAGAATCAAAATAGAACAGAACAAGTGTATGGTTGTTAATTCATGAGAATTGATGGTTGGCCAAAACGCGAGATATAAAAGAGTGAAACAAAACAACTTGCATTTGCCCCTCTCTAGAGCTGTTACTGTTATCAATGAGAAAACCTATGCTCTAGAGCTGTTACTGTTGACAATGGGAATGCAGTGGAAATTTGGAACACGATGGGGGGAGCGAATGCACAGGGAAGAACTTTAGATAAGAGAATACATTCTCGAATCGCTTTTTTTGTAGAAAGCTTGACCAGCGAGAAAAAGTGTTTGGCCGAAGCCAAAAAGAGGTTGACTCACTTCATTCGCCAAGCGAATTCTCTTCCTTTCGCAGGAACAATAAAAACCACTATCTCGCTCTCATTATTATATGGAGCAGACCATACTTTTATCTTCACTTTATTTCAGTATCTCAATTCCTTCTGTAGGTTATTTGATTTAAACATTAACTCTTCTAGAAGAAGAGTATATTTCTTTTTAGATAAGACCTGGAAGACTTCTAAGTTACTTTCCTAACTACTTGCCTCTCTTTAGCTGATAAACCTATTTGATGCATCAATAACAATAGAGAGTTCTCTAACTCCTCCTGCCTTAAAGCTCTTATGCCATTCACTGCACTCATTATTTGGTTTAATGTTGATTGGAAAAGTTCTTTAAAGCCTAAACCTTCATTTATCACTAGGTTACAGCTAGAAGAATATTGAAAACCAAATATAGGATTATTGGGTTTAATGATATCCTTTATAAGTTATGCTATCTAGAAACTAAAACCATCTTTACTTCAAATACAACTACACAACCTCCATTTAGGTTAGAATGCAACACATAAAAATCTTTCTTTTCCAGTTACTGCTTGGGATAAAATATTGGTGTAGGAAGAAAACAAATATCACACTTTCTGGAAAGATCAAATATGTCTAAGCATTAGCCTAAAAACTATTCATTGTATGCAATATAGATGGAAATGAATCAAAGTTTGATCAAAAAGGACAAAACTGATAAACATGTCTTAACACACAACTTACATTTCTGGTTTAGCTTATTAAGTAACTGAAAAGAGGAGCATTCATCTTGGAAGGAGATGGAACTTTAATGTATAAGTTTAACCCACATTTTACAAGCATCCAACCAAGACCACCACAGAACATTCCCAGTTAAAACTCAAACACTATCAAACAAAAAAGCGCAACATTAATAACAAACTCAGAACTTTACCTTTGGGAGGGATGTTCTAGATTTAATTTGGCTCTCTTTGCCAAAAATGACAATGAACAACAACACTACTATTTACCTGAACATTAGAACATGAGAACATGAACAACTAGGAAATTTGCCAGTAATCTATAAGCATACGTTCTAATCAGTAACATTCTTAGAAGACAGAAAATTTCGTTTCAAAATTTTGCTAACCTTTTCAGAAACTCACAACTCTTAAGCAACCCATCTCTAGCAATAGGAAGGGACAAATATTACTCAGCTGTTCGACTGCCTAGAGTTCTCATTTTAGTGTTAAACACTCCAAAGATCCTACATTTACGTCTGACAGAAATACATTAAATAGAGAGAGAGAAGACGAAAATACCTTCATTAAGAACGCCGGAGAAGACAACCACAATGGCTAGAGACGCAGCAACTTGACGGAGAACATGAACATGATGGAAGACGTTGCAATATAGAGGAGGAAGAACAACAAAGCAGCGGAGAAGTAACAGGACGCAGGTTGCGGGGGGAGGGAAAGCAGTTGGTTTTAATGACGCCAAAACAACATTGTTTGATTATAAACAAAACGACGTTGTTTTCACCACCGGGGGGGGGCCGAAACGTTTGCACATGGCTTTCTGTGACGTTTTACTCAAAAAAACGTCGCAAATTCTATTTGGTGACGTTTGACTGATTAAACGTTACAAAAAGTCACACATATCTGAGACGTTTGTATAAAACGTCGCCGAATATGCATACCTTTTCGTGACATTTTATAATTGTCGCGAAAAGTGTTAAAAATCCGTGACGTTTTATTCACAAAGCGTCACAGATTGTATACAATTTTTGTAGTGATTAACAATAAAGACAATTAATGAACAACTCAAGTGATTAAAGTAACTAGGAACAAGAATGAAAACACTTGAGACAGAAATGAACAACTTCCTGATAAATTCAACTTCTTCCAAGACAGATTTGAGAGTTGTTCACCAAGTAAATAGTTGTAGTCAGCTGTTGGGATTTTTCTACCTTACTCTCAACTGTGAATCATCGACAGCAATCACGTAAACCATTCTTCATCAAAACCGATAGGCAACATGAAGAGAACACATACACCAGAATGTTGACATTGAAGAGTTGAAGAAAATACTCAACTGCCTAGATTGTGTGAAACTCCAGCCGAAACTAGCTACACAAAGTTTCCCAATTAATGACAAGGAGACCAAAGAGAAAAACATAGCACCCACTCAAGATAGACTTTTTCCTTTTCAACAAATGACCATAACCATAAGAAAATGCCGCCCTCCTAAAAAAACAGACTTGGGTTCATGAAAACTCAATAGGAAGTGAGTTGCATATACACACATGTTTACGAAAATAGCCCAAAACCATAGACAGGAGACGATTGAAGACATATGCAGCGATCAGATCACGTCATACACTAAGAAGTTTTCATTAGATAGAGTTCTTCATTCAGCATGATAGCCACGTGATTCTCAAAGGGGTCTTTACAAGATTAAGTCTTATCTTTATACAAACTCTTGTCAAAGATTGTCTAGGATAGCGTTAAGGTTTCAGCCTCTAAGTAATATAAGAATTATTGTTAATTCAGCCCAAAAAATGACAATCCTTAATTCATAGTCCAACTATAATCAGCCAATCAAATTTAAGAATTATTCTATCCCATCTTTATCTAATTATCAAATAATGCCAAAACTAAATCATAAGATATATAACGTATATCTTAACAATCTCTCGCTTTTTGGCATTATTTGTTACAAATTTGAAACTCCCCCTAAGGAGGATAATTGGACATATAAACATTAAGTGCACAATCTATATGAGAAAAGAACTCCCTTTTACTTCAAGATCCAAGAACAATAATCCAAAATAAAAATCATCTGAAATAAGCAAAAAATAAAAAGATAATCCTCAAACACAAACAAAAAACCAAGAATGGATTTCTGAAGATGTTCCAACAATAATGTTCTCCCCCTTGGGACAAAATATGCCAAAAAGCACAATCAGGAGGCATCAGAAACACTAAGAACCTACTGATTCAATTGATGAAGTGCGTCCATTCCCATTTGGAAAATACCTTCAATCCATTCAATTTCAGTAACCAATACAACATGCAAATTGATGGAGGCAGAAGCCGATGCATTAGAAGATTTTGATAAAGTATAGGGAAGATCAACCACCGTGCTTGCTTATTCACATTCAAAATCCTTGGCGAGATATTCATTAAAATTACTGGTTTAAGGGCACTTGAATCTAACAAGGGAATGCCATTAGCATATAAGAATTTAGTAATCAAGCACAGAAAATATAGTAAGGAGTAAGGCTTACCAATAACTGCCAACATTTCGTCTACAATTTGTCTGCCCAAATTAAACTATTCTCCAATTTCAATGGCATGTACTAATTTTGTCTGGGTCGGATAAAATGAAACCATGTGCATATTTGGTAACCAGTTAGCCAACACCAGCTTATGACTAACAAAATATTTCTGCGTTAACATAGAAGCACGCAAAACAGAGGTAGATGGCCAAATAGTTAATCATCCACAGGTTAACACAGTCAATCACATCATTTGGAACATTCCAATCAGCACTATAATCTAGATTCCCAAGCAAATTATCAAAGCCCAAAAATAGATTCAATCTATCAGAGTCAAGTTGGATTAGTCTACCTCGTACATACACCAATTTATAACACATGGCAAATTCAACTAAGAAATCTTGATCCAAATTGTAGTAAAATTCTTTCACCAATTCATAATCAAAATGTTACGATAGCAACGTAACTTGATATATTTCTCTCAGATAACAGAACATCCAATCGATACTGTTGAAATTCATCTAAATTAATGGATAGTTAAGAACTAAATCGACATTATCAAAAGTGTCCTATTTTTGTGCAGCAGTAGAAATATAAAATTTGTAAGACATCGCATTATAAACTATCATTAGGGTTGAAGAATTTTCGCAAGATGGGTGGACTAATTTTAGAGCTAACTAGTTTGTTTATTTCAGAGGAACAGTAGAAGAAGCAGACGGTGGTGATCTAATTGTAGAGCTAGCAGTAATATCTTCAAGAGGAACCTCGTCTGAGGCGAGTTTAGAATCCTCTATCATTGAAAGCAACACATGCACATCATCATCGTGTTCTGACAACCTATCCCAAATGGAGGGGATATTGGGGATTTCAATAGGAGCTGCAGATGAAGACCAACCCTGGTTAATGATCTCCCAGGTGTCGATTAAAGGAGAAGATGACTGGAGCATCGTCATGAATCAACGATGGAGGGAGTGAATCGCGTCAATGGTTTCTCCACCATTGAAGATGAAGCCTGATGCTTTTTCTTGGCCATGTGAATGTCAAAAATAAAAAAACCCAAGCAAAGAGAGATGAGTATTGTTGGTGTAGTGAGAGAGAGAGAGAGAGACCCAAAGAGAATGAGAGGTGAGATTTTGTGAAGAAGAAGACCCAAAATAGTGAATGAGAGATAAACCCAATTTCGTGAAGGGGAAAGATGAAGAGGTAAGCCAATCAAGCCAAAATAGAAATAAAAGTACAAAAGACAGAAGGAGGGAGGCTAACTTTTTGGTGGGCAGCAAAGTAAGAAGAAGAAGACAACTTAGGGATTTTTAATCCTTTTTTTGTTTTTTTTAATAATAATAAAAATACATCAATAATTTAACACACACAATCCTAAAGTCCCTCGAAGAAGTTCAAACCTTACTGCATTAAGAGGTTTTGTAAAGATATCTGCCAATTGTTTTTTTGTAGAAATATGTGACAAAGTGGCTATTTTGTTCTCCATAAGCTTTCAGATAAAGTGATACTTCAGTTCGATGTGTTTTGTTCTCGAATAGCACTCTTGTTATCACAGAGGATTGCCAACACACCTTAATCGATTCCATAATCTTCTAACATCTATTTCATCCAAAGAAGTTGTGAACAACAACTACCTACGACAATGTATTCCGCCTTTGTGGTTGACGGTGAAATAGAATTATGTTTTTTACTGTACCATGAGATCAGATTGTTACCCAATAAGAAACAACCCTCAGAAGTGCTTTTCCAATTATCTAAATTTCTAGCGTAATATGCACACTGTACCCGGGTAGATGAAATATAAAATAACATGTATAACAAATCCCAAATTCACAAGTACCGCTAACATCCTTGATAATCCTCTTTACAGATGTTAAGTGTGACTCTTTCGGGTTGGATTGATGGCGAGCACGTACTCTGATGCTATAACAAATATCCGATCTACTTGCGGTTAAATACCATAGACTTTCGGTAATGCTCTAATATAAACTGACATCAACACTTTTGCCATTTTCATCTCTATTTAGCTTCGTAGAGATACTTATAGGAGTTCTCGTATGCCTAGCATTCTCAAGTCCATACTTATTTATTAAATTCTTCGCATATTTGGTTTGCGGTACAAAAATGCCATCCTTCACTTGTTTAATTTGCAAATCCAAAAAGAAGTTCAATTCACCTACCATACTCATCTCAAATTTATGCATCATTAATTTAACAAAGTCGTCCACCATTTTCATATAAGTAAAACCAAAAACAATATCGTCAATATAAATTTGAGCAACAATATAAATTTGAGCAATCATCAAATCTGATCTGAAGTTTTTAAGAAATAAAGTTTTGTCTACATTACCTCGTTCGTAGCCTTGCTTGATGAGATATTGGTGAGTTTTTCATACTAAACCCTTGGTGCTTATTTAAGACTGTAAAGAGCCTTATTTAGCTTTAAAACGTGATCTACATAGATGAAACAACCAAAGTCTGATGTCACCTAGGGGTTACTTCAAAATTTAACCAAGGATTGCATATAGTGCAACCTTGGGCCTTTTTCTTTGAGGAGCCGAAAATGAAATTAAATTCCTAAGTAACTTAATGAAATGCAACCTAAACTGTAAAATGGGCTTTGATTTGATTAACTATCACTAAAATTGCAATGAATTAAAATAAACATAAAGGACTTATTTTTGGTATTTTAAATTTAAAATAAGTGATATGAACTAATAGTGAGTGAATGGAATGAAAAAAAAACACAAGTGATTAACAATGATAAAAGCAACACTCCAATTCAATAGCATAGGCAATCATCATGTAAACAGATATGAGAGTTAAAAACAATAAACCAAGAGTTATAATCAAGCTTTTAATCCAACAACCGAGTTACCTCTAATTATCACAAAATATTTTCTAAGGTCCCAATTTACTGACTGCCACCAGAATAGTAAAATAAAACTAAGGATACCAAAAACCAATGCTTAATTATTACTCAATAATTATTAAAACAGAATTAAAGCTAGTAACAGATATAACGAACCAATAATTCAAACCACCTTGAATAATTACCAAATATTCACTCAAATTTTATTACAAAGTCTTGACTAAAAAAAAGTAATGAAATTAAGCCATAATCAGTGCAAGAACAATTCCTAAACAATAATTGAGCTATAGAAATTTTCCAATATAAAGATATAATCAACAAATAACTCCAACTAATTAAATAGTTATCCTAAGACCTAGGAATTGCTAAATATTTAAATGGGTAGAAGATAAATGCAGCTTAAACTCCCCTATGAAGACCCAAGCTCTTGCCATTGCCACTGAATAAGAGGATTAAGACGAACTGGCCACGAAAAACCATAAAAGACGCTACCAACACTAAGATCCGACAATCAGCCATGGAAGATGGGAATGATGTTTTGGATTTGTGGGAGATGAGGAAAAAGGAACGAAATCTAGGTCTCCCTGAGTGGAGAATGCTGCCGTCAAAACCCCCTCCTTTTTCTTTATTTCTGCGTTTTCTCTTTTTATTCTAAACCCAAGCTTTCAATAAACCCTCCTTTTTTCTCCTTAGCTATGTCTGCGTTTTTCTCCTCTCTCCCAATGTTTTCGTTTCCCTCCTTGCTTCTAACATGCGTGTTTAGCTCCTACCCATCGACAACATCTTGCTCTTTGCTTTCTAGTGTCTATGCATTGCATTTTGTCCTAACGTCCTTAGCGTGTGATGAATTTTGCTTACTTCTTGCTCCTAACAATGTTGTGTCGTTTTGCTCCCTTAGCTATTCATGTTGCCTTACGTTTTCTTCATATTGTGCTTGCGTTTGGGCCCTTTATTTCAATTGACCTTTAATGCTTTGGACTATTACTTCTTTATCTTTTGAATTCTAATTTCTCCCAATTACGCTACAATAAAAATTACAAATAATGTAGAAACCAATTGTCCTAAAATCAATTAATCACTATTAAACCAAATATGACAATTTTTACCCTATAAGCACAAGTTAAATGTAAGGCACAATAATTTAAATAATAATCAAATAATGCAATAGAGACCAATTATAGTGACAAAAACCCATCCAAATGATATGAAAAATATATAAATAAATGAGTTTGTCAACTCCCCCACACTTAGCCTTTTGCACTCTTGGGCAAATTATCAATAAAGAAAAATCCAATAGTTAAACTCAATGCAAGCAAACATAAAACCAACAAGGCAAGAATATGCAATCAACTTAAGCAACCTCTATCCTTAATCAATCAACAGTCATGGAATGCTTCGGTGTAAAGAAACTAACACAAGGGACATAGCAAAATAGAAGAAAGAGAAACATAATAGATCTCTCTTAAGGTACAAGTGTCTCACTAATCTCTCAAATACGAAAATTTTCACTCAATCCGCCTAGATTAGCACCTACCATAAGCTTATAAAGATTATACTATCTCTACTACTAACATACCATAGATTTATGATCAAGGGGACTTTGTAGGGTTGTAATGTTGATGAAAGGCTAATGAATGGATGAAATGGAAATAATGACAAGTGCAATGTATAAGTGTTAAGAAACAATTCAAAGTGAACTAAAATGCAACCATCAAATGAATACCAATGTGCAAATATCAAATTTAAAGAACCAATCTTTAATCTTCAACCACCAAGGGATGCCTTATTTCAAACTTTATTCTTTTTGGCCAAATTATTCCTCTTTCTTTTCTTTTTTGTTCTTTCTTTGCCTTTTCTTTTTTTATATTGGCATACCTAACCTAAGAAGATAAAATTACCAACATCAATGATGCATATTTAATCAGGAAGAACATAGTGTAACTCATGCAAAACACTTGTTCAAAAACAATGGAGTGAAATGAAAGTGAAGGGCTCAAGGGGTAAGCAAAGGTCAATTGAAATGGCTTGTATTTGGATGTAACGGTTTAGAAATGAATGCCTCTATCATGCTCACAAATCTAGGTATTAATGTAGCTTTGAAAAAGAATCTAGACAAGTTTTAGAGGCTAGCCAAACTAGGTGGAAATCACACAAGATGAGAAAGAAAAGCAAAGCAAAAAAATCCTTCGAACAAAGCTTTCTCTAAGATATGTCCTCCCTAAAATCAAGCTATAAAACAAAGTTAATAACACTGCACCAAAGGCACTCCATTATGCTAATCAACTAAGAATAAAAGTTACTCAAATCAAACTACATTCAAACCTTGACATGCCAAAGTTCACATGCAAAAGCGACAATGATTTGAAAACAAATCCTAAAGATTGCAAAAGTCAATTCAGAAGATGGGAATCACAGCAGCAAATCATTCTCAAGAGATAAACTCAAACAATTTAGCTAAAAAGGTTCAAAATTTTTAAAATTTTCAGATTATTTCAGCTCAATAAAAAAAATGCATTATGCCAAGTTAAAAAAATGGCAATCAAAGCAGTGGCAAAACACATCAGCAAAAGCAATCCCTCCCCCACACTTAGTCAATACATTGTCCTCAATGTAAGAAAAATAAGTGTAGGCAAAATGGCACAAGCAAGGGGAAACTAAACTAACAATTACTAAACGAAAATAAACAACTACAACTACTTCCTACTGAAGAGGTTCTCCCCCACACTTACTCTGAACTATCTCAGCATACAGATATCTCCACCAATATAATAAAAAGTAAAGGAGAAGGTGGAAGGGAACAATCGTGTGATTAGGGGGGCTTTGATCCTCATTGCAGTGCTTAAGTAGATGACCATTGGCTTGTGAAACATAACCATTTGCTTCATCCACTAGTTCTACTGTACCAAATGAATGCACCTTGGTAACTCTGAAAGGGCCCTCTTACTTGGTGATGAACTTCTTGGGGATTAACTTTAACCGGGCCTTTTTAGAACTTTTCACCTTCATGGAACTCTTTCCTCATAATCTGTTTGTCATGAATCATTTTCAGCTTGTCTTTGTAGATTCTAGTGTTACGTTAGGACTCAAGTCTCATCTTTTTAAGCTCTTGGAGTTGCATTGTCTGATTTTTAAGTGAAGATTTGTGCTTGATCTCCATAGGTAGATGCAAGACTTGCCATAGAGCAACCAAAAAGGAGACATGCCTATAGGGGTCTTATAGGCAATCTTGTAAGCCCACAACGCCTCCTCAAGACTTTCACTCTTGTCTTTGCAGGATGGTTTCACAATTTTTCTAGTATCTGCTTCATTTCTCGATTGGAGACTTCAGCCAACCCATTTATCTGAGGGTGGTAAGGAGTGGCCAACTTGTGATTAACTCCACATTTAGCAAGTGGAGACTTGATGGTCCTATTGTAGAAATGTGTTCCTTGGTCACTGACGATTGATCTTAGAATTAGGCATGTCAATTATGGCCTGACCCAGCCTGTGGCCGGTCCATTTTTTCCAAAACGATGTCGTTTTGGATTTTTTTACTCTAAAAAATTAATGGGTAGGCTGGGCTGGGCCGGGGATTGGCCCATCCTAACTAACTGGGCCACTGGCCGACCACAGGCCACAGTGGCTCAGCCTGACCCAACCCAGCCCTGCCCATTGACATGCTTACTTAGAATGTCGTACCTACAAAAGATATGAGAACGTAAAAACTTGGGAACAGTAGAAGCATCATCTTTCCTAGTTGGCACTATCTCTACCCACTTAGACACATAATCTACTACAAGTAATATCTATGAAAACCCAAATGACGGAGGAAAGGGACATATAAAATGTATGCCCCAAACATAAAAAATTTCACAAAAATGCATTGGTCTTAAAGGCATTTCGTGCTTTCTACCTAAAGTCCCAAACCTCTGGCACTTATCACAAGACTTGCAAAAAGCATAAGCATCTTTGAATAAGGAAGGCCAGTAAAACCCACACTCTAAAACCTTCCTAGCAGTCCTATTAGCACTAAAATGGCCCTCGCAAGATAAAGAATGTGCAAAGGTAAGGATAGAGTGGATCTCATTTTTAGGAACACATCGTCTGATGATCTGGTCACTACATTGCTTCTAAAGAATTGGAGCATCCTAGATATAGTATCATGCCTCCCTCTTCAGCTTATCAACCTGAAACTTAGACATAGAAAGAGGCACAAGATTAGAGAAAATATAATTAACAATATTAGAGTACCAAGGCTCCTGATTCACCAGGACAAAAAGTGCACAATCAGGAAAGGAATCAACAGTAAGATTAGAAGAGTCAACTCCCTCAATTCCTTCAGGTAACCGACTAAGGTGGTCAGCTATATGATTCTCTGCTCCAGCTCTGTCTCTGATTTCAATATCGAACTTATGTAATAATAAAGCCCATCTCAGTAGTATTGGTTTAGACTGGGTCTTCTTGAACAAGTACCGCACCACTGCTTGATCTGTAAAAAAAACTACTCAAGAGTTTATCAGATACTGTCTAAACTTATCTAAAGCAAAGGTTATAACAAAAAGTTCCTTCTTGGTAGTGGTATAATTCACTTAAGTGAAGTTAAGTGTCTTAGAGGCATAGGCTATCACTCTAGTTAAATTTTCCTCCCTCTGACCAAGCATAGCACCAACTGCAAAGTTAGAAGCATCACAAGACAATTCAAATGGCAAATTGCAGGTAGGTGTAGTCAGAATAGGAGGTGAAACATGCAAGGATTTCAAAGTGTCAAAGGTATGTCTACATTTATTATCAAAGTGAAAATTAATATCTTTTTTCAACAATGTAGAAAGGGTAAAGCAATTGTACTAAAATCTTTTACAAAGCACCGATAAAACCCCATATGCCCTAAGAAAGAAATTAAATATTTAAGACAAGTAGGATAAGGAAGTGAAGAAATGATTTCAATCTTGGCTCTATCAACCTCAATCCACTTTTGGGAGATGTGATGACCTAAAACTATACCACTATCTACCATGAAATGACATTTTTCATAATTCAAAACCAATTTTTTCTCAATACATCTACCAGGAACACGTTTAATACTAAGCAAGAAATCATTAAAGCTATCACCATAAACTATGAAGTCATCCATAAAAACCTCCATATTTTTCTCCAATAAATCACTGAAGATCGCCATCATACACCTTTCAAAGGTGTCTGGATCATTACACAACTCAAATGGAATCATTTGAGAAGTCTAGGTACCAAAAGGGCATGTAAAAGTAGTCTTGTCTCGTTCTGCAGGTGCAATCGGCACTTGGAAGTAACCTAAAAAGCCATCCAAGAAATAATAATGAGATTTAGCAAATATTCTTTCCAAAATTTAATCAATGAAATGTAATGGAAAATGATCCTTCCTAGTCGCGTCGTTCAACTTCCTATAGTCTGTACACATTCTCTAAGCATTTTGAACTCTTGATGGAATAAGTTCATTACTCTCATTTCTCACTACTGTGATACTGCTCTTCTTTGGTACTACCTATATCAGGCTCACCCACTCACTATCTGATATGGATTATATGATCCCAACTCTCAATAACTTAGACACCTCCTTCTTAACCACATCATGAATAAGAGGATTCGACCTCCTTGCTGGCTACTTAATTGGCTTGGACCCTTCAGCCAAAAAGATCTTGTGTGTGCAAACCAAGGGATTAATCCCTGTTATATACCCTAAAGACCAACCTATAACCCTTATATAACTTTTCAACACAGAAACTAATCTCTATTCTTTAGAACTACTCAGAGAATTAGAAATAATAACAGGCAATTTGCAATCATCATCAAGAAAGGCATATTTCAAATTAGGGGGAAGGGGGTTTCAATTCTAAATCAGGGGGTTGCACAATAGAAGGAACTAGCTTTGGTATATCGAGTGCATTCGGTGTGAGTGGTGTGTCCATGTGGCTTGGGGAAGGAGATATAAGCTTTATGTGGTGTATATGTCCTCCACTTCCCGACTCAGTGCCACCAACAGATGACTTGGAAATAGCAAAATTAGGGTCAGTCTGATCAATAGAAAAAGAAAGTAAATTAGAAGTGAGAGTGGGATTTGAAGGGGTTAGAGTAGTAATAGGATCACTACTATCCTCTTCTAATATTCCAGCAACACTTACAGGAAAAGCTACATTAGTAGCTTGTATAATAGCTCCCTTATCATCAGTTCTTGCAAAATCAAGAAACAGACCTTCCTCAAGGCTATTAAGTGCAGAATCAATAGTAATATCAGAATCAAAATAATATGATGCATCAAAATCATGCGGAATGGAGAGCCAACTATCTATCTCTAAACAATAGACACATGATATGTCACCCTCACATGCACAAAAATCAGAAGAATGGGAGGAGGATAAACAAGTAAATGCATCATCATGATTTATAACCATGTCATACCAGTTAGGCTCATGCACATCAGTCTCATACAAGTCATCCACATCATTATCACGACATTGAATCAAACTAATATCCAAGTAAGAACAATCCTTATAACCATGGTTAATAGCTTCTAAGAGATTAAATTGCACTTTTTGATCCCCAATTCCTATAGTGATAAGACCTGGGTCTTTGCATTTAATGGGTAACTGTGGCTTAAATAAGGCACTAACACTTAACCCCAGTTGGATTGTATCACTACGCCTATACTTTCTGTCGGCCCATAAAAATTTCTGCATTGAACTTAAACATGATATCTTATGAAATTAAGACATGAGAAGAAAATGAGGGCAATTTCGGTATATGGCAGAAATGACAAGGGTAAAGTGGACTTTTGGGACAGGT
>JAOQMS010000002.1:11050567-11067099 GCA_027563885.1 Erythroxylum longipes
ACTAAACTTCATTTCATGGTTCTGGTTATTGAGTTACACCTAAAACTTTGCTGGAGATGTTGGTCTTCTGAAATGAACAGTGGGAAGTAGAGGCTTGCATGTAATTTATGGCAAATAATGCTTTACCTAATCTATTTCTGCTTCATCATCGTTGAATGCATTATTTGTAATTATATTGTTTATCTAGGTACTGTCTGTTTAAGATACTATGGTTGTACCAGGTAAATTTTCTCACCAGCAGTTAAGAAATTTTTGGACTAAAATTTAACCTTGTTTAGAGGTCAATCCTTTTATGCCTTATTTTCTTATGGCTGCCATTTTCCTACTAAAGTGGCCCCATGGTTTGGTTAGTTGCCTTGGGCCTAAAAATTTTGTTTAATTTATACTTCTATGATGGCTTTGATCATCATTCTTACACAAAATATTATTGGTACACATTCTATTTGTTTTCAACTTGTGAAGTAGTCTCCAATGCGTCTTGGCTGTATTGGAACATTAACTGGATGTAGGTCTTTCAATTGTTTTCTTTTCCACATATTTTTGTTTCCTTCTTTCTCTTTCTCAGGATTTTTCTTAGGAGGTGGGGTGGGGTTGGAGAATCATGATATTGTTTGAATCAGTTCCCTTTAATCATATTACTGTTATGTTCTCTTCCAGGTATCACAGTATCTCCATAGTAAGAATTGGGACACAAGAGTCGCTGCTGCTCATGCTATTGGAGCCATAGCTCAGAATGTTAAACACACAACATTAACTGATTTACTTGCTTCTATTGAGGCAAAAATGACAACCGTGGGGATTTCAGGTGGTGCTGAAGATTTGATAGCAGGGTCTAATTACCCTAACATCATATCATGCACTTCATTTAGAAGGTTGTTGATATGTTTTACAACATGGCTTTGTTTTTAATTTTTAAATAGAATCTTTTGAATTTTGTTTGGTATAAGTTTTGTATTGGGTTTGGTTGCTATTCTTATCCCTTCTCAATTCAATTCCTCTTTTTTTTCCACAGTTTTGATATCATCAAGGTGTTGGAGTTTGGTGCTTTATTGGCATCAGGCGGACAGGTAACCAATCTTTTATGAGGTTAGGTATCTTATTTCTCATTGCAAAGTACAGTCCCATGGTTTCTGTCCTTTTACTTCATCCATACCATCCACATTTGCTTTCCTGACAAAGGAGTCAATTTCCATTTTGTTTCTTATTTTATGTTCAAGAAAAAGAGGCTGGAATTGAGAATGAAATATTGATTACCGGTAGTCTACCGGGAATTTCCAGGATTCTGACCAAGCTTTGAAAGTTTGTTAATTGATATCTTATCTTTAAAAGAACTTGAATACACATTCCAAGATAAGAAGCTTAATGTACTATATTGAAAGTATCTCCCCTTTCATACACAAACTTCTTGTTCTGAATTTGTTGAAGGCCAAGAAGAGATATTAGGACTAGAGAAGTTCATTTTGTGACAAAGAAATGGTGATAACATCTCTTAAAATTTAGTTGAAATGTTCGAATTCCATTCACTTACCAAAATGAAACTTGTGAACTTAGCCAGCAATGAAATCTTGCAACATGTGCGGCAAAAATGATATTAAGTAATATCTTTTGATTAAAAAATCTTAAGATGATGCCGAACTTTTTTGATTTAGTTTAATTTTGTTTATAACTTAATATTTATTGTTTGCAAGCGTGTCCTGCTGGATTTCATAAGAAGTGGTAACATAAACATCAATTAGGAGTTTTCTAAATTACTGTGTGAAAATTTATACTGATGGTTATACCATTATTCTGTTTTTGTGTGTGGGTAATAGTAGGATAGGATGTATGTATGCATATCTGAGCTTACCTAGATATGACTTAAGTGTACCTTTCCTATCTCGTTACAGGAGTATGAGATTGCAATTGATAATTCCAAGAATCCAAGAGAGCGTTTGGCACGCCAGAAACAGAATCTGCGACGCCGTTTAGGTTAGTGATTGGCTCTCTATTTTGTTCATTTCTTGGGTTGGGGAAGGGGAAAAGAAGGGTTTTCTTATGTTTTAATACTTTCTTACATGTTGCAAATTTTGATTGTTTAGTAGAACAAAGATTGTCTGCTGATGCTGATCACCTCTTCTAGCATGATATTATAGGATCTTTTGGTTCTTCTAGCATGACATTATTGGATTGATTATTTAATCATGATTTTTTTCCTTCAATAATCTCTTTGCGTGTTGTCTTGATGGGAATTGTTCAGTAAAATCTCTTTTCAGTTCCTTAGTTGCTGTGTGCTGAACTTGAATTCTTTGGACAGGTTTGGATCTTTGTGAGCAGCTTATGGATGTCAATGATGTGATCAAAGATGAAGATCTCTTTGTCCACAAGTTCCATCCCCAAGGAAATGGTTTAGAGCATAGATCATATATGCCTGCATCTGCACATAACATTCAGCGCCTAGTTGCTAGTGTGGTTCCTACTGTCACATCCAAAAGACCAAGTGCAAGAGAACTGAATCTCTTGAAGAGAAAAGCTAAAGTAAACTCAAAAGATCAAGCAAAAAGTTGGTCTGATGATGGGGATGCAGATGTGTCACTTACTCAAAACTCAACTCCAAAGGGCTCAAATTCTGAGTCGTTTAGTTTCAGTAAGGTAATTGGGTTTTATACTTTCTGGTCGTTTAGATTGCTGCAGATTATTGCAACTTAGCTAGCACTTTTCTTGGAAATTAGGCATGTCAATGTGTCTCACATATGATTCTAGAGACGTGTTTTAGTCATTAAAACTAACCTATTCCCATTTCTCTTTGACTTTTGCTTAAGCCTGTGGTATAGTGGGATGAGGCCAGTGTGTATACATTGTTGAAGGCTACATCGGTTATGGATGTTTTCAAGTTTGTTTATCCATTTGCCCTATTTCTTCGTCAGTTTCAATTATAAGGATATAGAGTGGAGAATAGTGACCGAACACAGGGCCTTCTTCTGGGAACTTGTTTCTTTGTTGTTCTTATTCTTTCTACATTATTTTTTATATATAGAATTCGGGAACTGTTATGCATTTAGAATTTGTGATTTAGCATTCATGAACTGGTCAGATGGTCAGGCATAAGAATCTGGCTAACACCTAAGGTCAAAATGTCAAAGTGGGTTAAAGAGTGGGTGCAGTATTTGCTGTTTATTTATCTGTTCGTTTGTTGCAGACTGGAAAAGAACCAAACAATACGTTCATTTTTACACAAAGCTTTTTTTTTTTTAATAAATCTTGCTGTTTCATATCACATAAAATTGTTGGCTGCAAGTTGATATCTTCTTTTCATTGATATCTTCTTTTCATTACAGCTAGATGTGGATGAAGAAAGCTTTGAGAGTGATGGAGATGGAAAATGGCCTTTCCGTAGTTTTGTTGAGCAGCTTATCCTTGACGTATTTGACTCGAGTAAGTTTTCATATTTTGTTCAAAGTTTAGAATTATGACTGTTATTTTGTCGTCATATGATATTTTCCCTTCAAAACATTGGCAGTTTGGGAGGTTCGTCATGGCAGTATAATGGCTTTGAGAGAAATTTTAACCCATCATGGTGGTTCTGCTGGTGTGCTTTTACCTGAATTGAGTTTGGATGGTCCTTTGGATGATTTGAAAGAAATGGAACATCCTGCTTCATTCAAGAGAGAGCGAGAAATTGATTTGAATATGCAAGTTTCATCAGATGACTTGGAGCCACATCTCAAAAGGCCCAAATTTGAATATGTTTCATTTCAATCAATGAATGTTTCATCTGTAGATTGTGGTCATTTAAACACTAGTGTTAAAGTTGAAGATGGTGGATGGAATCTACCTGCAGTGCAGGTGAATGGACAGGCTGATGTTAGTCCTATTAAGAAGGAGTTGGAGTCTTACCCTCCCAGTATAAGTGACTCATCTAAGGTGACCAATGAATTGGGAGACCCAAGATCTTATAGTGGAGATAATGATTCTTTTGGCATAAATACGCTTAGGAACCTTCCAGAGACTACTGAGCTGATGAACTTTGTTAAAGTGGCCAAACATTCTTGGATAAAGAATAGTGAATTTCTGCAAGATTGTGCCGTTCGTTTCTTGTGTGTACTATCACTAGATCGGTAAGGCTTCTATTTCGTGGATTTAATCAGTTGGTTGGTTTATGTTCTTTTGTTCTTTCATTATGCTGAGCATAATAACAGCCAGTCCTAAAACTCCAATCTATTGATTTTTCTATGTTCATGATTGTCCATTCTTTTATATCTTTTATGTTGCTCGGCAGTTTCGGAGATTATGTATCCGACCAGGTTGTTGCCCCAGTACGGGAAACTTGTGCACAAGCATTAGGGGCTGCATTCAAGTATATGCATCGCTCTTTAGTGCTTGAAACATTGAATGTCCTCCTCCAAATGCAGGTAAATATTGTTCATAAATGGTACCCGTCTTTTCTTTGCATCTGGAGTTTTCTTTTTGTTTTTAATTCTTTATTTGTTTCCTCTTTGTTCAGTGTAGACCAGAATGGGAAATTCGTCATGGAAGCCTTTTGGGTATAAAGTATCTGGTTGCTGTGCGACAGGTAAGACATATTTGTATCTGGTGTCATTAGTGATACATGTAGGTCTATCATGGGTTTTCTCCTCCATTCTAATACACTTGTTAGTTGCTCAATTCCGTACTTTTGATTCATGGAACTAGTTATCTAGAGAATTTGTGCATGACCTGTAGCTTGCATTGATTGATCTGGGCTGATGCAAGAGCTCAGTCTTGTCTGAAAATGTGCTCCTGCATTAATTTCTGTTCCTGTTGATGCACTTTCCAACTTATGTTAATTTTTGTGTTTGGTTCCAACTTCTTTTTGTCATGTGTCTTGGCCCATTTTCTTGCATCAGGAGATGCTGCCTGATTTGCTAGGATATGTTTTGCCTGCTTGTAGAGCTGGACTGGAGGACGCTGATGATGATGTGCGGGCGGTTGCTGCAGATGCTTTGATACCGACTGCTGCTACTATTGTTTCTCTAAAGGGTCAAACATTACATTCCATTGTTATGCTCCTTTGGGATATACTACTCGATTTGGATGATCTTAGCCCATCCACAAGCAGGTACGTTCTTATCCTCGGAACCTTACTGATGCGCGCCAAGTCCTTATAAATTAAGGGTAAATTAGCGGAAGGGAAAGAGGGAGCTGAGGGAACAAGAAAAAACAAAAGAAGAAAACAAGAATGGAGGGAGCAACAGAATAGAATCATAGTAAGAGAAGGGAACATGAATTTAGAGAACATAAGGAGGCAAAAACACTTGAATCTTTATTGGTAGGCAAAATCAACTGATAACAAGATATTAAACTTCATATTTATGACATTATAAACTTAATTCTCATACTAACTAGAATATTAACTCAAAATAGAAACAAAATCATAATCCAAATAAGACTAACAGGAGCTCAATTCTAAATTGAACTAAATATATAATCTACTTTTTGTATGTGTACTTCAGTGATGAGATTGTCTGCATCACCTATCCCTTTCTTTTTTGTTTTCTTGATAATTTTCATTTCGACGTATTAGGAAGGCACAAAGAAAATCTTTTCCTTAGTTGCGTGCTTTCAAGGAACAATATTTACTTAACAACATTACTTTTGCAACTAAATCAAGAATGGTTCTATTGTGAAAACTATATGTTATAAAACAGGATTAGAAGTGTGCATCATATTTGTGTTCAGACTTGGCTAATTTGAAAGTGATTAGGACCTAAGACGAAGCAAGGCACAAATGTGCTGAGTAATCATAAAAGATATATCACATTCTTGATTACTTCGAATACCTGTCCTACACTTTATTGACAAATTGATGATTGAATCACCACGATGTTGACAATAAATTTTTCTTGTCACTAAGTCTAATTTGTGATGAGTTCTGATGCTATCACGATGAGCAAGAAAAGGTGACTCGCAACATTGATTACTATGTGCCTCATGCACTAGTCTGGTGTTTTTGTTAAGAATGTGCATGATATTTCTCTATGCATCTCAAAACTCTTTTTGGAGATGATATTCTTACGAGCAACTCGCAGGCATAATTTTGATTGGGATAAATCAGATATCATTCGTGGAAAGTACCTCAAATTTGAAATATTGTCTTGGTCGTTTCTCCACTGGCACCAAACTTGGCTGTTTAACAAGGATTTAAGTCTTTTGATATTAAGTTCTTACCGAACTTTAAGCAAAATGATTGCACTAAACTGGTAATTTGGTGCTATAAAATAACTTTATTAGGTTTGAAAGGTCTAGGTGGCGCATTGTTCCGTACAATATTTGAGCTGTAAAATTGCCTATTATTATGCATTTTATATATATTGTTACCTTTTTGTAATTCTGCTTTACTTTCTCAGAATTGATACTTTTTCTTGCATTACCTTCCTGGAACATAGTCACCTTCTTCTAGCTGTAGAGAACAAGAGCATCTCTGCCTCATTAGAACACATCAGATTTATAAATCTTTGTTGTCCTGGGATGAGAAAACACTTTATGGTAGTTTAAATATATGGAGGCAGTATATGATTTCTATTTCTAATTATCTGTTATTGTTTTGCAGTGTGATGAATCTGTTGGCAGAAATATATTCACAAGAAGAGATAATTCCTAAAATGATATCAAAACAGAAGCAAGAGTTGGATTTAAATGAGATAGGCTGCGTTGATGATACTGGAGAAGGAAGAAACTTGCAGGAAAATCCTTATATGTTGTCAACATTGGCACCCCGGTTGTGGCCATTCATGAGGCATAGTATCACATCAGTTCGATATTCAGCTATTAGAACTTTGGTAATTCTTTCTCTAAGCCCTTTCATTTATTTTGGAATTTCTATCTGTTTACACACTTCAAATTTTTGGTTGCCAATTGCCATGTTTGCTTTTAATTTTTATCTTTATGGTTATATTTATAAGCTCTTATTGCTGATTGCACTGCTCACTGCTCTTCACATTTTTTCTTATTTTAGTGATGAATTATGTGTGAGCCTCATTATTTCATTTCCGTTTTGTTTCTGCAAGAAGGTTTTACGTTCTTCATATTGATTGGGGAATCTTATTTGCAGGAGAGATTGCTTGAAGCTGGCTACAAGAGGAACATCTCTGAACCATCGGATACATCATTTTGGCCCTCTTTTATTCTGGGAGATACTTTACGTATTGTCTTTCAGAATTTGCTGCTGGAATCAAACGAAGAAATTCTGCAGTGCTCTGAGAGAGTTTGGAGGCTTCTTGTTCAGGTTTCTTTCTGAATTTGATGTCATTCTATTATAGAAGCATAAATTATTATCTCTACTATACAAACTACTCAATTTTGCCCACTCAAGAGTTGCTCAAAATGAGAAGATTTTGTAGTCAGAGCATCATCTTGTAAACTAAACTGAAACATGTTATGACACGAAATTTTGGTAATGTGGATTAGAAATTGTGCAACGGAGTATTGACCCTGTTAAAAAGGAACATCTATTAACTTGCAGCTGTGATTTAGTTTCTCTGAATGTTTCAAGTTTTCTTGTTACTGTTCTTATCTTTTCCATGGTTTTGTCCAATTGATTTTAGTGCTCAGTGGAGGATTTGCATGCTGCTGCTTGTTCATACATGTCTTCATGGGTAGAACTTGCAACTACTCCTTATGGTTCACAATTAGATTCTGCAAAGATGTTTTGGCCTGTTGCTCCCCCTCGAAAGTCTCATGTTCGAGCTGCTGCCAAGATGAGAGCTGCGAAGCTTGAAAACGAGTTCTCTGGACACGTTGTCTTGGATCCTGTGAAAGAAACAATGCTGCAGGAAAAGAATGGAGATGCCTCTTCTGGTGCAGTTAGAATAATTGTGGGATCTGATGTTGAAATGTCAGTGACTAATACTCGAGTGATTACATCATCAGCATTGGGAATTTTTGCTTCCAGGTTGTGCGAGGCTTCCATCCAATATGTACTAGATCCACTATGGAATGCCCTTACGTCCTTATCTGGGGTCCAGCGTCAGGTAAATTTGTGTATTTTGATATTTAAACATCATTTGAACCTCCCTCTCTATCTCTCTCTCACAATGATTGATTTGGTTTATTAGGTGGGTTCAATGATACTTATATCATGGTTCAAAGAGATTAAGAGCAATGACCTCTCTGGAACGCAAGGAGTTTTGCCTGCTTTTCCCAATCGTGTAAAAATGTGGTTGTTGGATCTGCTGTCCTGCCCTGACCCTGCATTTCCTACGAAAGATTCACTCCTTCCTTACTCTGAGCTCTCCAGGACATATTCAAAGATGCGTAATGAAGCAGGGCAGTTATTAAATGCTATAAATTCATCTGTTGTGTTTGAAAAGTTATCAACGACCAGAATAAATGTTGAAAGTTTGACTGCTGATGAAGCGATCAATTTTGCATCAAAGTTGCCTCAGTTTTACAATGATGCTGCTGATAACGATGCTGTTGACCGCGACATTATCGACAGTATTGATTCATTAAAACAACGACTTCTGGCAACTTCAGGCTATCTAAAATGTGTACAGGTATTCTGAGGACGGATTATTATAAGTTATAACCTTGAACATGAATGTTTAAGATGCACTTATTAGTTTGAGTTAGAATATTTCTTTGGTCAAACCTATTAGGATTTTAATTTTGCAATTACTTAATACTTCCAATATTCCTTCGTACACATCAAGGTGATTTTTGCAAAATTTATTTTCCTTGGTTGACTTATATGTCCTAGCCTACCTTTGCAATAGACTGCCATGTTAAACGAATCAGTACTTTATATATCCCCTATTGACTTATCTGTTAAAATCTGCAGAGCAATTTGCATATTACTGTATCTGCTTTAGTTGCTGCTGCAGTTGTCTGGATGTCTGAGCTTCCTGCACGACTTAATCCTATAATCTTGCCCTTGATGGCCTCAATTAGGAGAGAGCAGGTTCTTCTTTTCTTTTCCAGTTAAATATCTTTTCATTGAATCATAACTGTTTCTGCATTCTGACATGTGTTTCATCGCTGTACAAGGAGGAAATATTGCAACAGAAAGCTTCTGAGGCACTTGCAGAGCTGATTTACTGTTGTATTGCACGTAAGCCTAGTCCAAATGATAAATTGATCAAGAACATATGTAGTTTAACATGTATGGATCCTTGTGAGACACCTCAAGCTGGAGTTATAAATTCTGTGGAGATGATTGATAATCAAGATTTCCTCTTTTGCGCAAGTGGTAGTGGAAAGCAGAAGGCAAAGGTTAATATGCTAACTGGTGGTGAAGACCGATCAAAAGTTGAGGGCTTTATCAGCAGACGTGGTTCTGAATTTACATTGAAGTTCTTATGTGAGAAGTTTGGTGATTCATTGTTCGATAAAATACCAAAACTATGGGATTGCCTCACAGAAGTTCTAATTGCTGGCAGTTCTGCCAACGAGGAACAAATTGCACAAGCTATTGAATCTGTAAAGGATCCACAAGTCATGATAAACAACATACAGGTACTTTTTTGCTTCAGATATCTTATGGTTATTAGTTGCTTCAGTACTTTGTATATGAATTATCTTTTGGATTGTTGATATATGAATTATCTTTTGGATTGATGATTCATTTTTGCTTTACAGGTCGTCCGCTCAATTGCTCCATTGCTACATGACTCATTGAAACATAAACTTCTTGCTCTTCTCCCTTGTATCTTCAAATGTATTTGTCATTCTCATGTTGCAGTTAGGTTAGCTGCTTCAAGGTGTGTTACTTCGATGGCTAAGTCCATGACAGCCAATGTTTTGGTAGCTGTAATTGAGAATGCAGTTCCTATGCTAGGAGATGTCACTTCAATCCATGCTAGGCAAGGTGCTGGCATGCTAATTAGTCTCCTGGTTCAGGGATTGGGAGGCGAGTTGGTCCCATATGCTCCTTTGTTAGTTGTTCCACTTCTAAGGTGTATGAGTGATTGTGATCATTCTGTGAGACAGAGTGTCACCCGCAGTTTTGCCGCCCTTGTTCCTCTTCTTCCACTAGCCAGAGGCCTGCCCCCACCCAGTGGATTGGGTGAAAGTTTAACAAGAAATTCAGAAGATGTTCAATTTTTGGAGCAGTTGCTTGATAATTCGAACATTGATGATTACAAGCTCTGCACCGAATTAAAAGTGACATTAAGGAGGTTGCAATTTTATCATTTTGAAAAAAGATATTGCTGTTTGGGAAACTCTTTTTGTTATGATATACAACCAACCTGTTGGGTTGTTGGACACTTTATGTTCTAAACTCACATGACGGTGGTTGCTGCTTTTCCAGGTATCAACAAGAAGGTATAAATTGGCTAGCTTTCTTAAAACGATTCAAGCTTCATGGAATTCTATGTGATGATATGGGCCTTGGTAAGACATTACAAGCATCAGCAATTGTTGCGTCTGATGTGGCAGAGCGTCGTGCTCTGAATAGCTCTGAGGATGTCCAGCAGCCTTCTTTAATCGTTTGCCCTTCAACACTTGTTGGACACTGGGCGTTCGAGATAGAGAAGTACATTGATGTATCTCTGATAAGCACCCTACAATATGCTGGTTCTGCTATGGAGCGCATCTCACTTCGAGAACAGTTTGATAAACATAATGTCATCATAACCTCATATGATATGGTTCGCAAAGATATTGATTTCCTTGGACAGATTCTTTGGAATTACTGTATTCTAGATGAAGGACATATAATAAAAAATGCAAAATCCAAAATTACAGTTGCAGTTAAGCAGTTAAAAGCTCAGCATCGTCTAATTCTTAGTGGAACACCGATCCAGGTTGGGCAATGATGCAAAAGCACTCTAAAATTTGAAATTTAAGTTCAATAAACTGATAATTGGCTTATTGTGTATCGCAGAACAATATCATGGATTTATGGTCCCTCTTTGACTTTCTAATGCCCGGATTTCTTGGTACAGAGAGACAAGTTAGTATTCAATGCCACTGTTCTGTTTCCAAGCTTTACGTTCTGTTTATACAGCAATTGACTGACTTCTTGGTTCTTTTTTTATCTTTATACCATTCGGACACTTTAGTTAACTTTGACGCTCTGTTACACTACATACTTGTGAGGCCCATTAGTATATCCTACTTCTTTGAGTTACATTTGTTATGTCTTTGGTGCTTCTTGCATATTATATTCTGCTGCTCTTGGGTTTTGAATCATTTTCTCCATGCATATTATATTCTGCTGCTCTTGGGTGTTGAATCATTTTCTCCATTGGTTCTGAATTCTTGCTACTTTTAAATAGTTTCACTGTTTTTGTTGCAAAAGGCCTGTTAGGTAGATATCTCTGCATCTTAGCAGTGAAACTTTGGCTATTTTTGTAAACTTGTTTGTTTTGTATTATGTTTCCCCATAATGGCAGGATTTAGGGTCATGAGGCCTCATTTATGGAACGTTGTTTATCTTGGAATTTGTGAAACGAGTCATTGATTGTCATAACAGTAAGGTTTAAATACATCTAGCCTTATTGAATACTTGAGAAAATAGCTTTTGGTGGTAAATTTGGTATTGAATTCTCTGCACTTCCAATTCTTGTATCGTTAGTTGACTGATAAATTTTAGGAAGGAAATTTGAATTTTCTGCTTGGACATACAATTTTTTTCTCTCACCTGTTACTTGATATTCATATGTATTTGATGTCATTTTTGCAATCTTGATTGAATATTGACATTCATATGGCAGTTCCAGGCTACCTATGGGAAGCCATTGTTAGCTGCTAGGGATCCTAAGTGTTCTGCAAAGGATGCTGAGGCTGGGGCTCTTGCTATGGAAGCATTACACAAGCAGGTGTAGCATTGCCCTCTTTTTGCCCCATCCTTTCTCTGTAACTGCCATTTTTGAGGAATTCAAGTGGTTAGTGTCAACTTATTCTATTTTTAACTGGGTAACTTCTATAAAATCACAGGTGATGCCTTTTCTTCTTCGACGTACAAAAGATGAAGTTTTATCTGACTTGCCCGAGAAAATTATTCAAGATAGATATTGCAACCTTAGCCCTGTACAGCTGAAGCTTTATGAACAATTTTCTGGTTCACATGTTAGACAAGAGATTTCAAATATAGTAAAACTAGATGAGACAGCTAATGCGGGAGTCAATAATCCTTCACCAAAAGCATCCTCACATGTTTTCCAGGTTTTTATTTATTTTTACTTTCCGTGCCTCCTTTTAAATATAATGATATCAGTTTCCTTTTTTTTCAATTTTAACAAGTTGTATCCATGTTTTTCTTTCTCTCAGGCGCTTCAATACTTGCTTAAGCTGTGCAGTCATCCATTGCTTGTAGTTGGTGAAAAGATGTCTGAAGCACTTGCATCCCAAGTGTCAGAACTATTACCTGCAAATTGTGACGTGTCCTCAGAACTTCATAAGCTGCATCATTCTCCAAAATTAGTTGCTCTTCAGGAAATCTTGGAAGAATGTGGAATAGGAGTAGATGCCTCAAATTCTGAAAATGCTGTCAGTGTTGGGCAGCACAGAGTTTTGATATTTGCTCAGCACAAAGTATTGACTACTTTATCTAACTTATATGATTTATTTTTCTAAACATTCAGAACCTTTTGTATTTGTTGCTTAACAATACGTCATCACTGCAGGCCTTACTTGACATCATTGAAAGAGACTTATTCCAGTCCCACATGAAGAAGTAAGTTTTTGTCATACCCTCAAGAAAATTGTTTGCTTTACTGTGGAAAACCTAGGTTCTAGATGTTTGTCTAGTGTTGCATTACTGAAATCTTCCTATTCTGTTAGGTTTTAAATGATAGTGTAGTCGAGATTCAGTTGCACAATTAGTTAGTGGGTGTTTCATTCTGTACTACATTTTGTTGGATACTTGGGTTACGATTGCCATATGCAGAATGGCTGTTAACCATACATTTGCGTTATTATAGAAGTGGCTATACAGTTGTTGGCACTTGAAAGTTTACCCTTTGTGCAGCAATATAATATTGATGCGTACTGATACTTTTGTATTATTTGATGCAGTGTCACATACTTACGGTTGGATGGGTCTGTTGAACCAGAAAAGCGATTTGACATAGTGAAAACGTTTAATTCTGATCCTACTATTGATGCCTTATTGCTTACTACACATGGTACAAAAATTGTTCTTTTGGCTTGCGTATGCCTTATTTTTAATTCTATTAGTTATATTTATCACTATGGTTATTTGAAACATTAAATTTTAATTTGAAAAGTTGGAATAGTTGGAACGAATACGTCATGCTAATAAGGGGTTAGGATTTTGACTTAGATATATCAACTTGAAATAACAGAATATAATTCATGATGAATGTGCTCATTCTTTCCAGTGGTTAGGTCTGGATTTAGGTTGGTATGTAATTAATTATTGTAAGCTTCGTGTGAGCTTTATTTAACTTAACTTGCATTTTGAAAGAAAGACTTTTAACGCTAATAAAATCTAACTTGGTGCATGGCTTTCTTTGCAGTTGGTGGGCTTGGTTTAAATTTGACATCTGCTGATACCCTTATTTTCATGGAACATGACTGGAACCCAATGAGAGATCATCAGGTATTGGAATTCACTCTTGCTTAAAGCTTTGATTGGCCCCAGTAAATCCCAAAATAACCTGCATGAGCATATTCACTTTTCTTTTTGTAACTTCTCAGTGGCACATGAGATTTAGAAGGGCATTGATTTGAAATTCTAATCATGTTTGTTCCAGTTTTTACAAATTAGCTCTTTTCATTATAGTATGTAAGGGCTTGAAGTTTTTTTTTTAATAGGAGTTCAAGATTTATTTATTGTTTATTTTGACAAGGATAATGGCAGGATACCATCTTATTTACATGAAAGTGAATAAACAAATTGTACGATCTTATCAACTTTCTGTAGCATAATCAATTTAAAATTTCTAACCCAGTTGTATGTGAGACTGTTAATGTACAATTCACCTTTAACTTTAGTTGCTGGCCTATTTTTTATTTTTATTTGAAAGATATATGCATCATAATGATGCTAATGGAAGTTAAATGGCTAACCAGATGTATGCTTTTGTCAAAACTAGATGGCAATGATAGCATAACCAGTGTACTACATATTTCAGTTCCTGTGATCCATACGCCCCCCTCTCTCTCATGCCCAAAAGGCTTTGGCCACCTTTACTGAAAACATACTGATTTATGTATATTTCAAGACCCAAAATACTTTGGACGCTTTTTACAGAATAGGAATCTGATCTTTCTATGTATATCATAACAATTGCAGGCAATGGACAGGGCACACAGATTAGGTCAAAAGAAAGTTGTGAATGTGCACCGTCTCATCATGCGAGGAACACTGGAAGAGAAAGTTATGAGTCTCCAAAAATTCAAAGTTTCAGTTGCCAATGCTATCATCAATTCAGAAAATGCTAGTCTAAAAACAATGAATACAGACCAATTGCTAGATTTATTCACGTGTGCTGAAACCAGTACAAAGGTAATGCTTAGAGAATATCTAAATTTTATACTTTTATCTCTTAAGAACTTTAAATTACCTGTTTTTTGCAACGTTTGTTAATCTTTGGCTTATTCTCTTTTGGTGCTTATCTTTGGATTTAGTTTGTTCCACAACTTCCTTTTATTTTTCTAGTTTGTTGATTAAATTTTGTTATGTTTTGTTGTACAGGGAGCTACACCCTTAAAGCGCTCAGATAGCAACTCTGATGGGGACCCCAAATTGTTGGGAACTGGGAAGGGTGTAAAAGCCATCCTCAGTGGACTGGAGGAGCTCTGGGATCAGTCACAGTATACCGAAGAGTACAATCTGAACCAGTTCCTAGCAAAGCTCAATGGCTGAAGCTAGCTGCTCATCTTTTGTACAGATTGTAAAGTTTTGATCGAGCTAGGGAAAAAGTTTTGACATTGAGTTGTAGTTCTCTTTTCTTATTTGTGCCTTGTTTCCCCGCAAGTATTTTTGTGGTTTCTCCTACATTGATGGTAAACGTGGGAGGATGGGGAAAAAGATTTTATTGGTTAGCTGAGAAGTGTGACAGAATACACAAATCATCAGCCCAAGATGCCTTGGTAAAGAGGATTGTAAAGATCGAGAATTGTATATACAGTCAGCTTTTATATTATTTCAATTGAAGTTATTCAATTTGAAATTCCAAAATGAGTTCCCACAACAAACTTTCAATGATTCGTCAATATTAAGTGTAGATTTGGAATTGTAGCTGTACATCTTCAGTGTTTCCGCAGGACAATTGGTACTGTGGTTCTTGGCAAATCACCCCAAACCTAAATTATGAACGAGGTAAGTATTTCAGTTATCTACTTTTTGTTTTACTCTCTCTGATGTTGGATGTATGCAACTTTTCAGTTCTTTGTATTTGTCTAAACATTTTCAAAGAGGGAGGTGGTAAAGGAAGAGAAGTTGAATTCTGCTGGTTCTTGCTCCTTAGTGCTGATAGAGCTGAATTACCAAGTAGATGGTGGATTCAAGCAGTTGGTGATCTCCTGTGCATGGAAAGGGATAGAAGGGCCTGAGCTTTTGACGGGATTAGTGAGAGGAGTTATAGGTCTTTCTGTGATCTTTCAGGCAGCTACTGACTTGAAATAGGTGGTCATGCAGCAGGACTTAGTTACTCTGAATGGTTTGTCCCGAATATTGGTGTAAACTTATGTGAAGTTAATGATCTCTGCTTTGTTTTCTTTTGGGTAGAGGAGAAACGAAACAGATTGTGTGTGCTTCATATGGTCCTGTTCATGGTGTATAAGTTAATCCCACAACTGATATACTGAGGCTTAGTGGCTAGTCATCGGAAACAACAGATTTGAGCGATTTGCTGCTACGTAAGTGTACACATTTTAGCATTTATATCAGAGATATGATACTTTTTAAGCTATATAAGTGCTCATCTTCGATTTTTTTTTTGTGTGGACGAAATCTTCTGAAAATAAATAGGTTATAAATAGGTTACTCATTGCTCGACTTAGACAATGGTGTTGGTAACAGAAGTATCTGTTTGGTTGAAATCTACTGTTGAATGTGCTTTAAAGCCCTCATTCTAATCTATATTTATGTACATGTTCGAATTAGCATACAAATTCGACCCTAAAGAATTGAGAATCTAGAGCGAGTACAATGATGATATCCACCGAACCAAAGTGGATACATATTATTTGGAAGTGAAGTACAATAACGAATTTTGATGTTGAGATGAGAACATCTATTTACTGTCGGACTTTTTTGTAGTTCTTCGAGTTTAATGCATTTGGTACATTTGTGGAGCAGGTATGGAGTATCGACCCAGACAATGAATATTGACGGCCTACGTCGTGTGAAACATGATTATTCACAGCTGACTGAACTTGTTCCTTTTGCAGGCACGCGATCTTCTCCAAGTCTGTGTCACAAATTCCAGCCACAAGTTTTATAATAAATAAATAAAATTAAAATTTGGGGATGAAAATTTATATCATAGGATACGAACCTATTAAAAGAAACAGATGAGATTGAAAGTAACAGATCTGATCCTACACCCTCAGGAAGGGGGAAAAGAACAGCAGAACTGAATATTTGTTCTATGCTTGACTTA
>JAOQMS010000002.1:11067199-11077507 GCA_027563885.1 Erythroxylum longipes
GTAACAGATCTGATCCTACACCCTCAGGAAGGGGGAAAAGAACAGCAGAACTGAATATTTGTTCTATGCTTGACTTATATGCTGAAGTAAATAAGAAGTTGAGATTTTTAAATGCTAACGGCAAGCATCCTAGTTCAAGATATTTAAAGTACTTGTTAGTGGATGAGTTTATCGCAGTCCTTATTTATTTGGCATTATTGTGATGTTAACCAGCGAATCTTCAATGTCCTCTAACGTCTCTCTCAGTGACGACTCAACATCCACCCTTTCCTTAAGCGTAAGTTCGTTTATATATGCTTCTCTATCAATTCTATGTTCAGAAAATTACTTGACATGTCACTTGCTCAAACTCTTTTCTATAGGAGTTTTCTTAAACTTTTATGTATACATTTTAAGAAAGATGCATCCCACCAGATTTTGGTAGCATGGATTGCGGCAAGACTCTGCACTATCGGCAAAGACTCTTCTTTTCTGAGAATTTGGTTAATCAAAATCAATTCCATGAAATAAGGAATTTCTTATGGCTTGAACGTATTTTGAATATCAAATTTTATATTTTTAATTTAGTGTAGACTCAACGTGCTTAAAATTTTAATTTGTCCTTTTTTTTAAAAGTTAAAGTTCAATTAATTTAATTTAAAATTGTCATATCGTAGGAAATAAAAAATAATTAATAATTTGATTGAAAATTACAAGGGTTTACTTTCATGTGAAAACACTATCATATATTTGATTTTACTAGTCTGAAAATAAAAGCTGTGATTTCTTAGTTTCTCTTAATTCTCTACTCTTAGGAGTTTTAGCTATTTTAAATAAAATCCAAAATTATGCTGCCCCATAACATAATTTATAAAGAGTTGGTGTTACAAAATTATGCTTAGAACAAATCAGGTAACGCAATCCCACCAATACACACAATTACTAACATGTGCCGCAGAAATAGGATATGATTCCTTTCTTAAGATTTGGTCAAAAAAACAAGTTCTAAACCAGAAATTTTAGTGCATGATGTATCCAGTGTCCAAACGCGTGATTTGATTCCAAAAATAATATCTTATCAAATGGAATGGAAATGAGATTTGTGTGTGTGTGTATGTGTTTCTTGGAAATTTACATCATCAGCATTTCATTTTCTTAGAGTGTTAAAATGATTCTTTCCTCAACACTGAACTGAAGACAAGTTCACGTTACCCTTCACACGTTTTGCACACCGAGATTAGATTTATTATATGTACGTAAGGACGAGCCAACAGACCAAATATGAAAATGGAATCTGTTCGAGTACCGCAGTTCTCATGTCCACTCAGTCTATCACCATCAAACAGGATTTTCACTCACCTACATAACCACACGGAGAGTAATATCTAAGTATACTGTATATCCACAACTTTTTGTCCTATACCTTGCGTTCTTCTCTGTTATCTCTTCATTAAAAAACATGTTTTTGAACCAATACATCTTTTATTATAATAAAAATCTTTCTTATAATACCTGTCCTAGATTCCACTAATCTGTTTATGTTAAAAAAACATAACCTTTTTCCAAAATATCATCTGGGTTTTTCCTCACTGTTTGGATTCGGGTAAGTAGAGAGAGATGGGTGGTGGGGGTGAAGAAGGTGTGACCTTAGAGTTCACACCCACATGGGTAGTGGCTGCAGTGTGTACGGTCATAGTGGCTATATCTCTTGCCGTGGAGAGAGCGCTCCATTATGGTGGCAAATATCTTAAGACGAAGAACCAGAAGCCTCTTTATGAAGCCCTTCAAAAAGTTAAAGAAGGTAATCTTTTTCTCATCCTTTCCTTTGTTTCTCTCTATCCATTTCTCGTTCCCAGATAGAATCTCCAAGTTGAAATGCACAATCTTACTTGAAAAGAGGATCCAAGTAATGTTTTAGAGACAGAATTGTGCGTCTTTCTGTTTAGTCGTGCTTTCTGCTCATAGGCGTCCGCATGTGCAGTAGTTCTCTGTGTGCATAATTTTAGGAGGAAATGTTGTCACTTATCCAAATTTTATTTGTATGTGTTCTTGGATAAAACTTACTTTAGATTGAATTGTGGCGAACAGTGTGAAAATAAGGTTCAACTTCTGAAAGTAGGACTTATTTATTTTGAAAATTTTGGATAGTTTTGCCACATTTGAACTGTATTTAATAATTATAAGGAAATATTCGCGTAGTTATTTTCATTTCCATGGCACTGATGGTTTGGGCATAGGAACCTTGGCATTGCAATTCCCACCTTGAAGAAGATTGTGTTATGTGCCCTTCCTTCTTGCTCATTTATGTCAGAGTGTTTCCATTGTGTTTCTTGACGGTAAATTTTCCTGGCAGAGCTGATGCTTCTGGGCTTCATATCACTGTTGCTGACGGTAACTCAGAACATAATCTCCAAAATCTGTGTGCCCGAGCATGTGGTTAATAATATGCTTCCCTGTTCACTCGAGGATAAAGAGAAAGAAACGCATAAATCAAATACAACTGAACATTTTCAGAGATTCTTTTCTACGGCTATATCTGGAACTGCCCGACGGCTTTTAGCTGAAGAACAATCATCAGAATCCCCCACTGGTTACTGCGCCAAGAAGGTAAAGATGCTTTTCAGACTCGTACTTTTTGTGTTAACAATATCCTCTCATTGCTTAAATTGAAAACAAATGAAAGCATGAACTGAAGGCTGGGAAAGACTTTCTGATACTTATCAAGTGTCTTTTAAACACTTATAGGACAGTTTCTTTAGGTGGTACAATTATTTTGAACAGTAATTAGAATTTAAAAGAAGATGGAAACAGATTGTTTAAGGCCTATGGATGCATTAGCTTCGAAAAGTAATCAAATCCAGGGAGCAGGGGACGGAGGTTAGAGAAAAGGTCAAAAGTTACATTGGAGTGATTAACAGTATCATTTGCAGATTATCAAAATTAGTACTCGTCTACTTCATTCAAATTGTACATAATTCATGTTATTTTCTCTGCTTTCCATTGGCTTAGAAATCGTCATTCTTTGATTCTCTAAGTTCTGTTGCTGGAAAATTGAATCAGAAATTGTCTGCTTTGACTAATTTTCCTCTTTTCCTCTTTTCCTTAGGGCAAGGTGCCATTGTTATCAGTAGAGGCATTACACCATTTACATATCTTCATCTTTGTCCTGGCCATTGTCCATGTGACTTTCTGCGTTCTCACTGTCGTTTTTGGGGGAGCCAGGGTAAGAATCTTATGTGATTGTTTCTGATGATTTCAAATCGTAACAATTATTTTTGATTTTTTAATATCCTTTTTCATGATTTAGATTCGCCAATGGCAACACTGGGAGAATTCAATTGCAAAAGATCGATATGACACAGAGGAAGGTAATAATGTGTCATTGATGAATTTATATAACTTTCCCATTAGTTACTTGAGAATAATGAACACATTCATTGTTTGCATCTTTTATTTTGTGTGTTTGTGTGTACATGGGTTTTTTTTTGGTGTTTTGCAATTAATGAAGCCTTATCTTAAGCATGCCTTGTTCTCAATTGGGGAGTTGCTGGAACTACACGTGCAATGTTGTTTTTTTCCATCATTCTAAGAAAGCATTTTCCCAAGTTTTCAATAACGTGATTGCTTTTAATTTGTGAATGTTGCCACTAAAAACTGAACTGGTGGTTGATTATTGCAAAGTGATGGATCTTTTCTCTACCAAAAAGTTCTATAATGCAAATTTTAGGCTAAAAACCACCTAAAACACGAATCACAAGGATTTAGAATCTAAGATTGTCTTCAAATCAATAAGAAAACTTGACCCTAACCAAGTTCACTGATTAGAACAAAAGCTATAAAGATTTTGATTGCACAAGTTGTCTTGATATGATCATATTAAGTTCTTGTTAAAGAAAAAAAGGAACTTCTCACAAGGTGAAGAAAACTCTTAATTTGATTTTTATATTGGTGATCCTAAGATAGTTTTTTTTATATGCATAAAATTCCTAAGAATGAGAATCCTAAAATAAAAAAGAAAACTAGAGACCTAAAGGAAAATTCACTTAACAACGATTCAAACACTAACTACTAATACTACTTTAGCTAGGACTCTAGGGATCTTATTTCAATTCATATCCTTAATGTCATAAAAAATCCTACTCAACATAAAAATTTAAAGAATCATCTTCCAATTAGAAATTAATCTCATAGCAAGTCTTAACCTAAATAGGAAACTAGAAAATAACTATAAAACAATACTAACACGGTTTGGGCTTTAAAATTAAGTTATAGCCCAATTACAATAAAACATGTTGACTAATAACTCAAAATGAACTAAAGCCTTATAGTACATTTTAAATATGCGAATTGGGCTCTATTTAACTGAAACAAGTTGACCAGGTTGTTAGACATTCTCCAAGCCTTGTTCTTTATGTATTAAGCATATTCCATCTTCAACACGTAGAGAAGTGACTAATCTTGGCAATGCATTTGATTCATCTTGAATAGCCTCCTTTCCTTGCATCTCCATGATTAATCCTTGCAAAGTTAACTTCATGCATTTGGTCTTTCTCGTAATCATTGGACCTCTAAAAGGATCACAAGAATGATTGGAAATAGGTGCTGGTGCAAGCTACTACTCTCCATCATTCTGGCTTTTAGAAAGTCTAGAAAAGCTTTCTGTCAGTTTTTTAATATATTAATTGCTTTTAGTTGGTGAATATTGCTTATGCAGTTTTGAAGAAAAAGGTTACTCATGTGCATCAACATGCATTTATCAAGGAACATTTTCTGGGCATTGGTAAAGATTCAGCGCTCATGGGATGGTTGGTGAGTTAATTCTTCTCTAATCTGCATTATTCTATAATCAATAATTATATCAGATCAGGGATAAGACATAGCTCAGGACATTTCCCACTACTGGCATCCGTGGAATGTGGATATTTTTTTCAGGAAACTAGTTATGAATTGATTGTTTTCTTTTCTTTTTTGAGGAAGTTATGAATCACTTGTTGTCTTATATTTTTATTGAACTGAAATTATTTGATGGAAAGGCCCTGTATAACTGACATTAACTGAACTATAATGTGAAAGATGTTTCTTCAGTAGCTTATTTGAACGTCATTACGATTCACATAATTTCTCCGTCCTATGTTTGTGCTTTTTTTGTCATTACGAATCTCATAATTTCTCTGTCCGATGTTTGTGATTTTTCCAGCATTCTTTCTTCAAGCAATTTTATGCTTCGGTGACCAAATCAGATTACATTACTCTGCGGTTAGGTTTCATCATGGTAATGTATTTCACTTGCCATGTTTATCACTCTCTACTCATTTATCTTCTCATCTATTGCTTCTGTTGTAGACACACTGCAGATCAAACCGCAAGTTTAATTTTCACAAATACATGTTACGTGCCCTTGAAGATGACTTCAAAAGAGTTGTTGGTATAAGGCACGTGATACCAGAGGATACTTTCTCATGCTAAATATTTTGTATCTTATTGCATACTAGAATATACCGTGACTATTGCCAGTTTCCTTATGGATTCCTTCTGTTCAACTAATTTTGTTGTTTGCAGTTGGTACCTCTGGGTATTCGTGGTTATCTTCTTATTGCTGAATGTCAATGGTATGCCATTGCACTGAATATTTTCAGATGACATTCTGTTCATATGTCCATTGATTTGATATCCATTTACACATGAGAAAGCTTCATTTTTCAAAGTGTCTAATCTTCTAGTCAGATCTTAATGATTTTATGCCTCTGTTGAAATTATTATAGTTTCTCAACAAACTATTGAAAAGGGCAAAGAAATTTAACATTTGAGACAAGTGATTGTTTCAAGTCTTAGCTATGTGTTCTCTGATAGGCTGGCATCACTGTTGAGAGTATTTGGACTTTGAAGCTTTAAAAATTTGTACATACCAATGAACACTAGCTCGGCAGTTGGAACTGCTTCAGTTTATAAGTTTTTTTGCTTGGGCTATTTGAAAGAATAGACACAAAGTGGAGCAATGTTATTCTTTTGCTAGTCCTTAAAACTAAATACGCTTTCCTTTTTTGCTTTCAAAATCATTTCTTTTGTTCCTTGCAGGTTGGCACACATATTTTTGGATAGCTTTCATTCCTTTCATTGTGAGTAGACTTGATTAGTATTTCCCTTGATCTCCGAGCCTGTGAGTTGCGTCTTCCTACTTGTATATGCCCAGAGTAGCTAGATCTGTTCTTTGCATCAAAGTAAGCGTCATAAAAGGCAGAGTCATTAGACTTAGATGACATTTGGTAAATCCTAGGTATATCCGATGGATGAGAGAAGTGTAGTTAAAGCAAATTTAAGTTCTCCATTCTTCCTGTAGTCACCAGGGTTGATGAATCTTCAAGACAGCACTCCAATTGTATTGTAAATTCTAAGGAAAAGTGTTTGACAGCTAAAGATGAAAAGGGCCTGAAAACACATTAAGCTAAATGTGATTGGGATAACTGGAGGGGTTATTAATGTCGTAGTGTCCTATTTATTGTATATGCTAAATCAATACAACAAAACGAGGTTGCTCATACTCTGTTACAGTTACTGTCACATATGATTTTTCTATGTTTAATTATAATTGAAAGACATAATTTCTGATTTAATAGATTTCAAAAATAAAGGGTAATACAGACAAGTCAGAAAAGAATGATTGGTCATACACGTCTAACACGGACACTTATATGTTTGACAGAGTTAATGTGATCCTGTGACTTGATTTTTTCCAAAGGGATGAACTTCTTTAGAGAAAGAGTTATCAAGAGGTGTTGACTTAAATTTACATTAGTGTTTGAGTTGCTGTTTTGTATTGATTCATTTCTCTGCTTGAGGAAACAGAATCTAATTGGTTTTATTGTTGGTTGTTAGTCATTCTTCATTGTCAATGAAATGCTATATGAGACCAATTATTGGCCCGTAAGACATCTGCTTACTCATGGCTTTGTTGTCTCATGAGTTGTGATATGGCTTAAGACCTTGTTTTCCTCATATCATGCCAAGACTTTTGTATTCATCATTTTGGGTCCATGTTATTGTGGAAGTGGTAGCAGATCTCTTATGAACAAATGCTTTTTAGCACCTTTTACTTTTGCATGCTTTTTTGTGTTTCATTTGTTGCAAGTTTAATCAGTGTACTGGCAGCTTCTACTTGCCGTGGGGACTAAGTTGGAGCACGTAATCACCCAATTGGCTTACGAGGTTGCCGAGAAACATGTAGCCATAGAAGGTGAATTAGTGGTTAAACCATCAGATGAGCACTTCTGGTTTAATCGACCACAATTTGTGCTATTCTTGATCCACTTTATCCTCTTCCAGAATGCTTTTGAGATTGCATTTTTCTTCTGGATATGGGTGAGAAATCATAAATTATACATGGGCTTGCTCGGATAGATAGATGGATGGTATGACAATCCTGACGTACAAGTACCTGTGCAGGTTCAATACGGCTTTGACTCGTGTATTATGGGACAAGTCAAATACATCGTCCCTAGGCTAATTATAGGGTAGGAGCTAATGACGTAATGACGAATAAATGTTTACTTAGTGATGGATATGTGATAGTAATGCCATTTTCATTTGATTCAGGGTGATCATCCAGATACTCTGTAGTTACAGCACTCTTCCGTTGTACGCAATAGTGACGCAGGTGAGTAACTGAGTATGACATTGAGCAGGTTTTTGTTTTTTCTATTCTTATTGTTTTGGTTTTGGCAATGGAAATGAAGATGGGAAGTTCGTTCAAGGCGGCGATATTTGAAGAGCATATTCAGGTTGGGCTTGTTGGTTGGCGTCAGAAGGTGAAGAAGAAGATTGAGCAGAAAGCAGAAGGCCCCAACTCTAACCACGCAAGTTCTCATCAGGGAATTCAGCTTGCTGCAGTTGCCCGCAAAGATCAGGAGATTCAGCCTTCCTCAGTTGATGGGGACAAGTGAAGACAAAACCAATCTCACTTTAAGTCTGCATTAGTTTCTGTTTATCTGTGATGAACCAAGTTCATAGGAATCCAGCAGATGAAGAGTATTTAGTAGCTTACACTGTCAATGCGTTTAGAAAGATGTTTGTGTTTCTTTATATGTGTGTATATTAAAGAACAGTAATGATTTGCATTCGACGATCTCATCTCATGCCATGGAGTTTTGCATTTCACATCAAGTATCATAACTTTTTTTTGAAACGCATTAGTGAATTTACTTGGTGTTAGATGTTATGTTAATCTTCCTAAGATTTCATATTAAACATGGGAATTTGATTTATAATAAAAAAAATATTATGGATTATTTTATTACTTTTAAATAAAATTTATGAATTTATTAAATTTTACGAGAATAAAAGAAAACAAAATTAAAATTCCCAGGTTCTAATTAGATTATTAGCCTTGGTCTTACCAAAGCCCCTCGTGTTACCGTTTCAACCTATTTTATTGAATATTCGCACAACAGAGTTTGTTACGAGTAAGAAGAAAGAGACGGAGAAGAGATTACAGAGAAGATTCAAATAGAGAGAGAAAACATCACCATTCATTCACAGCCAACATAACATACAAAGGTAGGAATACACGCTTAATATACTTGCGAATCATTCTCTACTCTTGCGTACATTGATTGTTCTCTGGTCTTTATTCTAAACGCTGCGTATAACAGCTCTCTACTTCCCTTCTCTGCGTTTCACGTTAAACTTCGTCGTCTTCAATAATCTCTGCAACAATTCCCTTCCCCTTAACATCTTTGTCTATCAGATTAATTTCAGGGAACTGCTTCTGGAGGTCGAAGACTTACTCCCAGGTGGCATTAGTGTTCTCCCCATCAGACCATTGAATTAACCACTGTGTGACCGCTCGATTATGTCTTTTGGTGATGCGTCTGTCCAATATCGCCACTGGAACTCGTTCTGTCGGTGTCAGGAATTCGGGTAGCGATGCAGTAGTGCGATCTTAACCTTCGTGTGCTTTTTTAAGCTGCGATACATGGAACACTGGATGTATCGCTGTGTGGGCCGGAAGTTCCAACTTATACGCCACCTTTCCAATTCGTTGGATCACCATGTATGGACCGTAATACAATGGAGCAAGTTTCTAGTTGCTCCTTCTTTGTAACGAAAACCGCTTGTAAGGTTGTAACTTTAGTAATACCATGTCTCCAACCTTGAATTCCCTCTCTGCACGTTTCGAGTCAGCGTACTATTTCATACGGTTCTGGGCTCTCTGTAGATAGAACTTCGTAGCATGAAGCATTGCCTCCCGACTCTGTAAGACTATCGACTTCCATAATCTTTGAATCGCCTGCAATATACGGGGTATACACAGGAGGTGGATAACCGCATAAAACCTCGAACGGAGTAGTGTTGATAGCAGCTCGATAAGTGGTGTTGTACCACCACTCCGCCAACGCTAGCCACTCTCCCCACTTCTGAGGCGTTTCTCCACAAAAACAATGCAGATAGGTTTCCAGGATCTTGTTGACTGCTTCTGTTTGCCCGTCCGTTTGTGGATGGTACGCCGTTGAATACTTCAGTTGAACTCCTTGTAGCCGCAAGAGTTCCTGCCGAAATTTGCTCCAGAAAATCGAGTCTCGGTCGCTGACTATAGACTCAGGCATTTCATGTAACTTAAACATATTATTAAGGAACAACTCGGCTGTGTCGCTGGCAGAGTAGGGATGTTTAACAGGTATGAAGTTGGAGTATTTTGTGAACCTATTAACCACCACCAATATAACAGAATTACCCTTCGACATAGGCAATCCTTCCACAAAGTCCATAGTCACCTCCTTCCAGCTTCCCTCCGGTATTTCGAGAGGTTGCAGTAACCCAGGATAGGCTGAATTGTCATGTTTATTTCTCTGGCAAGTCATACAATTTTGAACATAAATTCTCACGTCCCGATCCATGCCCTTCCAAAAAAACATTTTCTGTAATTTCTTCGTGGTCGTTACCGCCCCTGCATGGCCACCCATGGCGTTATCATGACTAATGCTTATAATTCGTTGATGGAGGTTCGAGTTGGCTCCTACCACTAGTCGTCCCTTCCATCTTAATAATCCTTCCTTCCATTCGTATACACCAGTTTTTGTTGTATTTTTTTGACTTTGATGCCCAATTTATATCCCATATTAGGAAGAGACGAAGATGAGAGTAATTTTTCAAGTTATAAAATAACTCCTCCCCTCTCATATTTAGATATCCCAAAATTTTGATATATACTCAAAAGTTATACACATATCAAATTTAGTGTTCTCTTCTTAATAAGAGTAGGCTGCTTTAGTGGTGCTCCGGAGACGTAGGCATATTTGGCCGAACTCCGTTATCAAATTTTCGGGTGTGTTCTTT
>JAOQMS010000002.1:11077607-11111785 GCA_027563885.1 Erythroxylum longipes
AATACACCGTGCACGTAATTTCTGTCTAGGAGGTCAGGTTTTAAGTGGGACCGTTTGTGACCCCTCCGCCCTTTCCTAGGATTTTACGTGGAATGGTAATACTGTCTAGGAGATCATTGTGATCTTTCCTGGGTATTATCGAATTGGTTCACTTCATTAGTTGTTTACCTTAGAGGGAAAAATTAACCGATTTTCCCCACAGTTTTAACATTGCCAGATTCTAAAGCTGTGATCAACCCTCGAATGACTTTGTCTTCCTGCCAACTCTTTTTTATGTCTTCTAAGAGTTTGCTCTGCATTTGTGTCAGGGACATCATGAACATTTCAACGCTTCTGATCCTCGAAAGGGAGTCTGCCATTGCATTCTCCTTACCACTTCGGTACTGTACTTCAAAGTTATATCCCAATAGCTTCGGTAACCATGGCTGTTGAAATAGGGTTGATAGTTGAAAGAGTAGAAGAAGAGGAAGGCAATCAGTGTAGAATTGTATTGTATTGCTTATATTTTCTAAATAGCTTGTACATGTATTTATACACATATATCGTATATGATAATAACAACTAAGATAGTGAAGATTACACCAAGATAAATGAGATACATACAAATCAAATAAAATCATATCTTATACAGATAAGATTGCTAAGATTGCATGAATATCTGGATATGTTTATCAGCCCCCCTCAAGCTCACGGTGGGTGGAAATGGTGAGCTTGCTGCGAAGACGATGAAAAGAAGATGAAGATAAAGCTTTAGTCATGATGTCGGCAACCTGAGCAGAAGAAGGGATATGTCGAATAAAAAGAGCTTTGTTGGTCACCAGATCATGAACAAAATGGATGTCGATCTCTATATGTTTAGTATGAGCATGAGCAATTGGATCAGCAGCAAGGAAGGTGGCACCGAGATTGTCACACCATAGTGTAGGGTTAACGTCAGAGAAGCCAATTTCACGTAAAATGGATTTAAGCCAACAGATTTCAGCAGCGACAAGAGCAATACTTCGATATTCAGCTTCAGTGCTTGATCTGGCAATAGTGGGTTGTTTCTTAGCACTCCAAGAGATGAGGTTGGAGCCAAGAAAAATGCAATAGCCGGAGGTTGAACGATGATCATTAGGACAACCAGCCCAATCAGCATCACAATAGGCTTATAAGGTAAGATAAGAATTTCGGGTTAAATGTATACCTGAAGAGGGTGTGGATCGAAGGTAGCAAAGAATCCGTTTCACCGCAGTCCAATGAATGTCGGTAGGACACTGTAAAAACTGAGAGACTTTGTTTACAGCAAATTGAATGTCAAGACAGGTAAGACAAAGATACTGAAGAGCACCAACAGTACTTCGATATTCAGGAGGATCAGAAAGAGGAATGCCATGATTTTTGGAAAGAGGAAGAGTGGGTGTGATTGGTGTGGGTACAGGTTTGGAGTGATCCAGACAAGTGCGATGTAAAAGGTCTTTGGTATATTTAGATTGGGTGAGTAAAAGACCATTTGTTGTGGGGGTAGCTTCGATACCAAGGAAGTAATGAATGGGTCCTAAGTCTTTGATGGAAAAGGAGGTGTTAAGATCTTGAATAAGGGTGTTGATGAATGAAGGAGAAGAACCTGTAATCAAGATATCATCAACATACACTAAAAGAAAGGTAGTAGTGGAGGGGGTATTGTGAACGAAAAGTGACGTGTCAGATTTAGTGGGGACAAAGTGAAGTTCATGAAGTTTCTGACTAAGACGATGGAACCAAGCACGGGGGGCCTGTTTGAGACCATAGAGAGCTTTGTGAAGATGACATACATAGGAAGGATGATGTGGGTCGGTGAAGCCAGCAGGTTGACTCATAAAGACCGGTTCTTGAAGAGTGCCATTAAGAAAGGCGTTGTTGACATCAAGTTGACGAATCGGCCAGTTTTTGGAGAGGGCAATGGTTAGGATGAGACGAATAGTAGTGGGTTTGACAACTAGGCTAAAAGGATCTGTATAATCTATATTAGGAGTCTGATGATAGCCTTTGGCAACAAGACGAGCTTTGTAGCGATCAAGAGTGCCATCAGAATGTCGTTTTGTACGAAAGACCCATTTACAACCAACAAGATTGGCATTTGGTGGCAGAGGGACAAGAGTCCATGTGTTATTGCGATGAAGAGCTGTGAACTCGTCAAGCATGGCCTGGCGCCAATGCGGAAACTTGTTTTCTTGAGTGAAAGAAGTAGGATCAGGATCAGTAGGATTCTGTGTTTGGGTAGAGTAAGTGACATAATCAGAGAAGGTGCGAGGAATACGATTTTGATCACGATTGCGAGTGACCATGGGATGATGTGGGAGTGCAGGGGGAGAGGAAGAAGGTGGTGAGGGAGATGAGATTGTAAGTGGAGGTAAAGGTAGAGGTAAGGAGATGTTAGAGGATGATGAAATTGAGATAGGAGAGGGAGAGGAACAGGTATAGGGAAAGTCAGTTTCAACAAAACGAACATGACGAGATATATATAGTTTAGAGGTAATAGGGTCAAGACAACGATGGCCTTTGTAATTAGGAAAATACCCGATAAAGACACATTTTGTAGACTTTGGTTCAAGTTTGTTTGAACGTGTGGTCCCAATGAAAGGAAAGCAAGTACACCCAAAGACCCGGAGGTGAGAGAGGTTAGGTTTTGTGAGAAAGAGAATTTCATGGGGGGATTTGTTATGGAGAATAGGAGTTGGTAAGAGATTGATGAGATAGGCGGCTGTAGAGAATGTTTCATACCAAAAGGTTTAAGGAAGTGAGGCATGGATAAGAAGTGTAAGATCAGTTTCAATAAGGTGACGAATTTTACGTTCGACGATCCCATTTTGTTGAGGGGTATGAGGACAAGAAATATGATAAGTAATGCCATGGGTGGTAAGAAAATTAGCAAACAGACCTTTGACGAGCTCAGTGGCTCCATCGCACTGAAAAGTTTTTATAGAGGTTGAAAAAAGATTTTCATATTGAGTTTTGAATGTCTGAAAGCGAGAAAGGGCTTGAGTTTTGTGAGTTAAAGGGTAAATCCATGTATATCGACTGAAATCATCAACAAAAATAATGAAATAACGAAAGCCAGAGAAAGAAAGGGATGGAGATGGCCCCCAGATATCGCAATGGATAAGTTGCAGTGGTTTATTAGAAACATAAGTGGATAAGGGAAATGAAAGACGAGTATTTTTTCCTTGAAGACAAGAAGTACAATGTTTTATTACATGAGACTTGATATTTAAAAAAGGAGACAACCTAGAGATTGTAGCAGGACAAGGATAACCAAGACGCTGATGCCATAAGTGAAGTGAGCTAAAGGTGGTGTGGAGAGCAATCGGATTTGTGAAATGAGCTGGAATCTTTAAAGGGTAAAGATTATTGTGGATATTACTCGCGAGAAGTGGTATCCTGGTGTGGAGATCCTTCACAATATAACCAAAAGGAGTAAATTCAATGAGGCAAGAATTATCAGTAACAAATTTAGCTACAGAAAGCAGATTGGCAGTAAGATTAGGAACAACTAAAATATCATTGAGGTGAAGAGTTTTAATTGGAGTAGAGAATTTGAGGTTACCGGTAGAGGAAATAGGAAGAGTTTGTCCATTACCGACAATCACTGAATTTGGACCATTGTACGGTGTTGAAGATTCCACAAGTTGAGGGTCGGGAGTCATGTGAGTTGTAGCACCAGTGTTAGGTAGCCATTCTGCAAGAGTGTTGGAAGTGACAGGTGAGGGATTAGGCGATTTGGTGATGTTAAGGGTAGTGAAAGCAGTAGATAAATGATTAGGGTCTGTGGGGATCGGAAGTGGGCAATTCCGAGATTCAGAATATCGAAAACGACACTGTGCAGCAGGATGACCCCATTTCCAACAAATTTGGCATTGAAGAGAAGGTTTATTGGGCTGAAAATGAGATAGGGTATGGTTATAAGAAAAGGCTTGGTTGCGATATTGGTAAGGTTGAGTGGGTCTGGGTTTGGAGACATAAGGATTAAAAGGAGCTGGCCCATTATGATAATGCTGATGGGCTGATAATAGTCGTTGTTCCAGCAGATATTTTGAACTCCGATGGTCTGTTCGAACAATGAAGGGTTTGGGAGTCAGGTAGTGATGCCATTGCTTAATGGCTTTGATTACTGCCAAAAACTCCTTCTTATACGTAGATAAACCTTGATGCCTCCTCGCTAATGCCTTGCTCAGGAAGGCAATGGGGTGACCTTCCTGTTGCAAAACTGCGCCAATTCCCTGTCCACAAGCATCGGCTTCAACTATAAATGGCTTGGAAAAGTCAGGTAATGCCAATACCAGAGCGAACATGATAGCTTTTTTCAAGTTCTCAAAAGCTAACTGTTCCTCTTGTTGCTAGCTCCAGTTGGTTACCTTCTCCTTCGTAAGCAAATCTGTTAGGGGCTTCATTGTAGCTCCATAACCCTTAATAAATCGTCTGTAATACCCAGTGATCCCCAAAAAACCTCGCAAGTACTTAATATTCTATGGTACCGGCCACTCCTCTATTGTTTTAACCTTCCGTATGTCTGTGGCTACACCTTCTTCAGAGATGGTGTAACCCAGGTAATCCACCTGTCGAGCTCCAAAAATGCATTTGTTCCCCCTCAAGAACAGTTGATTGTCCAGTAGTGTTTGAAGTGCCACCGAAATGTGCTCCACATGTAGTGTCAACGAAGGGCTGTATATCAGTATGTCATCGAAGAAAACCAGAATGAAACAACGAAGAAATGGTTTAAATAATTCGTTCATTAATCGCTGGAACGTCGAAGGCGCATTCGTCAACCCGAAGGGTATTACCAAGAACTCGTAATACCCTTTATGCGTCTTGAAGGCCATCTTTGGAATGTCTTTGGGTTGCATTTGGATCTGGTGGTAACTCGAATGCAGATCCAACTTCGAAAACCAACTGGCTCCATGTAGCTCGTCTAATAATTCTTCGATAAGGGGTATCGAAAATTTGTCCTTCACAGTATATCTTTTTAACTCCCGATAATCTACGCACATCATCCACGAATTATCCTTCTTTTTAACGAGAACCACTGGAGACGCATACGGTCCGAAGCTATGGCATATAAATCCTTGTCCCATCAACTATCTAACCTCTTGTTCGATTATATCCTTCTGGGCCCTTGAATAACGATATGACCTTACGTTAATCATGTCGATGCCATCCACCAGTACAATTCTGTTGTTGTGTTTGCGATTTGGGGGCAATTGAGATGGTTCCTGGAACACTTTGGCATAATTGGACAACACTGCATTAATTTCATCAAATACGCTTCCTTGCTCCTCTGTCATTCTCATTTACTGTAGCTGATACTCGATTGGGGTGGAGAGCTGAATCATGAATAATTGTCCGTTAGATGATCCTTGTAGTGTCTTCTGGAGCCCTTTGATTGAAATCACCTTGGATTTGCCCTCCGGATCACCCTTTAAGGTTACCACCTTCCCTTCCCACTTAAACTTCATGGTCCGCATTCTGAAATTGCATAGAACATCATCTAATCCGACTAACCACTGAACTCCCAGGACGATGTCACAGCCCCCTAGTGATAATACTAACGCATCCATCATGACCGGTACGCCCTGCATGGACCATGCAAAATTATTGCAACACTGTGTACACTGCAGTTGTAATCCTCCCACCACCGTAATGGTAATCGGCTCAATTTCCCTGGGTTCACATGTCCCCTTTTTAACCACTGTGATGTCCACAAAATTGTGAGTACTGCCATTATTGATGAGTATATGAATCTGTCGTTGTTGATGCATCCCCATCAATCGCATTTGTTTGAACTTCATCTCATTGGGAATACCTGTCATCGCTTGCATTGAAACTATGGGATATTCTTCATCTACATCACCTTCCTCCTGGTCCTCCTCTATTTGGTCTATTGACCCTTTTCCATTATCATTCTCTCCGGAGACTACATAAAATTGAAGCTGTCTCTCCAGACATTTGTGGCCGAACGTATTCTTCTCATCACACCAAAAACAGAGACCCTTTCCTCGTTTGTCATCAAAATCCTTGCTGCTAATAAGCTTCGAAGCCTTATAAGGTCTCACTGTAGATGATCGTAAGGTAGAGGGTGGAGTGGGTAATATACCTTCTGTGCTGGGACTGCGATGAAGGTTTGTGGAGACCCTTCCATTACCCATGTTCCGAGCGCCCTGGTTCTGATTCATCATCGATATTCCTGTGGACATCAGTACGGCTTCTTGTTTCCTTGCTAACGTATAAGCTTGATGCAAGGATTGTGGTTCATGCAACTTCACTGTGACCCCTATCTCTGGCTTAAGGCCTCTAACGAAGAACCAAACTAAATATTCCTCCCATAGAAATAGCCTGTTGGAATGATGATCGAACTGTGCACAGTATTCCAACACCATGCCATTCCGCTTCAGGTCCTTGAAATCTCCCACCGGGTCATCAAAAATCTCAGCATCAAACCGTTGTTTCAGGGCCTTTGTAAATTTGGTCCAATCTACCACCTCTGTCTTACTCTTGTTTTTGAGGAATAACCGATACCATTCTTGTGCCCGCTCATCCATGTGTAAAACTGCTACGTTCACTTTCATCTGCTCTGGAGTCTGATTTATGTGAAAAAATTGTTCACAACGATACAGCCATAGCTTGACATTGTCTCCATTGAACGAGGGAAATTCGATTCTACTCAATCTGGTAGACATAGCGTGTCCTTCCTTGTCATGTTGTGCGTATGTGTTCTTCGAGATATGATTGGATATACTATTCCCTTCCCCCTGTTTCGATAGTCCCGATGAAATCGTCGTTCGTAACTCCCACATCTCTTTTTCCAGCTTTTCAGTTCTACTTTGCACCTCCGACAGTAACCTCTAACTTCTATCTTGCATCTCCATAAGCAGATGTTTATGCCGACTTTGTGTTTCTGCGAACATTTTCTCACTCCTATCTTGCGCCTCCATAAGTCCTTTTAGAGTGTCTTCTATCCTACGAAAATCTGCTCCTCGCGTTCCTTCAGCCATTGTTGGTCTCAGATTCGTCTGCTCTGATACCAAATGTTGAGTAAATTGTTGTCACCAATGTACGCACACAAATATTCGCACGACGGAGTTTGTTACAAGTGAGAAGAAAGAGAGAGAGAAGAGATTACAGAGAAGATTATGATAGAGAAAGAAAATATCATCATTCATTCACAACCAACATAACATACATAGGTATGTTAATATACTTGCAAATCATTCTCTACTCTCGCGTACATTGATTGTTCTCTGGTCTTTATTCTAAACGCTGCGTATAACAGCTCTCTACTTCCCTTCTCCTCTGCGTTTCACGTTAAACTTCGTCGTCTTCAATAATCTCTGCAACATGATCTGCTCACAGTAGTAGTAACCCAATCCAAGCTCATCACCTAAAACCCGTGGGTGCAATCGTCGTCTCCGTCCGCCGCCAAAAAGATGACTCTCCATTCCGTGGTAATCCAAAAGCTGCTTAGAACGAACGCTCACATAGGGCGTCATGTTGCAGAGCAACACTTCAAGCTCTACACTTACGGTCTACGCAACGGCCAAGCTATTATCGATTCCGACAAGACCCTTGTGTGTCTCCGAAACGCTGCCAATTTCATTGCCCATCTCGCGCGTGAGAAGAGCGCACGTTTCCTCTTCGTCAACACCAATCCTCTCTTCGACGAGATCGTCGAGCAAATGACTAAGAGGATTGGGACTTATAGTCCCAGAGATAACACTATGTGGAAAATGGGCGGCTTTTTGACTAATAGCTTTAGCCCTAAGAAGTTTCGCTCTAGAAACAAAAAGGTCTGTACTTTTCATTCCATTGCAGTCTTTAATTTCTGGGTTTCTTCTGTTTGGTTAAAGTTTGTGGTTTTTATAAACTTAAACTTTGTAGTTACTTGTTAGATCTCTGTCTAGTATGGTTGTCATGGAGATTTTCAAGGTTCCATGGATTTGTTTTGTTGTTGTGTGGTTTGAAACTTTGAATGATTCGGAAGAAATTTGCTTGTGTTGTGCGAAGGTCTGCTTTGGGCCAATACATCCGCCAGATTGCGTTGTGGTGTTGGATACAGAGAGAAAGAGTTCGGTGATTTTGGAGGCTGACAGACTGCAGGTTCCAATTGTAGCTCTGGTGGACTCAAGTATGCCTTTGGAGTATTACAAAAGGATTGCGTATCCAGTGCCTGCCAATGATTCGGTTGAGTTTGTTTATTTGTTTTGCAATTTGATTACCAAGACTATCTTGCTTGAGCAGAAGAAGAGAGGAGTGTTGCAGGGAGATGCTGGCAAAGAAGAGCCGTCTGTTTCTCTGTAACAATGTGGTTAGTATGGGTCTTGTAAGTGGATCCTATTCTGTTGGCAATGCCAATTTATCTAGCCATGGCGTGTCTTCATTATGTTATTTACCAGGGAAGAACTAAGTTGGTTGCTGTTTCTTATAGAAATGGGCTGGGTAGTCACAGTTTTTTGTTGTTGAGAAGATTTTTAATAGTGAAATAAATTATCTTATATTCTTAAATTTGAAGTTTTACAGAATGAAGTTACTTTGTTGATATTGTTGCTTGACATGACTTAGGATGCTTGATCATTGTGATTAATGTGCATTAAGCAATCTAGGGTTCTGTTCTAGCTAGAGGGTTGACCTGTTTCAACTGATATTTGAGTACTTCAATATGGAAGCGAGCCAACAGTTCTTGAGAAATAACAAAAAAGGTTTTTATAAAACTTCAACAAATTGAAGCTTGAAGCTTAAGGTATGTAATGTGGTGATGTAAAAATTTGCTAGTACCTATTCTGGTGCTGGAGATAACAAGAAGAATGAAGACTTGACAGCAGTTGGAGGCAGTGACAGAATTAAAGGTACCAAAACCAGCTCAGGTGCAACATGGTTAGGTTTTTATGGAATATTAAGCAGCTACTATGTTTTCCTTGTGCTTTAGTGCTAATCTGAAACAAAGTTCTTCAGGTAGCCAATGGATATGAATTGCCATCTGGAATCTTTGATGTGAATCCTTGGTTTGATAATCCTCTGTGGTTTGCATACTTGAAAATGTGATAATCTACAAGGTCTCAATGGATAGTAGATGATACTCTGATTTAAACATAGAGAAACAGAAAGCGGATTTGATGATAGGAAATTGTGATATGCTGTTTTGATTTGGTAGGGTAAACAATGTATTCTGATTCATATTGAAGGAGGATGCTGGAATAATGGGGCTTTTTCTCGGGAACTATCAAGTATCAACCAACTTTACTCGGAGCAACAGAAAGCTGATTTAGTTCTTCTTGCTTATTTTTAGGTCTATAATGTATTTGAGTGAAGTTAAATGCTTAATTGGACATTACATATTACATAGAGTACATGATGAACTATCTTGTTCTTATAAAATTAAATTAATGAATTGTTTATTTTAGAAAATTAAAGGCGAAAGAAAGAACAAAGGCTGATGAAATTGAAATGAAACACAGGTTAGGCTCAGGCTTCCCTTTTTTCCCTTTACTTCTCTGTCACTCCAAAACACTTTTAGCTGTTGGTACTACAAAAGGACTTCAGTTTTGTCCTAAAAGAAGTTTAATTTCTGGCTTTATTCACATTTACAAGTTTGTGGATAAGGGAAAAGGCTTGGAAGCACAAAACACAAGTAGAAGGTGTTCCACTTACTCTTTGTCAATTCCGGGGAAGATTACTTGCTGGAATAGGACCTCTGTTCAGATTGTATGACTTGGGGGAAAAGACGTTGCCCAGAAAATGTGAAAATAAACTGTTTCCTAACACCATCATCTTGGTTCATACCTATCGTGATTGGATCTATGTTGGGGATATTCAAGAGGTATTTTTTTTCTGAATTATTTTCCATCAGGTATCATTATTATAAGTATTTTATGATACATATCTTTGTTTCAGGTACTCTTTCGTAAATATTTGCCTGTCTTCATGGCAACTTGTTCTTGCCACAATAACCATGAACTGATTTTGTACTTTGTATATTCTGTGCAATCGTTTCATTTCTGCACGTATAGACGGGATGAGAATGGGCTGTACATATTTGCCGATGATTGTGTTCCAAGATGGGTTACAGCATCACACCATGTTAACTTTGATACCATGGCAGGTGCCGACAAGTTTGGGTATATTTATTTTGTGCAGCTAGGGCAGGATGTTTCTGATGAAATAGAAGAAGATCCAACTGGGGGGAATATAAAGTGGGAGCAAGGAAAGCTCAATGGCTCTCCAAACAAGGTGGAGGAGATAGTACAATTTCATGTTGGTGATGTGGTTACGAGCTTGCAGAAGGCATTTTTGATTCCAGGTGGTGGAGAGTGCATTATATATGGAACAGGGATGGGGAGCGTAGGAGCACTGCTTCCTTTTACTTCTCGAGATGATGTTGACTTCTTTTCACACTTGGAGATGCATTTGAGGCAGGACCACCCGCCCTTTTGTGGAAGAGATCATATGGCATTTCGATCCTCTTATTTTCCATGTTCAAAGCTATTCAGGGTAGATTACTGAGTATAAATATTGTTTTTGAAATTAGTTGTGGCGCTTTTGAAAAAAAAAGAAGATTTTATGCCGCTCTGTTTATGTGAAAATTGTCCATTATGATATGTTTTATTTTTATTTGACTTAAAAAGTTCTACTTGTACCTTTGAAAGATGGTGAAGGTTTGGCATGATGTTACAGGATGTCATCGATGCAGACCTGTGTGAGCAATTCCCGACACTTCCTTTGGATATTCAGAGGAAAATTGCTGACGAGTTGGATAGAACTCCTAGGGAGATGCTAAAGAAACTCGAAGTAGTTCGAAGTAAAATCATCTGAACAAAGATCTGGTTGAAGGTGTCCTTTGTTTTCATTTTCCTTTAGCCTTGCCTTTCTAAATTTCAAGTCAGAAAGGAAACACGAACTCTTGTAGATGGAAGGCACTCCGACCTCCCTGCCTTTCTTTTTTCTTTTTCTTTTTGGGGCGTTCCCTAATCAAGGCATGCATGATTAGTTCAAAATTCAATATAATCTATAGTGAGATTTACTTTAATGATCCAATAATAATATTTTTATAAAAGGTAAATCGTATTACAATCATTTGTGTGTATATCAATAGTAAAAAAAAAAAAAGTGTGTATCTATCAAAAGGGTTTTAATATAATTCTGAAGAAAGAGCTGGATAGAGGATTGCAAAAAATAGGATAATTTTCCAGTTTCATCGGCAGAACAAAGAAGTAACTGCAATCTGAAACTGATTTTAGACAACTCATGAGACTTAGGCCTGAAAAAGAAAACTTTAGTTTTCAACGAGTGTGATCTAATCTCGACTTTGAATATTGAATTTGGTTAAAGGTTCTGATATGTGCCAATCATCTGATTTTTTTTTTCCCAAGGCATTGCATAATCATGTTGGCATTTGACTCCAAGAACAGAACAGATCAATTTTAAATTCCTAAGAGCACTGATCATCTCAGTGATACTTGAAATTTGGATAAAACACAAATGCAGTATCAACATCATAGTCCAATATCAAAGATAAAACCAACATACTGAGGCATCCAAATCCAATTAGCAGTTATAACTTACCTGTGATTATCGGCAAATACATTTCTTGATCATAACATAAAACAATCATGGACCTTGTTTTCTTACATCTCTTGCTGCTTGTAGTTCTTTTCTTATTTCTTGAAAATTCAGTGTTTTGATCCTTGCACATTTTCTTTATAAGTTATTTGGGTATGTTTTTGTTCCGATATAACAATTGTTTCACTTGAGAAATGAATCATCCTAAGCTTTATCATGATGTCTGATGTAAAGATGACACGAATGTAAAGAAAATGCCACAGCATGTTTGATTGATATTTGGATGGTCATAAGTTAGGGTGTAAGTGTCCAATCAATCATACATAGGACAAAAAGTTACAACATATATGAATTGGTCTCTCTATCTCTTCACCTACAACATTCTATACAGACAAAAGTAAAAGTCCAATCATATGCTGTACTTGAGATGTTGCTCATAGAAGTTGATCAACTGCCACCAAAGATCCTGTCATTAGCATTCTGGAAACATATGACCACACCAAATCAATTACCAATTTTATACATAATCACTTACCAAATGCGGATAATTCATCTTCAGAAACTTGTTATCAACAACCACTTCTTTCCCATCAGACCTGTCAAATCCCATTTGGGATAGATATGTATCAGTAATCCAAATGGACAATAAATTACACAAATGCAAAATTCAATGTGGATTCTACTAAAAGATCCCAGCACTCTCAGAATAATGATATTAGCTCCTATGCTTCAGCACTCAGTTTCATATAAGTTGAAGAAAATCACAAACCTTACTGCCACAAAGGTTACCAGAACATCCTGGACATTGTCCAAGACTGAAGCTGAAAAGCTAATCGGCTTCAGGATCTTGGTAATAGTAGAAGCATTTTTGTGATCTTCACCTAATGGCTCGCCAATACTTCCAACCCCTAATTGTCCAGTAGTTGCACCAGTTCCAACAGCAATATTCAGCGAAGAACTCTCTAAGAACGATGGTTGACATACGACTGAGTCATTTCTAAACCTTTTCACAGAGCCAGATTTCCTTCTCTTAGCACCAGTGCGACGAGTATGCTCATCAGGTCCCACATAACCAGTCTTGGGAAGCCCATTTGCAGGACCATTTCCTTCCACTGGCCTCCCCTCTTGAATATGTAATGCAAGCTTCTCTACACTAGCATCATTCAATAGTGAACATCTAAGCTCACTAAGCTTTGGATCATATTCATTATCCTCTTCAAGGTTAGAACTTCGTTTCGAGTTCATGAACCCATTGTCCTCAACTTTCTTGGCTGTTTTGAGATTGCTTACAATTCCATCATTCTCCCTTTCATTACCTAACCCCACATACTGAGCAGGCGCAGGTAGATTGACCAGATTTGAATTATTCAGAGGAGCATAAGGTTTATCAACAATACTCACTTCAACATCTACCACGCCATCAACAGCAGAGGAGCGTGGCTTCTTCTTTGCCAATGAATGAGGACCTCCAGACTTGCGTTTACGCTTTCTTGATGATTTCCCAGAACGCAGGCTGAAGTTCCCAGGCAACAGAAAAACAATAAATATGTACGTGATGATGCACTCTGTCAAGTTATGAACTTTAAACTAATTTTTTGCTATGAAAACTCCTAAAGAATAACAATTATAAGTTTTCAGGTTGTATACCAATTACCAAATGCGGGTGATTATTTTACGTCAATTGTGAAAGTAAAATTTTTAACTGCACTACGTATGTAATGTCACTAAGATCACTTCAATGAAGTTTATCTTGTAAACTGTAAAAGGTAAAGACAAAACAAAAAAATTGGTTTTTTGCTTTTTCGATGTAAAATTTTTGACTGCACTATGCAAGTGATGTTATTAGTCAGATCACTTCAATGAAGTTTATCCTGTAAACTGTAACAGATAACATGAAGACAAAAACGAAAATTGGTTTTTTCGCTTTTTCAATGAAATTAGTTAAGAGATTAGTATCCATTGAGTTGTAACCGTAGGAAAGGTCGAGTATTTTTGCATTGATGTTCTAAATATCATACTAGACTTAGGAAAACTATTGAACAGAAATGGATGTTACCTCTCCTCGAATGCATCAATCACGTCGGCACATGACTGTAGGTTCTCTAGAGGTTCCCACGTGTTGGCTGTTTCTGGCCATCCTCGCCTTTTAAGGTGATAAAAGCATAACAGTCAAGAAACCACCCTAAATTAATAATCTCAGGTAATTTTTTGTCCGGTATTATGAATATTAAACAAGGTAAGACCAGTTACAGTTCCAGAATGGGAAATATCAAGATAGATCTTAAATGTAAAAACTAAATGGGATGCAAAAGCACTAACCATTTGATGAGATACTGCAGTTGACCCTACATTATAAGAGTGATTCTTCATCATCATCATCATCAAATATAGTAGAGAGAGCAAATATTACGAACCAAGACAGATAGAAATGTGAAATAAGAATTAGCAGAGAAGCTTCCCAAACATTTACCATCTTAATCACTTCCGATGCACAAAAATCCCTAAACAAGCACAAAAAGCCATACTTTAAGATCAATTAAATCAAGAATCTTCCGAACCAATTTCTTCCATCGTTCAACTTATCCTAAGCATGCTTTCCAAAGGAAATATGTCTAGTGAATGTTGCAAAAAAAAGTGAATCAGAGATTTCATAGAAAAGAAGGATCACAATTTATTCAAAAGGAGTCAAAGCAAACAGGACTGTACAACACATTGTGAAGCAAAGAGAACAGAAGTAAACCTTTCGAACCCGTTTGCGACGAATAGCCTCAATTTCGAAGAACCCCTCATCCAGTTTTGGCCTTTCTTCTTCTTCTTCGCCTTCTCCTTCTTCATCTCCTTCTTCCTCCTCTTCCTCCGCTTCTCCTTCCCATTCCTCCTCCTCTTCCGGATTCTCACCATTAACATGAACCTCATCTCTTCTTTTCTCTTCAGCAACATTACCATCCAACACAGGCACCTCCACAGCATCCCTTAACCCAGGACTCAAACTCGCTGCTGCCCTCCTCTTAGCCTTCATGTTTTCCGTACTGTAAAGAACGAAAGACCCAAACTTTAGGTCTGGTGGGGATGTAGAGAAGGTGGTAACTTGTTTGATGGTGTAGTAGCAATAGAGGACGAGATTATGAGCGATAGCAAGCGTTGCCTGCCAGTCTCCTTTGTTACTTCACACCAAATAAGACAGAGAGCAAAAGGAACACACACATTACAATTACATAGACAAGTTGCGTTAGCTTCTCCACTTTTCAAGTCTTTATTGTCGGACTCTGCATGGGCCGGGTCTTAATGTTCAAACCAAACCCAAGCAGCATTCCTCTGAGATTCTTCCAAAATTAAATTAATTTTCAATCTTTAATTCCCCACATACATATAATTATAGAAGTGCATCATAAAAGCTAGTACATATATGTATATATATTGTTTTAATGCTTGCAATATATAAGTCGGTTAAAAAGAAACGTTAAATAGACGCCTTGATAATGGCAAACTATTTCACATCATCACTGCAACTATTTTTCCAGCTCCTTTTAGGCTAGTGGATGTTGTGTTGATCCCTCCTATTTGGAGGAAGGGTACATTAATTTGGACTAATTTCATATGTTATACCATATAAGTGTTACTTTATACGATGATATTTAGTGTTAGTTTGAAGTGTCAATTTTGTTCCTACTTTAAATTGCTTATTAAGAGCAAAATGGGAAAGAAAATGAGTATACAAAGGAGATATATGGCTAGAAATTAGATGAGTGAGTAGGTTTGAGAGTCACAAGAGCACTCTAAAGTGTGTAAAGGGTAGAGGGATAGAGAAAAGTGTCGAGAAGAGAGAGAAAGTGCATATTAAAATTTTCTCCGACCTCCATCAACAACCAAATGACCTCTGATTAGGATGAAATTTTAGTATGATATTCCTCGGTCTTGCCTCTTTATATCCATGGTCAAAATCTGATTTAGAGCTCTCTAACATGGTATTGTCTATCCAGCCCTTCTTATATACGAATTTGTATTCTGCTACATTTGTGAGATGATTATTGGATTTTGTTGTGTTAAGGAGCTTCCTTGATGATTGTGTTTACCTCTACTTGACTAGGGAAGAACAATTTATCATATTCATTTGATTATTATTGATTAGTGGAAGTTTTAGTATTGTTTATTAGCAGTCTCGTGGTTTTTGGAGTTTTCTACGTAAATCTTTGTGTTTTTTAATGTTATTTGGGCTGATTATATTTGCATTATGCTGCTGTGATTTTGGTTGGTATTGATTTCCCATCTAACTACACAATTTGGGAAAGGTTGTAATTTGTTTCCGCTTATTGTTTGTGCAATTGGGTCCCCAATAGTGGTATCAAAACTTTGGAATAGGGCTTGTGTTATTTTGCGCTTGTTAAGATAGAAGATAAAAGTGGCATCTACGGAATGATTTATTTGAATTCCGAAAACTACTCTATGTGGAAAACTAAAATAAAAGACATCCTTTATTGTAAGGATTTGTATGAGCCCATTTTAAAGAAAGAGATACCAATCGAAGTCGTAGAGAGTGATTGGAAAAATTTGAATCGGAAAGTTGTTGGAACAATTAGACAATTTGTTGATATGAGTGTCCTCTAACATGTTGTCAATGACACGAATGCCTGTGATTTGTGGATGAAACTTGAGGCTATGTTTAAGAGGAAGAATGCCTTGAGTAAAGTGTCATTGATAAAAAAACTTGTAAAGTTAGAGTATATAAAGATGGCGATAACATAGCAGTACATTTTAATGAATTTCAAAGCTTGGTAAATCAATTATTTGCCATGAAAATGTCTCTTAATGATGAGTTGCAGGCACTTTTACTACTTTGCTTATTGCCGAAAAGTTGAGACACTCTTATTGTGTCACTTAGCAACTTAGCTCCAGAGGGCAAGTTGACAATGAAGATTGTCAAATCTAGTATGCTAAATGAGGAGACAAGAAAGAAAAAGATGGGTACCTTCTACAAATCAAAGGCTGTAAAAATCAGAGAATAACCTTTTAGTTTTCTTACTTTAACAAAAATACATACACGAATAAATAGTTGATACAACCTAGAATAGGAAACACAGTCAATAATTTCCTATTTTACTTCCTATTTTATCACTATGTAAGACATCCAATGCACCCTACATAAGAATCAACCTATATACATTCTTCCTAACAACTTATATACAACTAAAAAATCCCCTTTAAGCTAGAGCATATAAATCATATGCATCAAGCTTGTTACATATAAAGTTATTACGAGAACTTCTGAGAGATTTGGTCAAGATATATGCTAGTTGATTGGTTGAATTGACATGACTAGTAGTGATGTAAGCAGACAAAATTTTCTCTTAAATAAAGTGAATCAATTTTTATGTGTTTGGTTCTTTCATGAAACACTGGGTTAGAAGCAATATGGACAGCAGCTTGATTATCACAAAATAAATTCATCTGTGATACTTCTGCAAACTTTTACTCTTGAACTAATTGCTTCAACCAAATAAGCTCACAAGTTGCTAAAGCCATTGCAAGATATTCTACTTCTACACTCAATTTGGCAACAACATCTTGTTTCTTCCTTTTCCAAGATACAAGATTTTCTCCAACAAGAACACAAAAGCTTGAAGTAGAATGCTTATAAGATGGAGAACCTGCCCAATCAACATCAGATTATCCAATAATTTACAAATGACCTCGATTTTCATATAATAATCCTTTTCTTGGAGTACCCTTAATGTCCCTTAAAATTCAAATGACTGCATCCTAATGACTATCGCATGAGCTTGTAGAAATTGACTAATAACATCAACAGAGAAAGAAATATCAGGTTGTGTATGGTGAGGTAATTAAGTTTGCCTATCAATCTCCAATATCGTCTAAGATCAAGAAGTGACTCCCCCTAACAAGGTAAAAGCTTTGAATTAGGCTCCATAGGATAGTCTATTAGTCTACAATCTGACATCCCTATTTCTTCTAGAATATCCAATGCATAGTTTGTCTGAGAGAGTAAAATACCAGATTTAGACTAAGCAACTTCTATACTAAGGAAGTATTGGAATAAACCCAAATCTTTTGTTTGAAAATGACGAAATAAATGTTTCTTTAATTATTTAATCCCACCTTGATCACTTCCAATGATGATAATATCATCCACATAGACAATCAGATAGATACATTGTTCTGATAGATGACTTATACTTGTAGAAGATAGAGTGATTAGACTAATATCGAATCATATCAAACTCTTGAACAACATTACTAAACCGTCCAAACCAAGCAAGAGGAGATTGTTTCAAATCATATAAAGAGCAGCAAAGCTTACACAATACGTTAGACTCCCCCTGATTAACAAATTTATGTGGTTGCTCCATATAAATATCTTCCTGAAGCTCAACATATGGAAAGGAATTTTTAATGTTTAATTGCTTGAGAGGCCATTGGTGAATGATAGCTATGGATAAAAAAAAAAGTGAACAGAAGACATTTTGGCTACATAAGAAAAAGTTTCATAATAATACTAGCCATGTATATCCAACAACAACCAACAGTGGAATGGCCTGGAGGCAACGGAACTAACTCCTAAGTATCATTATTATGTAAAGCAGTCATTTCTTTAACCATTGCTTAACACCACCCGGGATCATTAAGTGCCTCATGAACATTAGAAGGAACAGAGACAAAAGAGATAGTGGATACGAAAGTTTAATATGATGATGATAAATTATGATAACTAAGAAAATTATAAATAGGATGAGGGTTGCGATTGGAACGTGTACCTTTACGAATGACAATAGGAAATTGATCTTTAAGAAGTAGAACCGCATCAGGTGGGGAATCCGAAGCAGAAACTGTATCAACAGGAGCCTCTACAGGAATCTCATCATTAGGATCAAGATCATTAGTACAATGTGGAAGAGTGCCATTCTTAGGAGAAGAGTCTTTAGTAAGAGATGAACACTGGATAGGATGTCAAGGAGGATTAGGAAGAGGAGCAACATAAGGAACAAGTGCAATGGAAGGAACTAGAAGGACCTCATTGATAAATGTGATACTTGTTTGAGATGATGAGTAAAATAGAGAAGATTCAAAGAATGTAATATCAGCATAAACAAAATATCGGTATATTGATCGAGAATAACACTTATAACCTTTTTAAAGACATGAGTAATCTTGAAAAATACATTTGATAGATTTAGCTGACAGTTTATCTTGACTAGGGGAAAGGATATGAATGAAACATGTGCAGCCAAAGACTTGTGGTGGAAGACAGAATAATGGTTGACCAGGAAATAGGATGGAATAAGGTACCTGATTTTGTAGACCGGACAAAGGCATACGATTAATCAAGAAGCATGTAGTTAAGACAGCATCTGCCTAGTATTATGGTGGAACTTGATTGTGTAAAAGTAGGGATCTCATTTTGTTGAGGAGGTTAAGTATATAAGGTCTAAAGAGGAATTCCTTGGGAAGATATAAATTGGGTAAAAGGAATGAACAAATATTCACGAGTATTATCACTTCTCAACACACGAATATCAATGTTAAATTGTGTCTTAATTTTCTGCACAGAAAGATTTAAAAATGGAAAATAATATCAAGTGCAATGAGAATAATATTAAATAAATGTAAAAAATGTTGAAATCTCAAAATAAAACACACACGACAAGGACCCTAAATGTCTAAATGAACTAACTCAAAAGGGGATATAGCCTGCTTATTGACACACTTTGGAATGGAACTTCGAGAATGCTTTCTAAGCTGGAGAGACTCACAATATAAGGAAGATAAAGTAAGTAAACTAGACCCCATATTCTAAAGCTCCAACAAACTAAGATGATCGAAACGATTATGAATTAGAATTGGAGATTCTAAAATATTGTATGTTGTAGGTGAAGGAGGTAGATTTAAATGATAAATGCCCTATAACTCGTGTACTGCACCAATCATCCGTCATGTGCTATGATCCTGTATAATAATAGAATTTTCATTAAAATTGATATAATAATTTAAAGATCGTGTAAGTTTACTGTTGAATACAAGATCAAAGGGGCAATTAGGAATATAAAAAATAGAATCTAAATGTAAGGATGGAAGTGGTTGAGTAGAACCTACAGCTTTAACAACTGTTTGAGTCCCATTAGTTAAAGTAATAGGAGAAAAAGATGTAATACTAGTAAAGTGAGAGAGTAAATGTAGGTTACCAAATATATGATTAGAAGCACTAAAATCAGATACCCAAGGGAAAGATTGATTGAGGCGTGCTATAGAATTACCCAAATGAGATATCGAAGCAATGGAGGAGGAAGATTGGTTAGCTACCTGATATTTGAGATACTCTTCACAATCAGTACCAGTAAAAGTCAATGACGGTTGAAGTTGTTGAGTTGAGGACTCAAGCTGATTAGTGTAAACAACATTAGCAGCTCAAGGTCAGCCATGCAATTTATAACATTTATCCTTAGTATGTCCCCATTAATGATAATAACTAAATTTGGGTTGACTTCCTTTACCACTACGATCCCCTTGCTTTACTCTATTAGTACTCTGAGATTGAGAGGCCAAATTGTAAGAATTAATTGAGGGAGATCTTATCATAATGCTAGGGGAAGAAACATGTAATAATCGAGCAAATACTTCATCCAGAGAAGGTATAGTAAGACTTGCCAAAATCTAATCTCGTACTGAAGTAAGTTTAGGACTGATAGCAGTAAAAGTAAGAACCATAAAAAACTTATCTCACTATACAAGATTTTCTGCTGCAGACTTACCAATAAGTAATAATAGGTTCAATTCTATTTTTAGGGAGGCCATTCTACCAAGAAATTCAGACATGTTCACATCCTGCTGTTTGAGATTAACCAAGTTTGACACTACAGAATATAATCTCTAAATGTCATTAGTATAAAGTAACTTTGCCTGACTCCATATCTCAACATAGCTTTTGCATGCTTTATAAATAGGTGAAGTTGAGGATTAATTGTTTGCCATAACATACGATATAATAATGCATCAATTTGTTAAGTAGATTTATTTGTTTCGATATCCTTAGCCCTAGTAGTTAAGTGATTTGTTAGGCCTTGACCTATACACCTTAATTCAACAAAGACAACTTATAAGGTATAATTAGAATTACCTACTAATTTTTAGTCATAATTAAGGGAAGAGAAATAAAGGGAAGATCACCTGATTAAGAACAGGATTCTGTAGGAGCCATGATGCACCAAGTTTGAATGAGTCAACTAGGAAGGGGCATGAGCAAAATTGAGTTTTGGTGGCTTTAGGGAAGACTTGAATGTAACTAGGAACGGAAAATTCTGGTGGATTATGAGTTTGTTGGTGCTAGAGGTGATAGGTCATGTTCGTCGGAGAGAGAGATCGGTAAGAGACAGCTTTCTGACAACTTTTGATGACAACAAAAAATGATTGATTGGCATTGTCTGAACAAATTAGCATTGACGGTGAGATGAGATATAAACTGGAGAGGGAGATCGGAAAAATAAACCATCAAATCAATGGGCGACGTATGAAGCCATACGGAGTAGCAATCGATGGCGAGATTCTAAGGTTTTACCTTCAAGTGAGAGAGGAACAGACTGGTGATGTTAGATTTTTTATCCAACACCAGAGTAATGTAATTTAAACTTTGCCTAAAATTAATCAGAAAAAATCAAAAAAATTTAGAGATATCCTAAAATCCTAACTCTGATACCATGTAAAAATCAGAGAAGAACCTTTTGTTTTTCTTACTTTGAAAAAGTACATACACAAATAAATAGTTGATACTTCAACCTAGAATAGGAAACACAATCAATAACTTACTATTTTACAACTTTCTATTTTATCACTTACTAAAACATCCAATGCACCTTATATAAGATTCAACCTATATCCATTCTTCCTAACAACTTATATATAACTCAATAAAGGTTAATGTAGCCCAAGAATCTAATAGGGGTAAAAGTAAGAGTAGAGAGCCCCATAATAGAGACAAGTTCAAGGGGAGATCAGAGTCTAAAAGCAAGATCGTTTTCCATTATTGTGACAAGCCCAGCCACATCTAAAGATATTGGAGAAAAAGAAAAAGTGATTTGGTCAAAGAGAAGAAAGAAAATGGTGAAAAATTTGAGCAGCAAAAAGAAGAGAAAGACACCACAATAATTGCAACAAGTGAGGAAGACTTACTCTTCATTAGTGATCAAGGATGTTTGAACCTTGCTTATGATGATTGCACTTGGTTGATTGATTTGAGTACCTTATATCATCTTACTTCACACCGAGAATACGTCTCATCCTACATTAGCAAAGATTATAGCTATATGAGGATGGGAAATGATGGCTCATCTAAGATTGTGGGCATGAGTACGGTGTGCTTAGAATCATCCACTGGTTGCCAATTAGTGTTAATAGATGTCAGACATGTGCTCGACATCAGGTTGAATTTGATTTTAGCAGGTGTGCTTGATGATGATGGATTTTCTAGCAAATTTAGTGCGGGAAAATGGAAGCTTACTATTTAATAGTGACCTAAGCTATTAAGTAGAGATACTTATATGTGTTGCAAGCTAAGTTGTGTCATGGAGATGCTAATGTGATTAATGATTCCTCCAGCAAGTTGTGGCACAAGAGACTTTGTCACATGAGTAAAAGAGGTATGCAAATCTTTCCAAAGAAACAATTCCTCCGTGAATTGCAAGGTATGTCTCTAAGATCTTGTGTTGATTGTTTGGCTAGAAAACAACATAGTGTTTTATTTAAATCGTGTTCCTTGTTTAGAAGAAAGCATCCTTTAGATCTTGTTTATGCTAATATTTATGTTATGGATGTGAAATCACATTTTGGTGCACTTTACTTTGTCACTTCTGTTGATGATTTTTCTAGAAAACTATGGGTCTTTGTGTTGAAAACTAAAGATCAGGTACTATTGGCATTCAAGGAGTTCCAGGCTAGAGTTGAGAGAGAAACAAGCAAGAAGCTCAAAAATTTCAGAGCCGATAATGGTGGTGAGTACACGGGGCCATTTGAAGAATATTGCAAGGCCCAGGGTATCATGCTTGAGAAGACACCCCTTAGGACACCTCAGTTGAATGAATTAATAGAAAGAATAAACATAATAATTGAAGAAAGGGTTCGATGTATGCTTTCTTATGTAAAGTTGCCAAAGTCCTGTTGGGTGGAGGCAATGTTTACAATTGTCTACCTCATCAATCAAACTCCTTCCATTCCACTTGATGGTGATATTCCAAAAAGAGTGTGGATTGGGAGAGATGTTTCTTATAAGCACTTAAGAGACTTTGAGTGCTTAGCATATGCTCATATTTCGAAGGATGAGAGGTCCAAGCTTGATAGCAAAGTCCAAGCCATGCATCTTTCTTGGCTACTCCGGAGATGAATTTGGGTACAATTTGTGGGATCTAGTTGGTAAGAAAGTGGTCAGAAGTCAAGATGTTGTGTTTATAGAAGACAAGACAATTCAATTCTATAAAAAATCATAATAGCCAGAGTCTTCCCCACCTACCATAGTCAACCAAGATCTAATATTTTACAAGGTTGTTCAGAGAGAACAACAGCAAGATGTGCAGGAAGATGGCTATGATGTCAGTGATGGTGATGATGAAAATGAAGAGCCATCAGTTGTACAACCTACTACACTACCTGAACCTCAATTGAGGAGGTCCAATAGATAGAGCCAAGCTTCTTCCAAACATCCAACTAGTAAGTCTGCATTACTGACTGACAAGGGAGAGTAAGAGAGATATGAGAAGTCTATTTCAGATGTGCACAGCAAGGAGTGTTATGATACCATGCAAGAAGAGATTAAGTTCTTGCATGAGAATCACATTTATGACTTGATTGAATTGCCTAAGGTCAAGAGAGCACTCAAGAACAAGTGGGTGTTCAAATTGAAGACTGAAGAAGATGGTACACCACCCAATATAAGGCAAGAATAGTTGCAAAAGGCTTCAACCAGAAGAAGTTGTTGACTTTAATGAGATTTTCTCTCCAATTACGAAGATGTATTCAATCCAGGGTGTTCTTAGTTTGGCTGCTAGCATGGATTTGGAAATTGAACAACTTTATGCGAAAACTGCATTCCTCCATGGTGATCTTGAGGAGGAAATTTATATGGAGCAACCTAAAGGCTTTAAGGTTAAGGGAAGTGAAAAACTTGTGTGCAGCTTGAAGAAGAGCTTGTATGACTTGAAGAAGGTGCCTCAACAATGGTATAAGGTTTGAGTCCTTTATGTTATACCATGGTTTTCACTAAACACATACCAATTATTGTGTGTTTGTGAAGAATTATATTGGAGGTCATTTTCTTAGTCTTTTGTTATATGTTAATGATCTGTTGAATTTTGGTCATGATACTAAGAAGATTGCTAGTTTGAAGAAGGCATTAAGTAAGTCCTTTGCAATAAAGGACCTTGACCCTACAAAGCAAATTTTAGGCATACAAATTTCCAGTAATAAGAAGAACAAGAATTTATGGCTATCACAGGAAAGGTACATCGAGAAGGTGCTACAAAAGTTCAATATTGACAAGGCTAAACCATTGAGTTCTCTACTTACAAGCCACATGAAATTAAATTCCTATCAGTGTCCTACAAGTGATGAAGAAAAGAAAGAGATGAAGAGACTTATACATCAACCATAGGAAGTTTGGTATATGTCATGGTGTACATGATGCCGGATATAGCTTACGCCATTAGGTTTGTTAGCAGGTTCATGAGTAATCCTAGAAAGGAGCATTGGCAAGCAGTATGTTGGTTTTTTTAATTGTAGAAGCAACAAAAGAACAGCAGAAACAGAAGGTTTTTGTGTTTTATGAAATGACATATCTCATTCATTGATAAAATGCTTTATTTATACATGAATTTGAAGCAACTAACTCCATAAAAATATGGAAAAACATTTATAAAATCTGCCACTAACGGTTTTTTTTTTATCCTTAAGAATATGGAGCTAAAAATCATAACAAAAATTTGACTTCTTCTTGTTACCACAGCTGGCGTATCAGACTGCAGTAATAGAGCATAATCCTTCACTCCTCCTTGCTTCGTTTGATTGATGACAAACTTTTCCTCCATCCAATTGAGAAAGAAATTTTTTGTTCTTCATCTTGACAGTTAACATATTTGCTCCACCAGGATCAGATACTGAGCAACAGTTGTCTTTGAATACCACCGAGTATCCTTTTTTAACTAACTGACCAACACTTAGCAAATTTTGGTCAATTTCAGGAACAAATAAGACATCTTGAATAAGTTTTATACCTGAATCTCCTTTGATTGCAACTGTCACTTTGCCTTTGACAGAGATTTTTTTCCCATTCCCAATTCTAACTATGGAAATGTCTGTTTTTTCAAGGTTCATGAGCAGCTTTTCATCATTTTCCATATGGTTTGTGCAACCACTGTCTATGAGCCAGCAATCACTACCCTTTTCTTTTGTAAAGCAAGTAGCTACAAACAACTCCTCCTCCTCTTTTTGATTACCAACTCGTGCCTCTCCTTCTTGTTGGTGTGTTTTGCTTCTACAAACCTTCTCCATGTGACCCAATTGATTGCATTTTCTACATTTCACGTCAGGTCTCCACCAACATTTTTCTAGTGTGTCATTTGTCTTCTTACAGTATTGACAAGGAGTTCTTTTGTTACTACTGCCATCATGGTTTGTGTTGTTATTTCTTCTGTTCTTGCCTTCATCTTGAGTCTGCACTCTTGCTTGTAAAGCGCCTTCCATAGACCCCTCTTCTCTGATTGCTCTTCTTTATTCTTGTGCCTGCAATGCATTCAATAACTCTGTAAGAGAAATTCTGGACAGATCCTTAGATTCCTCCAAAGAAGATATCTTTGATTCAAACCTTTTAGGTAATGTAACCAATATTTTCTCAACTACTCTTCTATTAGAGAGATCTTCACCTAGCAATCTTACCTTGTTAACAATAGCCATCAGATTGTCAACATAGTCTTTGATAGTTTCTGAGTCTTTCATCTTCTGCAACTCAAACTCTCTCCTCAAGTTTAACACTTGCATGTTCTTTGTTCTGTCATTTCCTTGAAACTCCTCCTTAAATAGTCCCATATTTGCTTGGCTGTCTCAAGTTTCATAATTCTTATGAAAATCTCTTCAGAAACTACAGAATGAAGGCTTGTCTTTGCTTTGAACTTCTTGGCTATTTCTTTACGATGATTCTTGATTTGAGTCATAGTTGGATTTGCGAGCAATGGTGCTGATCCATTTTCATGCTCTACTGCTTCCCAAAGGTCACAGGCCTGTAAATAAGCTCTCATCCTTACAGCCCATGTGTGATAATTTTCTCCAGCCAACATTGGTGGTGCTACAAGGGAGAAACCATTTGATGCCATTGTAGATATTATGAGGTTTTTGTGTTTGTATTTCTACTGGAAAAAGAGGGTTCCTCACAGGTTTTTCTCTTCACTCAAGCTAGTCCCTTAAGATCAAGTTGTGCTCTGATACCAATTGTTGGTTTTTTTAATAGTAGCAGCAACAAAAGAACAGCAGAAACAGAAGGTTTTTGTGTTTTATGAAATGGCATATCTCATTCATTGATAAAATGCTTTATTTATACATGAATTTGAAGCAACTAACTCCATAAAAATCTGGAAAAACATTCATAAAATCTGCCACTAACAGTTTATTTTATCTTTAAGAATCTGGAGCTAAAAATCATAACAGAAATTTGACTTCTTCTTGCTACCACAGCTGGCGTATCAGACTACAGTAATAGAGTATAATCCTTCTCAGTTAAATGGATTCTCAAGTATCTTAGGGTACTTCCACAGTGTGTTTATGCTTTGGTCCTAGATTGCCTGTGTTAGATGGCTACACAGATGCTGATATGTGAATGGATATTGATTCAAACAAATCTACTTCTGGATACTTGATGACATTTGCAGAGGGAGCAATATCATGGCAATCAAAATTGCAGAAGTATGTTGCTTTATCAACTATAGATTCAGAATATATAGCAGTTATTGAAGCGGGCAAGGAGTTAGTGTGGATAAGATATTTTCTTAAGGAGTTGGGTTTGAACCAAAAGAAGTTCCTACTCCATTGTGACAGTCAGAGTGCCATCCACCTTACCAAGAATGCTGCCTACCATTCTCGAACCAAACATATTTAGAGGAGATATCATTAGATTCGAGAAGCGGTAGAAGACAAGTTGTTTGAGTTTGAGAAGATTCACACCGATCTCAATATATTAGACATATTGACGAAAACCTTGCTAGAAGAGAAACTTGTTGCTTGCCAGAAGAAAGTGAGCTTGGTCGAGCCTCCTAAGTACAAGTGAGGGGGAGCTATATTGTGTTAATCCCTCCTACTTGGAAGAAAAGTTTATTAATTTGGACTAATTTCGTGTATTATACCATATGAGTGTTACTTTATATGATGATATTTTGTATTGATTTGAAATGTTAACTTTACCCCACTTTAAGTTGCTTATTAAAGGCAAAATGGGGAAGAAAATAGGTATATAAAGGGGATATATTGCTAGAAATCAGATGAGTGAGTAGGTGTGAGAGCCACAAGAGCACTCTATTGCGTATAAATGGGTAAGAGAGAGATAGAGAGAGAAAGTGCATATTAAAATTTTCTCTGACCCCAATCAACGACTAAACTACCTCCAATCGGGATGAATTTTTCATATGTTGTTCCTGGGCTTTGTCTTTTTACATCTAGTAGTCAAAATCTGATTAGAAGTTCTCTAAATTGTTATTTTCTGCCCAATCCTCCTTGTCTATGAATTTGTATTTTGCCACCTTGGGGTGATGTGTTTTGTTGTGTCAAGGAGCTTTCTTGATGATTGTGTTTACCTTTGGCTGAGCTAGGGAAGAACAATTTGTCGTAACCATTTGATTTTTGTTGATTAGTGAAAGTTTTGGTACCATTTATTAACGGTCCCATAGTTTTTCCTCACATTAGGTTTTTCGCGTAAATCCTTAAGTTCTTTATAATGTTTAGGCTGATTATATTTGCATTATACTGTTGTAATTTTGGTTGGTATCAATTTCCCATCTAACTATACAATTTGAGAAAGGTTGTAGTTTGTTTCCACTTGTTGTTTCTATATTAGGTCCGCTTTCCTAACAATAGTAGAATTGACTAATTATCATAAACAATTTCTGTACTTGATAAGGGTAAGATTACGTACTAGTGGATCTCTTCGAATTTCACATTTCTATAGGACTTTCATTGAGTATTGTTATTATTGTTGTTGTTAGAATTGACTAATAAGAGAATTCAACAGTAGGTTCTATGATACGCAAAAATTAATAATTCTCATGCCTTTCTTGTTTTCTTTCATGTAAATTGAAGAGCTTTTAATATTTAGGTGTCTAAAGAATCTCATCCCAGAAAAATAGCAAAAGCAAAAAAAAAATATTGAGAAAAACACAAAAACCAACTTTAATTTTGTCAACTTGTACATTTTTAAAGTCAAGATGGTAAGATAAATACGGGAAACAGTCTCATAATCCAGTTTCACAAATTAAGCCATTTTGATAGACATTGTAAATCATGGATATGTTGAGGAGATTAACTATTTTTGTTTGAAGGCTTTACATTAACTCTTCCAAAAGTAGAAATCAATCTCTAAAATTAAGCAAGCATATTTGGGAGACGTATGAAGACATTTCTATTCAGTTTGCCTGTGATGTTTTAAGGGTAAAAAGAATATATGTTTAACACAAAATTTGTTCCTATGCACAACTGATCTCTAAATTTGCAGAAGTAAATCCAGAAATGGGTATTTGAATTGGCGGGGAAAAGAAAATTGAAGAATAAGTACAGATGAAATGCAGAGAAGCCTGACGAGGCTCAGGGAGGCTAGGCAAAATTATCAGCACTGGCATCTTTGGATGATGCTTACTAGGGAACCACATACTGCTCCAGTTGTTTCGTCTTATTCCTGTTCTTTAGCTTTCGGAAACCATTGGACTCAATCTGTCGGATTCTTTCTCTGCTTACGCCCATCGACTCACCTATCTCTTGCAATGTTTTCATCCTTCCATCATCCAGTCCAAATCTCATTCTGATAACCCGATTCTCCTTAGGACTAAGAGTGTCAAGAACCTTCTCTAAGTCCTGTTTCATAAATTGCTTCATCAGCAGATCTTCTGCTGTCTCTTCATCAGGATCTGCAATTACTTCCTGACGAAAAGAAAACTCCGGTATTTAGCAGGATTCAATGAACTCAACAAGGCAAGAAAAAACTGGACTACATAGGCTAGACCAGGAGAACAATGATAATAATGACTTACCGAAGGTTTGAGATCCATGTTAAGCCCAATCTTCCGATCAAGAGATCTTGGGGCTTTTGGAGTCAACAGGACAGCATTCAGCCTCTTCATAGAGAGCCCAGTTGCCTCTGCAACTTCCTCATCATCAGGATGCCTTCCATTTTCAGTGTACAATTGTTTTCTGGCTTCTTTGACTCTATAAGTTGCCTCTACCATGTGAAACTGTAAACCCAAGAAATCACAAATGAGAAGCTTATATGATGATGCACGTTGAATATGAATATGAATCCTTGATCCATGATATTTGCAAAGAAACAGAGAAACCGATTGTTCCATCTTAAAACTGCATTTACACAAATGTAGTTCAGTCACTGAAAGAAAAGCTTGCTAACTGAAGTAAAACTTACCGGTAATCTAATAGTCCTAGATTGATCAGAGAGTGACTTACGGACTGCCTGTTTAATCCACCAATGAGCATATGTTGAAAATTTAAAACCTTTTGAAGCATCAAACTTTTCTGCACCTCTTACAAGGCCTCGGCATCCTTCCTACGAATGGAAAACATGTTTCAGGCACTAAAAACATGGGAATTATAATATCTGGGAAGAGCATAGGCTCTTTCATTTTGTTGTTAATGTATGCATCCATGCTTGCATTGTACATATCTAATCCTAAGGAAGAGATGGGATATCATCCCAGTATTTTGATTGTATAAGAGTTGGTAAATACCTGAACAAGATCCTGGAGATTCAGCCCAGCTCCCTGATAATTTTTGGCGATTGAAATGACAAGACGTATGTTGCATTTTATCATTTTGTCTTTGCAGAAGGTACCATAGTTGAGACGCTTTCTCAAAGTTTTTTGATCGACTCCTGCAGCAGACGCCCACTGTGCAAAGGTGGGCTGACTGCCAAATCGGTCTACCAGCTCCCCATGGACCCTTTCAAGTTTCAGTAGATCCTAAGAGACATTAGCAAAAGATGAAAGATCAGACATATAGAGAGAGGGCATAAAACATGAAAATGCTTTAGAATAGGTGAAAATCTTATGTGGACTGCTATGATTACTTCATAGGAAGAATAATAAACTAAGCATGATGTTCATCCTAACTACAGACTACATAAAGGAATTAAATATATAATTATTTACTCTCGTTAAACTGTAATTTGGTTAGGCATGATAAAAGCAGAACACATCATTTCAGTACCCTAGATTAGGATTCACGTTATAGAACAAAAAAGAAGGTTCCTAAACATGATTCTTGCTACATACTATTGGACCTTATAGAATAGTGTTGATTCTAGCTGGCTTATTATCTATTATCTGTGATGCAAAATTCGAATTAGTTACTTTGACTAAAAGTTTTCGAATAATAAAACCAAATTATTACCCCAGTCCCCAGAGAGAAAAATCTCCAGCTAGAACAGAAAATGTTATGGTAATTTTTATGACACCTGTATGACCAATCACCCTTTGGCCAAGGGATGGAAGCTTAAGCGTCTAGCAACCTGGTCTTGGGTTTGACTCATGATACTCGGCTGGGTTGTGTATTGGGTATCAGGTATATTTGGAACTTGGGATCTCTTGCAATGAAAAGGGGAAAAAAAAAAGGCAAAATTGGCACCTGTATGGCCTCTGACAACTCCAATTCTTCAGAAGCTGTTAGAAGCTTGGAAGTGGAGGTAGTTGCCCTTAAGTAACGTAATGGATCAGTGTAGTCCACATCTTGTAAAGAACTACGCTTTTTCTTGCTTGTAGAACCAGACTTCACAGACATGGCACTTGCAGCAACCTTTTCAGATGCTCTTGCTCGCCTAGTTTTTCTCTCTTTTTGGCGACTAGATCTCACAGCTATACCTTCAAATAGTTGTTGCTCCAGAAGTGTTAAATCTTCAGCTGTTGGCTCCAAATATTCAGATTCTTCGATCGGGTATGGCACAGAGCATTCTTTTCTTGGTCCAGTTTCAGTTATATTATTGTCACCTATTATAATAGCACGTTCTTTTTCTGTAAGTAGAGACCACCTGGATGTGACATCATCAGCTGTGGAACGGTTTTCTGTTTGTGTAGAATTGTAGCTGTTAACTAGCATGGCTGCATCCTTTGCAACCTTGACAGCAGCTTTAGCAAGAATCACTGCTTCGGCAGCAGCAGCAGCAATGACAGCATCATCATTTCCAATGAGTGCTTCAGTGACTAAAGATGCTCCGCATGTAACCTACAAATAGATGGCATTTATATTTCCTTATTATACAGATAACTGGTCTTTTAACCTAAGAGATCATGTGGCAGTTAAGACAATAAAACAATAATTACACTATTTGGTTATAGGATCAAACAAAACTGGTACGCCAACAATTCAAAGAATGACAACAAATAGATCTTTTTACTAATAAGGGTGTACAACAAAAAAATGCAGGTTTGAAAAATAATGTGTTTTGAGTTTGAGTGCAGAAACTAACCCATGATCATTAGTAAACGTTTTTCTACCAAGATTAGCCTTAAAGGACCACAATACACTAATAGAACAAGTGTTACCTCCTTGGGTGGGCCAACTGCTCCTACATATTTCCATGGTTTGTCCGTATCAAATGAATTTGAATGAGCTTCTGAAGAAGATAATCTTAGCTTCTCTAGATCTAGCACCGTCGTTGATGTTGATATTGTTGGTGTTGCAGTTGACAAAACACATTCTGTTCTGAGAATAGTTAGCTCCCTACATTTAGCTGCAGAATCAACCAGGGTTACATGATTAGAAGAATACGGCCATGATATATTTATACTACTCCGCCAAACATGAGAACAGAAAACCCTCAGCAGTCGCAGCAATCTGTAACAATAATCAAGCTATTAGCGAAGTCATGTCGCATTTCCTTCGTCAATGAAAGTTATTTTTCTCCGAAGGAAAAGCTCGAATCCGTGGATTTTGTTAAATTTAGGCCGACAGAAAAAGGCTAGTCTGATGATGATAAGGAAGATCATTGTGACGGGTGTTAAGCGACTATTTCACCACAATAGCTTAAGCTGTTGTGTGAGATCAACTCAATTAGTTTTATGTATTCTCTAACACACCCCCTCAAGTGAAAGCTCTTTGGGCTTGAAACTTGCACTCTGATACCATATTAAGTGACCATTTCACCACAATAGCTTAAGCTGTTGTGTGAGGTCAATTTAATTGATTTTATATATTCACTAACAACGGGAATTGCCTCACGAAGATAGAGAATGCAAACATTGGGCACTCTACTAGAGAATGATTGCCTGCCAAGCAAGCAAGCAAAACATGTTTGAGATAGATGATTTAGGAAAAGGCGACGTCTTTTTTATCAGATGGATGCTGCTCGCAAAACAGATTGTCGAACTGCCACTTTCTGAAACTAAAAGATACTCATCTAAATTATCATTGAAAAGCATATCAGAATCACCGACAGACATCTAAATTCTTAAATAAAAATAAGAAAAATATCCAAGCTCTAACCCACACCATAGGAAGGGCAGTAGTCAAACCAAAATATACCACAGATTTCTATCAAGACAGAGACATTTCCCATTGCAAAGCCAAACAAGGCGATGGATACTAAGACTAAGCCAGCACAGTTCAGATTGAAACGGGGAAACCGAATCAATTAAAAAGGGAAGAGAGGGTAACTCACCGGTACTATGATGAAGGTTAGCTCTGAAATGGATAGAGAATGCGTCAGGTTGGCACTTAAACTGTGGCAAAAGACAAGACATCCCCCACCCTTTCGGTCTTCTACGACTACAAAAATCCTACTACTATATGTGTTTGCTTCAATGAACTGTCAAATGTCCACATAAGACAGCTATAACAATCACTACAGAGATGTGGAAGAAGAAGAAGAAGAGAGGAAGAGGAAGAAGAAGTGGGGGTGTGGCTGTGATAAAGCAACGGATAAGAGCAGCGAAGCCGAAGGCAGAAGGCCTTTCAGCTCAGCCCAATTCCTTTATGTTTTTTATTAATGAAAATAGATTTAAAATTAATATTTTTTTTTTCATTCTACTGCATTAATTATACAATTCTTGATATAAAAGAGACTAAAATTCTATATTTCTAAGATGATTGCCTCATTTTATTAGGATAATTTCCTGGTTTTAAAGTATAACTATAAACTATTTGCATTATTTTATATCAAGTTAGTGAAATGATTTTAAATAATTATATTTTAGATTGAATTTAAATGTGAACGTCTCAAAATCTAAATTTGATTTTTTAATTTTCAAATTATTCTGATAAAATTTTAAAATAATAATAATTTTTAATTTTAAATATAACAAATTACAAAAAATACTTGAATCTAATAAAATTTTGCAATGATCAATACGATTCAACCGTAAAAACCTTAAACTTTCTAAGTTTTTGATTTGATATAATTTAATAATTTTTATTATTAAAAACTGATTAGTTTATTGGTTAATCAGTCAATTTTTATAAATTAATAAATTCTTATAAATTAAAATAAATCAATTTAATTTTTATTTAATAATCTTTTTAAATTTATTTTCAAATTTTTATAAATAAGAATAATTGCTTTTAATCATATTTAAAATTTAAAATTTTTTAAATTTTTAATAGGTTTTATTACAATCTAATAATTCTTTTAAATCTTAATTTTATTTTCTTATTTAATTTTTAAAACAATAAAAATTTGAGTAAACCTGGGTCATATCTTTAGCCCATCACCAATGCTTAGAAATGTTAAAATTAGTTTGGCCCGTCCGGCTTGTTTTTAACCTGAATTGACCAAGATACGAGCAAGCCAAGAGTCGATCATATCAATTATTATTTTTAAAACGATATCATTTTGTTAAAAATGACATCATTTTAAAAGTTTTGGCCTAACAGACTAACCCGTGCCTTAGCTCATTGACATCCATACCAAGGCTACTTTTACTATACAAAACGATATCGATTTGAAAGTTTTGGACCAACAGGCTAGCTTACTCATTGAAATTCCTACCAATGCTACCTTTTTTCTTTTTTTTGAATACATAGGAAAGAAAATTGAATAAAAATGCTACAAAAGACTACAGTCGTAGGTATACCAACGCTATCTGTACTATCCCTAAGGCTCTGTTTGGTTGAGGGGCTGAGGATGGAAGGAGATGGAACGTAACACGCTTCCATCGTTTGGTTGAAGGTTTCATAATAGAATGAAATGGAATAGGATGGAAGCGGAGAGTTTTATGTTACGTTCCATTTCATCTTAAACAGTGAAAGTAAGAAACCTCTGATTCGGAGGGTTTAGGATAGAACGTAAACTAATAAATGTATACTACCTAATATACCCTCAATAATTTTTCATAATACCAACTGTGACCAAGTCATAATATTATATT
>JAOQMS010000002.1:11120463-11149917 GCA_027563885.1 Erythroxylum longipes
TGTTTATGTTGTATCAATTAGTTATAAAACAAAGTGGATCGTTGTGTTATTGATTTTCTGTTTATGTTTTAAAAAAATAAAAATAAAAATAAAATACATACCGACTTTTAAGTGCTAAGTGATGTGGCACGCCACCTTCGCGGGGCACGGATTCGGATATCATTATCGATATCGGGTTCGGATCTAACGAGAGTGGGGTGTTACAGTTTAACCACTGACTCAGCTACAGACAACTTAAAAATTAAGTTTTTAAGTCAAATCATCTCTGAAATAGCCCCAAAGTTTTTAAAATTTTTAATTTAGTGATCAATATTTTAAAATTTTAATAATTTAATTCAAAACGTTAGTTTCTTTAATAATTTACTGTTTTAACTAACAAAAAAATTGTTGTTTAAGTTATGTAATTGTTCATTTAAAAAAATAATGACCATTATTAAATTATTGTAGAGATGATTTTTTCAAATAAATATCGTAAACAACAAAGATGTCATTTACTAAATTAATCAGTTGCTATCAAAATTAAAATTTTAAACTAAACTGTTAAGATTTAAAAGATTTACGAAAACAAATTCTAAAAGTTAAAACATTTTAAGGTATGTTATCAATTACTTAAAAGGATGAGAGCATAGTTATCCCAAAAACATGTAAACCTCATAATTACCCTATCCTTCTGCTTCCTTTATGTGTAAATTTTCGAAAATTTGCTATCCTTCCATTTTTCTGCAAGTCTCGTATTTTTCTGATGTCAAATCATTCGGAACTTTTGTAATTTCTTTAATTGTTCTGAAAAATCACTAGCAACGAGCTCACCACCTGTTTGAAGAAATTACCCAACGAATAACCAAATACTTGAATCAACGTTTGATGGTTATTGATATGTGGCTGCTGTGAATGTGGTTGATTCAAATTCAGTCATCTTTTTATCGTATCTTCTTATGCTGAGCTAGTCCAAATCTGATTGTCTGAACTCAACAAGTCATCAATTGTGGCTACTATTTCCAAAGCTATAATTTTTGCATGGTGGGACTGCATTGTATCTGCAAAATCAATGGCTTCTTCTATCTGCTTCCACTGCCATTTTGCCAGTTCCCTGCCAAGACCTTTATCTTTTCTAACAAAATCTGCAGCTTCTAATTACTCTATAAAACCCGTAAAGCAGCTTTATCGTTACCATCATAGTTATCGTAATGATAATCGTAGTAAAGTTATTGCTTGTGATGATGGTGGTGTAAAACTCCGCAGTGCAGACCTGGTGGCCATGGAGTACGCTGATCTTAAACTCACGGATAGAATTTCTGCGGTAATGGAATTTTCTACATAACATCAAGTTTCTCCTTTAATATTGTTTGTTTTTGTTTCTTTTGAAGATATTTGGCAATTGCTTTTGTGCATAATAAAAATGATGGGTGGAGTTGTTAGAAACACTGTCTTAATATAGTTTTTAAGGTAATACTTCATTTTCTTCACCGTTGCCTTTTCAATGCTGGTAACTAAAGGTTGGTATGTCTCAATTGCAGGAAGTGGGTCATGTTAGAATCAGGCAACATGTTAACCCTCTGAGTTCCTCTTTCTCTGTAAGTCATTCGAGACCATTTTGAGTATAAGTTACTGCTAACATATGTTGACTATTCTCTAATTCTAATTTTAACTAAATCTGTATTTTGGACATTTACCTTATTGGCAAAATTATACTAGGTGCCAGCAGAAATACCTGATTGGAACAAAATCTTCAAGGACCCTACTTTGCCACTAATGGTGGATATTGGGAGTGGTAAACTTTTACTACTTTTGCTTGCTACTATATTATTTCATTACGTGATACTATATGGAAACCTTTCCACTTCTCTGTTTCACTGAAAATGAAGGGTTTCATATGAAGTAGATTTATAGTTCAATGGTGACATTTACACCATGAAAATATTAACTTTCCTGGAATATGAGTTGAGTGATTTTAGTTCATTCCAATGGCTATTACAAGTGTTTGTTCTGAAGGTCAATAAGCACTAAAAATATTGAACTTATTTTAAAAGTACGTTTGGCCTAACAAATGACTGAAATTTTCAGGTAGCGGCAGATTTCTGATATGGCTTGCCAAAAGGAAACCTGATTTAGGAAATTATTTGGGGCTTGAAATTCGAAAAAAAGTATGGGAATGAAAATTTTGGGTACTATTTAGCAATCCGTTTTGGAATTAATATTTTTTTGCTCGGTCCTATTTTTTCATGCCTATTACCTACACTTCTTTATCATTTTTGTGGCGATGCTTCTAATGTTAATGCAGCTAGTCAAGCGTGCTGACCTCTGGGTGAAAGAGCTAACTCTTGGTAACATGTATGGTTTCCAAACAAATCTTATTTTGGGTCGGGAATGAGACATATCATGGTAATTTTATTGGCTTATTTAACAAGGCAATTCAAACTTATTGCAGACATTTCCTGTTTGCAAATGCTACCGTTTCTTTCAGACAGCTTGTTCTCTCGTATCCAGGACCCTTGATGACAGTTTCAATATTGGTGAGATCACTCGTGGCCCTGATTATATTATATGTCAGTATGAATATACTGTGATGCAAGAGTAAAGTTCCAAAGAAGTCCTTCTAAAATAGTACTTGAGTCACGTATACAACTATATATGCAGTGCCCAGATCCGAATTTCAAGACAAGGCATCATAAGAGAAGGGTTCTGCAGACGCCATTGGTTGATTCTATCATCAGTCAGTTGGCCCCTGGAGGGAAGGTAAGTGCTCTAGGCTTTTCTTGTATAACAAACACTTTAACATTTTTTAATGTTTGTTTCTCTAATTCTTTTATCATTGTAAAAATCTTCATTCTTCTCTGTCGTACTTTCCTAAGAAGTTAACTCTGATGTTTTTAATCCCAAGCTGGTTGGAAATGATCTTAGGGTGCAAAAAGAAGTTCAGATTAGGGTAACCAGATTAATCTATAGCTGTAGAATGGAAATGAATCCACGATACCTGATACTGCACCCCATGTTCCATTGTGTCAGAACACTTTCTTCAATTCTGTTGAGATAGCTGCGGAGAGTGCAATATGCAGTCATGTTCTTGAGCAAATTATGGGGATTAGTTTGGGCTGCTATAATATAATTGATGTCCATATGCTTGTCACAGTGATGGAAGTTAAATCATCACTTGTGAAGGGCAATACAGGTTAACTGGGGACAATATGGAAATATGAAGTTTAATGGTTGAGGTCATGGTTGACTTAAGTTCTGTTGGTACGATACAGGCATGTAAATGTATGATAAAATGTACATGTCTTCATGAATGCAAGCTCCAATCACTTAGCATTCTTCTGCACACAGAAAAACTCCATTGGTCTACATGAGAGGAGACAACAATTATCTTTCTTTGCTTTTCTACATGTTCACTTGACTCAACTTTTTCCACGGAATAGGTATTCATGCAGTCTGATGTGCTAGAGGTGGCTCTTGACATAAGAAATCAATTTGATGCCAAGTCAGATGAACTTGAAAATTTCGATGAAATGGACCAAAATATACTGTGCGACAGTGATGGCTGGCTTTTGAATAATCCAATGGGAATAAGGACTGAAAGAGAAATCCATGCAGAATCAGAAGGTTCAAAAGTATATAGAAGGTTATACCATAAGCGAACATAACCAACTGGTAAGCTTCTGTGCAGATTAGAATGTTGCAAGCTCCATTGACAAAATCTTCTTCTGAAGCATTCAACTCTAAAGATTTGTTAATAGCTGGTTTTTATAGAGACACGGTTCTAGGCTTGTTGTCTTTTGTTTATCTCTTCGTAGATCCCATAATCTTCATTTGCTGATTACCTCAAGGACCAACTTCATTGTACAAGTATCTTTTTATTGGTTTCTTATGCAGTGGGTGAGAATCCACTATATTACCACTCATGTAGTGGGTGAGAATCCATTCTGTTGCCACTCTCAAAATCTGGAGAACGACTATCCCTTTATTCTCATAGTGATCGTGCATTTTCATGTTTAATAAACAATTAAAACAATCCAGTAAAAAATACCATTAATATATGATGTTTGAAAAGTTTCAGTAATTCACATATGTGGCGTTCTCTATAACCAATTGTTCAGCATTTACGGTTTTTTTTTCAAAACTATTTTTAAATATTTAAATAATAGAACACGATATTATTAGAATTATCATAAACAAACAAGCGGAGTGAAATTGGTCTATACTGATACATCACTAATTCACTTTTATTTGCTAATTAGATGCAATTAATGCCTCACGTTAAATTAATATTTACTCACAAATGTTTGCTTAACACACGGGCAATTGAATGTGTGAAAAGATATGGCAAACCGAGTCTCGAGGTAGGTCTGTCGACCTCACGTCACATCTCATATAAACGCGTAATCTTATATGTAATAATGCATGATTAGAACCTACCATCTTCAATTCATCGGCAATCTCAGACACGTATAGCTCTGGTATTTTTCTGTTCACGTTTTCTAGTTCATGTCGCTTTCTCTGCTGCGTATTTGTCATTGGACATTGTTGGTGTTTTGGTCCCCTGCGCTTGCTTTCTTCACAATTTCTCCCATATTTTCTGGGTTTACTCTCCCTGTCTGTTCAGCTCTTGGTGTGTAAATTGGTGATCATACGTTTTCTGGTTTCATTGGATTAATCTTCTGGTATGAAAGGGCTTGGCTTTTTGTGTTATAGGGTAAAATATGGTTGATTCCTGATTATTTGAAGCTTAATCTTTTATTATCTTTTTAAAATTGAGACTCAATGTTGATAATCGAATAATAAATTCTCAACTTTTCAATAACTCCTATTGCATATTAGTAACTCCTATTCTTATTTGTAATTAATCATCATTGTCTCTAAGGTTAGATTTGCAATTTGAACTAACTGCGCATGAGATGAGATATCCTTCAAGTTTCGTATAATAGCTTCTTTCTGATGTATGTTTTGTTGTGTCTTTTAGATTATGTTTTGTTATGTCTTTAGATTTGGCTTTCTTTTTCTTTATGAGATTAGCAGTAAGTTGAGTATTTTAGGAACTAGATGCAACTCGGGATATTTGTATATTATGGCTCCGTGAAAGTTTTGTAACGGTGAAGAGTCTCAAACAGCCTAACCTTCAGGTTCTGTAGTATCAAACAATTGAAATGGGTGGTGGAAAGGACAAGCAAGACCATGATTCTTCGGACAAAGGTATTCTTTCACATCTAGCTGCATATGCTGCTGGTGGTGGTGGTGGACACTATCCCCCACATGCCTATCCTCCTCACGGATATCCTCCGCAAGGGTATCCACCATCTGGATACCCACCTCCTGCTGGATACCCTCCTGCTGGATACCCTCCTACTGGATACCCTCCTCCTGGCTATCCACCCCCTGGAGGATACCCTCCAGCTGCCTATCCTCATCCTGGCCCGTCAGCACCATATCCTACCGGTATGTTACTGAGCTGATATTTAGCAGATTCTGGTTTTGGCCAGGGTTGTTCATAATAAACATCTTTCTTTTATTAATGTCCATGGTGGTACAAGAGAGTAGAGTAAGAATATCGGTCTTAATCATTTGTTATTTGTTCCTAAACCAAGTATCTTGTTATTATGATGAACAAGGCAGCTATTAGCATTACTTATATGTGCATCAAGGCATTCTTGTTGCTACCTTGTTTCTAAGTGGCTGTTTTTGTAATTTTTTAAAAGACTAAATGATCAAACCAGTATGAGAAATGTCTAAACAATTTGCTCAACTTATCCTGATTCTGTTGAAGGTTCTCTACTTTGTTTACTAACTCTCTGTTTGTTTTACTATATTGAAAGTTTTAGAAAATGATCCAGTGATAAACTGGGTACGACTTACTCTGAATTGAATTTCCTGCTAATAAGAAGATTATACAATTTTCCATACAAACTGTTGACCTCATAAAGCTTGGAATTCATATGCTACTCACGACTACATTTGGTGAATTCACACTCCATTTGGATTCGTTTTGATCTATTGTTACAGGGCATGGGCATGGGCATGGATCTGGTATAGGGGCATTGTTAGTTGGGGGAGCAGCTGCTGCAGCAGCTGCATATGGTGCCCATCATGTTGGACATGGAAGTTACCATGGGTTTGGCCATGGAAAGTTCAAACATGGCAAATTTAAGCATGGGAAATTTGGAAAGCGTTGGAAGCATGGCATGTTTGGAAAGCACAAGGGAAAGTTTTTCAAGAGATGGAAGTGATTGCCCGTGAGGAAGGGACTAATTCCTCTTACCAATATATATTGATTTGGCTGTGTAACTAATTTGCCCTTTCCTAGACATTTTCGATTCCTGTAATATGCACAGGTGATTGTGATTGTTGAAAAAATGCCTTTTGTATGTATATAAGCGAGAGCTACTTCTTACATCTACATGGGATTGAAAAAAAGAAGAAGTGAATTTGATCTCTCTAGCAATTGCAACAGCATAGATACGTTTTATGGAATAAACTAGAAAGGAATTCAGTGTCTCTGATGTATAAACTAGTTCCTTGAAAGATTATTGTAGCATGAATTAGCAAATGATCTTGGGATTAGTATGACGAAATTTGACGAATAGCGTACAGATTATGCCTTTTGAGCATTCTTTGAGGATGTCACAGTTTGATTAGTGGATTAGGTACAAGTGCTTCTGCTTCTAACTGCGAGAGTCCATTTGAGAAAATTTATGAACAAATTGATTGTTGGTGCCAATGATGAGAATTGTTCCGACGTTCTTGCATCCGATATGATTACATTTGATAGAAGGAAGGTTTTAACCTCGTACATCAAGGTTTTCAGGTTATGAGCTTATTAATGAATCCTACATAGTACATACGCAATTGTACGAGAACTTGTCCTAATTTCCTAAATCTCCAAATTTAGAATTTTGGTGTCTTTCAATTGTTAACTAAATTCACCTAAATAAGCACCCTATCTAATTTGTAATTTTGAAATATATATATTATTTTGAAAAAGGCACATATTAACTAGAATCAGCTAGTACTGAATGACAGCCAATCTGGGGGAAATCCCTAAGAGACGATAGGTTCGTTATAGGATTTCACATATGAAGCGGTAGAATGCGCATAACTAGTGTAGGATCTATGCACCCAATGTGGGATAAGGCGAGGCAGACCTTGCATTAACATTTTAATATCTGAATAAATAGGCATCAAAGAGACCGGGTAATCTTCTTCTCTAGTGACAATTAAAATGTTTGAAAGGGAGTCCCCAATCACCTGCCCAACCTTAAACTTCCGCTCACGGGCAAGTTCTAGAGCGAAACGCAAAGCCTCATCTTAGCAGCATGGGGGTCAACGATTCCCTCCCATTTCTTAGCTTGTGCTAACAAAAACTCTCCAGCAGCAGACACCATAATCACACCAATACCAGCCACTCTGTTACGAACTGAAACAGACCCATCAAAATAAATACTTAAGGTATCTGTCTTAGGGGTTGAAATGCATGGCCATGAGTTGCAGCTTGTGATGAGATCTGCACCAAAGCAGTCACGCCAACCGTTCATCCATACTGTAGTCGCAACCACGATATCCCAAGCTGAAGAGGAGTGATCAAACAACAACACATTTCTGTGATGCCAACTTGTGTATGATAAGAAAGCAAAGAATTGAAACAGCTTCGTGTCCCAAGTCATTAACATCTTGAGCAGCCAACAGCCTGATTCTTCTAAATCCAAATCAGTGATAAGAAGATGCAAACTAGATGGTTGCCAAATCTGCATTTGAAATAGGCATGTGAGCAACGTGTGCATCGACGTCGGAGGCAAGGCCGAGCACAAAACACACATAGGGTTTGGCAGCATATTTCTTCGATGAAGATTAACTTCAGTGGCCAAGGAGTTTGTTGCAAACCTCCAAAGATAATGAATGATCTTGGGAGGCAGTTTAAGACTCTAAAGTCTCTTCCACGCCTTAATTCTCCCAACATCAGTCTCACTCGGACCTGAGATATCCTGGGATAAAGCTAAGTAATATGTAGACTTAACCGTATGACACCCCGACCTAGTATGCCCCCATATCCAACAATCCTCAGACTTAGTATCACCCAAAGGAATAGACATAATTTGTTGCACTACGGAGGTCGGGAAACCCTAAGAAAGGAGCTCATAATTCCACGATGACGACCCAAAGTCTATTAGTTCACTCATTGTACTATATGTTGGCAAAATCCTTGGAGTTAAGTAAATACGGAAGTGGGGTGATGGCAGCCAAGAATCAGTCCAAATACTTGTACTCCTGCCATTAAAAATCCTTTTGCCACAACCACCATCAATGAGTTTCTCACCATATAGAATACTCCTCCAAAGCCATGAGTCTTTGCTACTAGAAGTACATCGAATAAAATCCACACTGGGGTGATAACGAGCTTTCAATACACGAGCTAACAAGGAAGACATATTAATGTGCAATCGCCAAGCTTGTTTGCTTAGGAGTGCTTGATTATAACATCGAAGGTCCCTAAACCCGAGGCCCCCATAAAACTTACTCTTCAACATACTCTTCCATGAAACCCATCTTGCTTTCCTTTTATCTCCATCATCTCCCCACCAAAAGGCAACTGTGAGCTGTTGCAATTCTCGTAGGATAATGTCCGGTAATCTAAAGCAACTCATAGTATATGCCGGAATAGCTTGGATAACTGACTTTATAAGCAATTCCTTTCCCACCTTCGAAAGGTGCTTTTCCTTCCACCCATTTATCCTCTTCCACATCTTATCCTTCAACGTACTAAAGATTTCCTACTTATTCCGTCCCAGCATAGAAGGCATGCCTAAGTATTTCCCATGATTTGCCACTTCCGGAAGGCCCAAGATATGAGAGATGGAATTCCTCATTATCAAGGGAGTGTTTGAACTGAAGACAATTCCTGACTTCTCCAAGTTGATGGGCTAGCCTGAAGCTTGCTCATATAGATTCAATGCAAACCAAATGTGCTTAGCTTCTTGACCATTGGCTTGACCAAACAACAACGTATCATTGGCAAAGAATAAATGCGAGATAGGTTGACTATTACGTGCTATAGAAATGCCTCAAATGCGTCCGCAAGCCTGTAAATCCTGCAATATACAAGAAAATACCTCCGAACACAAAATGAATAAGTATGGGGACAAAGGATCCCCTTGCCTTATTCCTTTTTGTGGTGTTAGTTGTCCACACTCAGACCCATTAAACATAAATGAAAAGGAGACTGTAGATCGACAAATATGAACAAGCTCAATAAAATGAGGCGAAAATATGAAAGCATGCATGACTTCACAAACAAATGACCACTCCACCCTATCAAACGCTTTACTCATATCCAAATTTAGAGACAAAAGGCCACACTTACCCCTTGTCCTGGATTTCAAGTGGTGATGAGTCTCATATGCCAACAGCACATTGTCTGTAATCAAACGCCCAGGGATAAAAGCTGACTGTGACTCAGAAATAATAGCCAGAAGAATAAGTCTAAGTCTATTGGCTAGGACCTTAGAGGCACACTTATAAACTACGTTGCATAAAGAGATAGGCCTGAATTAGGTGATAGTATCAGGGGATTTGGACAACAAACGTTTTATTTAGACTTGGGAGAAAGGATTTGTTATTCAGAAAATTAAGGACGCAAGCAGACACATCAGAACCAACAATATGCCAGAATTTTTGATAAAAGATAAGGATCATACCGTAAGATCCTGGATATTTGTAGGCGTGCATCTGTTTTAATGCTCAGACGACCTCAGCTTTGGAGTAAGGTAGATTAAGGCGAGTATTCATGGCATTCATGACTTTACGTTGGATACGTCCTAAAGCTTGTTGGGTTAACTCTGGATTAGGCATCGACCTAGTGAATAGGCTACCATAGTACTTTAGAATTACCTTCTCAATATCTTCTAGGCGCTCACAACTAACCCCATTCTGATCCCTGAGCGAGGTAATAAGATTAGCATCTCGCCTCTTACTGGCATGAGCATGGAAAAACTTTGTATTCTAGTCCCCCGCCCTACACCAATGCTGCTTACTCCTCTGCCTCCACTTCATATCCTCTTTTTCTAATCTACCTTCCAACTCAATTTTCAATCTCATCAACTCCAAATAGACATCCTCGTTAATTAATCCTTTCTCTAAGGCCACTATCTTGAATTTCAATTCTTCGATCAATTCCTTGTTTTTGTTGATCTCTTTACCCCCCCAAGCCAGAAGATTTGATGCACATGAAGCTAGCCTCTCTGGAGTATCTTGGCCTGATTGCGACGATTGCTCCATAATACCTGCACATTCGTCCGATCGAATCCATAGGGCTTCGAAACAAAACGGACGCCTGCAACGGAAGGACATGGGAATTGGCACAGAAGTAGCGAACTTAATATGAGGCAAAGAGTGATCTGAAAAGTGAGTATGGTAGTGTGTGACTATGCCATTTAAAGAAGTCCCGCCATTGGATATTAGAAAGGGATCTATCCAACTGGGCCCGCTGGGTATTTGGGATTGGCTTAGACGACTCCATGTGAACTTCTCACCTACGTAACCCATATCATCTAAGGAGCAAAAATTGATGAAGTTCTGAAAAGCTTCAATCTGCCATAAAGCTTGCAAGTGTGTACCCTAAAATTCTAACTGAGACAAAACTTCATTAAAATCCCCTACGCATAGCCAAGGAAGATTTGGATTCGTATAGATAGACTTCAACCGATTCCAGGCCTCCCTTCGATGTCCCACATTTGGCTCACCATAAACGCCGGTAAAACAGAAAGTAGTACCCATCAACTTTACATTTATATCTATAAATTTGTTTGAATAAGCACGGAGTTGAACATCTACATCTTGTCTCCACAATAAGCCTCGGCCACCTGACCTACCATCTAATTCCATTGAAATCCCAAAATAACTAAGTTGTAGCTTCAATCTCTGAAAATCCCGTAAGCAATATTTAGTTTCCGACAAAAAGATTAAAAGAGGGCTTTTTAAGTGAACATGTTCATGCAGTTCCTGAATTGCCAGGGGATTACCAAGTCCCCGACAGTTCCAACTTATGATACTCATTGGACTTAGCGGGGTTGGACCTCCCTGCTAACCTCCGCCATTGTTTCCAAGTTGATTGAGTTTTGCTTGACTTCCATCGAACTGGTATCCATGGTCAACCGATTTACATTTCTTTTGCAAAGATACTTCTCCCTCTTTGGAATCTAGCTCCACTATAGAAAGCTTCCTTTTTGCCCCAACAAAAGAATATTCTAATTCTTTAAATGGTGCTGAACGACAACTCTTTCCTCTTCCTCTAGAGGTACGACCCTGCCCTCTATTACAACGGCTAGCTCTTTCTCTACCAATAGAATCCCATATTATCAGAACTTGTTTCAGAAACGGGTTTAATGGGGCAATCATGGAACCAGACAATAGGGAACTCATCGGGGGAATACGACTGATTGTGGAAAACAAAATGGGGTTCTCTATAACATCTAACATGGGAGAAGGGGGGACAAGGGAGGGATGATGCTGAGAGGGAAGAATGGCTTGTTCTTAAGATAATAGGTTCCTAGTGATGGTAATAGAGTGTACTACTGATACTGGGGTTGAATGATGAGGGAGGGACAATGTGGGAAGGGAATGAGAGGGTGAGGGCTCATAAGAGGGATGAATGGGCTTCACGGGATAGTATGGCTTCTGGGGGAGGGGGAGCTCTGAATCTAATAGATAATGATGGTCCTGATCATGATGATTTGATTCTTTAGGGGACTGAAAAGGAGGTTATGGCTGATGGTCAGATATGGCATCTGCACTTAGAACATTTGAACGTCGATGAGGAGGGATATAAGAATGTTTAGGTTATTGGTGGATAGGCGGACGGGGCCATGGTAGGGAGGAGTTAAAATCGGATCTGGGTTTGTCTCCTACAAAGGGAGGAGGGGAGGTAATAAAATGTGGAGGAGCTCTGAGATAGTTTCCATAACTCTCCAGCTTTACACCAGAACCTTCCAACACTAACTTAGCATCACATGTATCTTGAATGTGCCCTATAATACCACAATAGAAGCAAAATTCTGCAAGCTTCGCATACATGATTGGGCAGGTGTAATGAACTCCTTTAAAGGTGATACTAACAGTCTTTCTCAAAGCCTTCATGATGTCTATATCCACTTTAATCCGAAGAGCTTTACCCATAAGCGTGCCCTCCCTATCGACATCAGTTGTGATAAATTTTCCAACAGAATTCCCAATCACCTCTGCCAATTGCTGATTTATCAAACCCAAAGGTATATCATGGATTTGAATCCAAAAAGGACATATATCAAAGTTGATATTACTGATCTTAGAAGCATCCGAGACATGTAAGTATGCAAACATACACTTCCCCAAGAGCCATGGAAAACCATTCTGGATACGTCTCATGCTAGCCAAATTGTGGAATTTCACCAACAATACATTATCCTCCCATGGATTGGACGACCAGGGGTTCTTCGTATTCCATATCTGCCGTAGATTATATAAAAGCTCCCCATAAGCTATCACCCTAGGAGAAATCAATTTGATAGCAAGGTAAAAATCATCTTCCAAATTATTACCCATATGATCCGTCACCATAATCGGTTCATCGATAGAACTTTGAAGCATAAGTTTAGCATAGAGCCTCTCGATTAAGTCATCCATATCAGATATGATCTTCCTCAAAGGATCGGTGCATGTAAGAAAACCACCACGAACCTAAACAAACCCTGAACCTAAGCCAAAGAAACCCTAAGCTATAGAACTTAAACCACACAAAGTAGGAGCCCAAATATTCGGATGAATCCAGACTTGACCGAAGACAAGGCCTGCAAGCTATGAAACAGAAGCAAAACAAAAGCAGAAACAACATATAGGAACGAAACAGATGACTATATGGGTCATAAAAATATTAATAGGAACAGTAAGTCAAGCAAATGTTAAGCAAAGGGGACATTGCATATGAGAGATGAAAATAGAGGAAAGTTGGCATGGAGGAAGGCTTACAGACTGTGTAAAGTCGACTGATGTGATAGATCACTACAAGAAATTCCGACGAGAAGAGAAGACAACGGCCGCTCAGAGTTGCTCCCAGAAGAGAAACCCTAGGAAACATTTTTACTAACGATATCATTTTATTTTGAAATATATTTTGATTCTCCTACTCAACCTTAATTCTATTTCAATCCTCGTATCCTAATGTAATCCTTATAATTAGCACTACTAAAATATTACAATCTTACAAAGGTATTAGACGTTAATTCAGAATATCAACACCCGTGTAAAGTGTTAGAAATTTACATATGTTCTAGATGTCAATTTAGATTGTTACCTGAGCACGAGTTGGATCTAAAGCCTGATTTTTCAAAAAAATTGGACCCAAGACTTGATTAATCCGAGAGTATTCCAGTATTAAAGAATTGGTAATTTGTTTATTTGAAGGAATTTACTACTTGTTTTTTCCTTCTTAAATGTACTTACTCTAACTTGCCACATTTTTCATAAGACCACAAATAGCGATGTAGGTCAAACAAATTTTTAACTAGAAAATTATATAATTATTTGATAGAGATGGCCTAATTAGTGAAACAAGCCTTTTTTAAAATGTATTATGTTAAAGTTATGATAAAAGGAGATATAACTCGCACAAAATTTCTAAAGATGATAACTAATTAAAAAACAAAAAATTACTAACATTAGTTAAATTAAATTTGTTATGAATTCGTTAAATCATTTATTTAAAATAAGTAGTGTATTTAATATTTTAAAATTATGATTACAAATTTTATTATTATAAAATTATTAGATAGTTGAGAATTGAAATATAATTAAAAGAATTCAATTGATTTTCATAATCAAATCACATTATTAAGTATATATACTAAGGACGAATGAGATGGACAACTACAACATCCCATCCCACCGTCCATTTCGTCAAACGGTTGGATTATTCTTGTGGTCATGCCTGTGACTTAAATAGTCACAGCCGTGACTCATGTATGGTTGCTTCTCTGCCTACATTACGATTGCGTTTTAGGATGGTCGCTTCTCTTCCTAAATTACAACTGCATTTTAGGATGACTTACCATCAACTAAGCACGAACTTTATATATACTCACGGGCGTGACATCTTAGGTCACACCTGTGAGACATATTTTTAAATTTATGATCTCTTCTATTTAGCTAAGTAATAAGTAATATGTATTACATCAAAAGTTGAAAATTTTAATATAAATATATGCTCACCGATGTGACATCTTAGGTCACACCCGTCAGTCATATTTTTAAATGTATAATATCTTCTGTTTAGCTAAGTAATAACTAATATGTACTACATTTTTTGTATAGCTTAGTAATAAGTAATATGTATTACAAGTGTATGTCAATTCTACAACAGCTAAAATCAAAATTATAAGAATAAAATTTGAAAATTTTAATATAAATAAATGCCTCTCATGTTACACCCATGAGACATATTTTTGCTAATAAGTAATATGGTATTAAATACTCAATCGTATCTCACAGAGACTTTACTCTTGAACCGAGAATCTCAAATGTTCTATTTTTATGCAGTAATAGAGCCCTTTGCTCTTGAACCGACCTCTTGAATGTTCTACTTTTACGCACTTACAAAGCTCTTTCTCTCTCCTCTTCTCTCCTCCGGTTTTGTCTCCTTCTTCTCAGGTGACAATTCTCAGTTTAACGATCTTATTTATTTTTTAATTATTATTATTATTTCAAAAATTTGTTGACGATTACAGTTTCAATAACAACACAGAGGGAGCTTATATTGGGGAACATATCCTCCTCAAGTGTATTTATGACTTTGTGTTAGGTATTCATTTTATCTTACTACTGTGGAATTTTCTTTTGCATTGTTGTTTTGGCTGAACCATCTTGGTCATCTCAAGTCCTTTGTTATTAATTATTTTTTGGAGTGTGAAGTCGCTTTGGATGATGTGCTTCAGTTGCTCAATTTGGTCTCCATTTGTTCAACTTATTATTTTTTTCATGACTTGTAAGTCCAAATCTCCATTTCTTTCTGTTTTTTGGGTCTCCTTTCTTAACCTTTTCTTTTGGTCCTTGATCATGCGATCTTAACTTGCATTTGGTGTAGAGGGTTAGGGTTTCTTTTTTGTATATATTCAACTTTGCCTTCGAAAGTTTCCAACTTTTTAGTATTTGTTACTCCTTTGGATGCTATATTTTTTGTTACTTGATGGTTTGTAGTCAATCATTTTTAGTTCGTGAAATTTTCCTCTATAATTTTCTTTTCTTGATCTAGTTGTTCTCTTCATGGTAGGTTGTTTATTGAGAGAACTGATCAAAGTAGGACTCTCCTGTCACAAGTGGAACTTCATTGAATGATGTCCATCATGAAGTTGAACCTCTTGTTGATCAAAATTAGGCAAAGGGATTTGTTCAATGCTTCTTTTTCAATGAAATAAATAACTTACTAACCTTGTATAATCTGTTATTGTAATTATACCATCGTTTATGGAATATTATCTGTAAGTCTCACTTTCTCACTTCTTCTATATTTTAAAAGAGAGATGATGGTAAATAATATCATATAAGCACTTGTTTTTCTTCATTTTCTTATGTACTATGGTGCAATTACTTGTTTTGTTTGTTGTATTCTAAGTTAAGTATCTAACCTTCCTTTCTTTTATTTGAAACCATCATATTTCTGTAAAAATTATGTAGAGAAATCATTGCATTTCTATAAAAATTTAAGTGAATTTCACTATGTTTCTTCCCATGTAGTAACACTTCGTTAATTTCAGGCAAATGTGGAGGCCACAATGAGAAATAACGAGCTCACAGAGACAAGAATGATGCAGGTACAACAGTTGATCTTCCTTACCACTAATGTTTCTTTTATATTCAATTGTTTTCGCATATTCTTGCATACTACATTATCTTAGAAGTCTGATATATCATTTAGTACTTTTAAGGCTGTACGAGAGGAGTTAGCCTCTGCTGAACGAAGACCGGAAGAAGAACGTACAGCTCATAATGCCACTAAAATGGTTTGTGCATAATATATTCATGTTTACGAAACTATTTAAATCTAGTTGAAACTTGCATTATAATATTCAATTGTGAAATAGGCAGCGATGGAAAGGGAAGTGTAACTGGAACAAAGAGTTGTTGAGGCATCTACAATAGTTGATCTTCCTCACCACTAATGTTGAGTCAAATTATTCTATGTTTTTGGCTTATTGAGTGAATTCAGTTGGTGAAATACTAACCCACATTTTGGTTTTGGTTGAGGAGTCCTTTTAGCACTAATCAAAGTATGCATCTTTTTTGCATTTGTTAGTAAACCCTATTACTTCTATAGTTGTAAGAAACTTAGATAAAAATTACAACCTTGTGTCTTTTTTTTTTTAATACAATGGAAGGTGATAGTCACCAAGGTAAAATTACCCAAAAGACCCTGCAAGGGGTAGTGAAGACCCACTGTCGAAAATTACTTCACTTTTGTCGATAAGATGAAGATCATGTTCTTCATTATGCCTTATTGGAAAAGTTGAGCTAGGAAAATCGGCTAACGGAGATCTATGAGCGGTACTTGATTGATTGCGGAGAAGGGACGCCGGCGAAAATTCGAGCACTTGCCTGGTAAAGTTGGAGTTGGAAAGACCGTCTTTTGCTAAGGAATCCACCTGGATGTTAGCGGATCGGGGAATGAAGTGGAAGAAAGCTCTTCTCATCCGACGGAGAGATGCCGAATTCTTTGAACTAGCGCCGGAGAAGGTGAGTCCTCGAATCGATTAGATAGCAGATTAATGGCTTCCTGACAATCGGAATAGACACTCATTCTTTTAACCCCTTTTTCCTGGGCTAGGTTGCAACCGATTAGTATCGCCCACAGCTCCGTCATGAGGGGATTTGTTCTTCCCACTTTCTTCGTGAAACCTGTTAACCAGCTTCCGTCTTCATCTGTTATAATCCCTGCGGCAGCGGCCAATCCAGATCTCTGGCAGACGGCACCATCTGATCCTAGTATATATCTGGTGGCCTGATGTGCATTTTGTGACCTTCGGAACTCTGGTGAGTCTCTTGTTCCTGATGTTTGAATTGGACTGGGAATATTGTCTAGATGATGCTGTGATGTGTTATTTCTTCCTTCAGCCTCAAACGCTTGTTGGTTATTCTTTATTGCTGCTAGGATAGACAAGTATAAGCTTTGTTCTGTAGATGGCTGGTCTTGAAAGGTTTCTTGGTTCCTTGCTGACCACAACTTCCAGACTGTGATTGCCGTGAATATGCTCCATTGAGCTAATCCCTGAAAATCAAAACAGTTTAGGTTAGTAAATAACCAATTTGTAGAGTCCATTTCAGTCCAGAATCTTGGATTCAGCGTTGAATTTAAACGCTTCCAAATTCGAGAGCTTCTAGGACAGTCACACAACAGATGGAGAATTGTTTCCTTTACTCCACAAAGGAAGCAGTTAGATGTGTCTGCGATTCCCCTTCGAGATCTCTCAGCATTCGTCCATAGTATTCCTTTAGCTATTTTCCATAAAAACACTTTGACTCTTTCTTGACATTTTATGCCCCAAATAAGCTTCCATTTGGGATTAGTAGGGTTCCAAGCACCTCTGAATTTTGCTTCATATACTGAAGAACATGAGAAGCGACACGAAGCTGTCCATTTCCATTTTATCTTATCTTCTCCAGCGTTCGGATTGGGAGGTGGTATCGCCTTGATTTCTTCCAGTTTCTCCTTTGGAAGTAGAGCTTGTAGTTGTTCCCAGTTCCAATCACCTGTAGGAGACACATAAGAAAAAACATTCTTGTTATCATCACTGACTGAAAGAGGTTGCAAAACAAAAAGAGAGAGAGGGTCATTTGTAGGAGTCCAGGAATGATGCCAGAATGATACTCTTCTTCCATCCCCTATTACCCAGCTGATACTCTCATGGATGAATTCTAGAGATTTCTGAATGTGCCTCCATAAATGTGATCCTGCTCTTTTAGGACTGTTGAGTAGAAGCTCTGCCTGATTCGTGTTATATTTTGCAAAAAAGATGTTCTTCTAAAGTTTGTATGAATCTAAAATTAAGTCCCAAGAAAGCTTCAGAATAAGGGCAGTGTTTGTATCATAGAGCTTCCTTAGTCCGAGGCCGCCCCTATTTTTGGGCTGGCATACATGATCCCACTTAAGCAGCAATATTTTCTTCTCCGACGAACTACCGCCCTAAAGGAAGTTTCTTGTTATTTTATCCAATTCGTTACAAGTTCCTTTGGGAAATACAGTTGACTGCATAGGATAAACTGGAACCGCCCCTAAGACTGATTTGCAAAGTGTCAGTCTGCCAGCCATCGATATCCTTTGAGGTATCCATGCCTTTGCTCTTCTCTCAACTTTTAATATAATGTCTTTATGAGTAGTTTTAGAGACTCTGCCATGTAAGATCGGAACTCCAAGATAATTTCCAAGGTCACTAACCAATTTGATGCCTAAAAACTGCTCAATCGATTCCGCCCTTTCTTTTGGGATATTAGGAGAAACATAAAGGATTGATTTCCTTTTATTGATCAGCTGGCCTGAAGAATCAACAAATAACTTCATCGTCTGTAGAGTTGCTGCCAATTGCGAGTCACTCGCATCTCCAAACAGTATTAAGTCGTCCACGAACAATAAGTGTGAGAGTGGGAATTTAGATTTCCCGAATAACAAGGGTTTCCATTCTCCTTTTCTTGTAGCTTCATTTATCGCATGCGATAATCTCCCCATGCATAAGAAGAATAGGTAGGGTGATATGGGGTCACCCTGCCTCACCCCTCGCCTCGGTTTAAACTTATCCCCACGGAGTCCTTCCCATAAAATTTGCATATGACTGGTTTCTAGGGTACTCTTGATGACTCTAGTTAGATACTCCGGAATTCCCGCATCCTGCAAAGTGTCAAGAATAAAGTTCCAATCAATTCGATTGAATGCCTTCGTCAAGTCAATTTTGACTGCTATCCAGCCCTTTTTCCCTTTCTGATTTCTCATGGTATGTAGGGTTTCCTGTGCACATACAATATTCTCTGTAATATTCCTCCCTTTGACAAAACTTGATTGTGTATATAGTGTCAACATTGGCATAACCATCTTGAGCCTGTTTGCGATTATCTTTGTAACGATCTTTGCACTGATATTTATTAGGCTAATGGGCCGAAAATGCTCTATCCTTTCTGGTTTATCCACCTTTGGTATGAGAGTGATAAATCCGCTATTTAAGAGAGGGGGCATTATTCCAGTCCGAAAGATATTCTTAATAGTAGAACACACTGTGTTTTGGATGGTTGCCCAATTACATTGGTAAAAACCAGCCGAAAATCCATCCGGGCCACAGGCTTTATTTGGGTCCATATCATATATTGCAACCTTTATCTCCCTGTCTTCAACTGGTCTTAATAGAGCCACTAAATAATTATGCTGTAGTTATGGAAAAAATCCTTTAAGATGGTAAGGTGGTAAAGAGGTGGAAGGTCCCCTATCTTGAGCTTGAAATAATTCCATATAGTAGTCAGTGATAGCCTTTAAAATGATTCTGTCATTTGTGCACTATTGCAGATTGTCCAATTGAAGGGACTTCGTATTTAATTCTTTGTTTTTTGTTTATGCTTCATATGGAACTACCTGGTATTCTTGTCACCAACTTTGATCCAAGTTGACTTCTGGTTCTGTGAGATCAACATTTCTTCTTGCATAAAATTATGTTCTAATTCCACCCTTAGCTTCTGTTCTAGCTTCCGTAGGTATGAAGAAGAGGAGTGGGCCATCTTTTTTTGTAGACCTTGCAATCTTGATAACAAATTCCTTTGATTTTTGTAAACATCCCCAAAAACATCATGCTTCCAAAGCTGTAGGGCTGATTGGAGGTTCTTAAGAGCTTCCTCGAGAGGCAGATTTTGATTCCACATTTGAGTTAGTGACTGCTTCTAAAGGGTGTGTGATTCCTAAGCATTCATATATCTGAACGTCTTCTCCGTGCGGCCTTTTTGGTGTTTGAGGAATAGTTTAACCAGTATGGGGGAATGATCTGATGCCACATGAGGCAAGTGCCTGATCTATATATTTTCAAAAAGAGCTTCCAGGCTATCATTACATAATACCCAATCCAGTCTTTCGTGTAGTCCTCCTCTAGCCCATGTGTACCTGGATCCGATGTAGCCCAAGTGCTTCATTCTGGTATTAGTAATCCATGAATTAAAAAACTTACAGCCTAGTGATGGTCGACCTCCGGTCTTGTCCTCTTTATTAAGATATGCGTTGAAATCTCCTAGACATAACCATGGGCCTAAGACTGTACCTGCAATAGAGGTTAGTTGTCCCCATAAAGTCCTCCTTACCTGAGGATTGGGCTTCCGTAAACAGCTGAAATATGGAAGTTTATTAGATTACAAGAGGTTACATGCATATGAATAAATTGCCAGTCAAATTGGATGATATTTACATTAAAAATTTCTTGCCAAATGACCCAAATTCCCCCTAAATATCTAATCGCTTCCACCCTAAAAGATTTAGTAAATCCAAGACCAATACTGTTAATAAGGGAATCCGCATTTGTACTGTTGGTTCTTGGTTCGAGGATTATAATGAAATTGATTTTATAAAGGCGGATTAGTTTTTTTATAGCAGAGACTGTCTTGTATGGCCATTAAAAGCATAAATTTTGGAATGGTCATGGTGGCTGCATATCCTTTTTCATGTCCTCCTTTATGGGTCTCATCTTTGGAATTATATGAAGCTGGTTTCTATGTCTCCTTGACAAATTATTTGGTGTGGCTATTAGGACTTCGAAGAATTGATGGAGGAAGTTCAAGAAGCAAAAAGGATCAAAATGTTGCACTAAACGAGCAAGGTATTTATTGGCGTCGCAATTGACAACAGAATGTGATGTTGGACATGATTGATCATAAACTGCTTTTGATGCGATCTTTTATAGATAACAACATTAACTTATGACTAATTTATTGTCATCTATTAATACAGGAGCTACAAAATCAATTTATGCTCTAGAGCCTTTTGATGTTAGGCGAGTCTTGCAAGCTGAAATTGTATGTAAAGATCAACATATTACATTATCTACAACTGGTGCCATTGATCTAGGTATTCTCTTCAACTACTTTTCTGGTTGAATTTGGTTTACTAATGCAGATTTAATGACGACAATTTTTCTCAAAATTTTCATTTCAAGATTGCCCTTTTGCAAATACACGAGTCTTTCATGTTTTCTATACATACTAAATAGAATTCAAATATGACCTCATTGTTTACTTAGCTACTAGTCTAGGTAGCTATGTAGAGGCACTTGTTCGAAAACATGATGTTGAATTTAATGTAAGAGTTCCTTACACAATTTAAGCATTTCTCAAATTAGTTAATTGTGCATTAGGTTGATTTACTTGAGAGTTGTTCATTTTCAAACTATTCTAGTATTACATGTGTCGTGGTGGTCACTCACTCTCTCTAGCTTGTCTACATGCTAGATGGACTAGGGAATGGGTTCTGCTTAGGCAAATCATTGATTCTGTTCATATTTTTCTCAACTTCCACATATATGTTAGTCATAGTAGTTTTTGTTTGAGTTGAAATATCTATAAGCTATGTTTTCTAGTCTAGATATCCCTTGATTTCTATAATTGGTTTTAACTATATTTTTTCTTAGGTGCCCATGGTGGTACGTGATTTTTTACTGCCTCCTTCTGATATAAACTTGGATACAAAGACCAGAAGGATCAGTGGGTATCTCATTGTGTGGATGTTTTTCAATTCCCTATGATATTATTCAAAATTTTAATTGTGCGACTTATGATGGTCATGATATAGAAGTCAAAATAACTTCAATGCGGTCTTCTTTAATAAATTTTTTTGAGTTGTTATTAATGGAAAATGGTTGAAAAAAAATCTATAGGTTCCATTGTGATTATTTATAGTTATTCTTTCTGGTTTGACTATTATTTCATCAAATAGCTACACCATTCTCAAAACAATTAGTGGAATGATATGTTAAAAGTCTTATTTTCTTCCTGAGTTTGGTTGACCAGATATGAGATGTTGCTTCTGCAAGGTTGAGGCTGACACTAACAGGACATCGAACAAATACGAGGTAGTTAATTCTTGTTCTCTTCTGTGTTACTCCAATTGCATGTGACTAATCTTATTTTTCAAGAATTAATCGGTTAGTATATTTCTTTTTATAGGCCTTGCTGTCAACCAAAGGCGTACATATATGTTTTCTCTTGGCTATTCGTAGTGACAAAATATTTGTTGCTTCTTTCTGTTCACATTTGATCTTGTAACAATGTGAATCTTATATGTATTCATATATTTATTGAAGTTAGCAAGACTGTGTAGCAAGAATGTGATTCCCTGTTAGATTATCTGCATTGAAAACAAACATTTTTATAAATCAATAAAGTGCCTATTTTTCCAACTACTATTAAAATTTTATAAATTATGAAAGTTATTTTTATAAAATTAATTTAATTTTGTACAAGCAAAAATTAATATATATTTTCAATAGTAATCTGTAAACTGTTAATATATTAAAATTAATAATATCTTACATTAATCAAAACCTTTAAAAATAATAATTTATTTCAGTTTCATTTTATCATCTAAATTGATATATGTAAATATTAATATTATTATTTATAATTTTATTTATTTCAATAGAAAATAGAATTTTAATTTTATAATATATGAGAGAATAATTTCTTCAAAAATTTATTGATTTGTTCAGTAATACAACATTTAGTAGACACTTTAAATGCATATATAAAATAGTGATTCTATAAGAAAAATAATTAGATTTGAAATTTACAAGGACTAAGCATGGACTCTACTTCCCTTTAAATCCTGGCTTGGCTTTAAAAATAACTACATGTCTCACGGGATAAGAGCGGATCGACCATCCCACCGTCTATTTAATGAACGACCAAATTGTTCCTTTAAGTTACACAATTCTCATAGGTGTGACTTAACATGTCACACCCGTGATGTTGCACTCTCATGGGTGTGACCTAACATGTTACACCCATAAGCATGTTCCTTACCATGAACTCTAAGTGAAAACATATTGTTAAACCACTTTCAGCTAATTCTTTGGCTAATTTGTGCATGGTTAACATGAGATTTTTGTGCAATAGCTTAGCCAGGGTTAAGACAAATTACAGAGAAAAACCTCGTGCAAGTTTTCAGTGGTGAAGGAGAATGAAGGCAGCTGCTTCTGAGAATTAAATTTACATCGCATGAATCTGGTTGTTGAAAACATTAAAAAGAAATTAATATCCCAACAAATAAGCTGCATCATATCAATATTTGATTTCAACAGAAAATCTTTCCAATAGATTTTATCACCAATTTAACAAGTACGTTAAGAAATCTTTCGAACAGATTCTATCGCTGATTTAATAGATACGCTGATTTAAAAATCTAATGTTATAAAATTTTGATTTTATAAATGAATTTTATTCAGTTGTTAGTAATAAAATTAATATTTTATTAAACATGCCTCACTCGTAGTTTAAATTTTCTTACTCATCGATTACGTTAGTAAAATCTTCCGCCATATTTATTTTCTCTGTTTCCCTTCATATTTTCTTTTTTTCCTTCGTATTGCTTAACTTCATCAGAATGAAGAACAAAGTAATGCTATATTAGCTTAATGAAGATCTTTCCCAATCGATTAAACAAAATAAAGTTGTCCTGCATCATCTAACCAAGCAAACTTCTCTGTCGCTCAATCAGGTCAAATCTTTTCTGTTTTTTTACTGTTTCGATTTTTTTACTAATGAAGAAGCAAGATTATAAGATTATATCAGTGCACAAAATAGTTGCTGCCATTAACATTATTTTCTACATGATGACGAAAGAAATTTTGAAACAAATCTTGTATTGAACAGTTCCTTAAAGCTAACGGTGGTGATGTTAAGTTAGTTGCAAAAAATTTAAAGGCTTGCCTTTCTTGGAGAGAAAGCATATTTATTGGTAATGTAACAATAATTTGTATTATAATATTCAAATCTTTGGCAAATCCTTTTCCTACTTTTTTCATTATAAATAAATCTTGTGTTTTTATTATAAGTTAAAATAGTTCAGTATTAAAAATAAATAACATTGCTTTAAAATCTTGCGCTTGAATTTTTTTTATTTTACTCGTTATTTTTTTAATGTAGAAAAGTTGACAGCAGATGATTTTTCTACTGAAATCACCGAAGGGCTTGCTTATGTAGCGGGTAAAGATGAAGATTCGAGACCTGTTTTGGTCATTTTCTAACTCTACCGATTACATTTTTGCACTTTTTTTGACTCAAAAAAATTATCAATTAAATTGTTTATATATATTTACTCTAAATTTCATCTTGGCTTTTGTTACATCTTAATCATTCAAAAGCTTTATTGTTACTTTATTGTCATTGGTTCTAGATTTTTCGCTTTAAACAAGATCACTGGAAGTTTCGTTCTCGAAAACTGTAAGTTACCATACATAATTTTTGATTGTAAATTTATTTCAATTTTTATTCTTCTTAGTTAATCATATCAACATTCTATCTTTTCCTTCAATTTTTGTTGATTCACACGCTTCATTGCCTTTACTTTAGAAGTTGCCGTATCAAGTATGCGAAAAGACTGTGAAAATTTTATGCTTCTTTTTTATGGCAGTATGTTGATTTCGCTATTATACCTTTTCTGCATTCTTTAAAACCTTTAAATTAGATTTAAATCAGTAGCTACATATAACTTATTCATATGTTATCTTATAATTTGTTGTTCTTATCTTCCCAGGGTATTTCAGGTCTGCTTTAACTTTCATAAATGTACTTTTATCAACGTTGAAAATTGTTACCGATTATTACCTGTCCAGACTTTACAAAGATTTTGTAATCGACCCACCTTCTTTTTTCTCTTTATATATATATATATATACACACACACACACACATATATATAGTGTTTATTTTATCTGCCTTTCAACTTCTTTATGAAAAATATTCATTCTTTACATTTTTTAACATACATGAGCCTGTTACTGCTTTTAACTTATAATTTAAATTTTGATTGGTAAGTAATTGTGAAATGTTGATGATTATAAGGTATACGACCATTTGCTAAATTTTCAACAATGATTATGGTGGTTTCTTCACTAGACTTTAAAGAATCATTAGAATTTCACAATTTATGCAATCACCTATAAGATTCTTCCCTTCAATTTCACCCTTCGTCAATTAAATCAACATCTAAACATGACTTATCTTCATCAAGGTTTTCATTTACTGTATCGCAACATTCTAACTCAGTAAAACCATGGTACCTTACCCTATCCTCCCCAACTATTTCAGAGATTGAATCCACTGGAAACTCTCATTTAGGATTAGCATAGATTAACTCATTCAATTCAAGATCTATTTCCTTTACATCACCCATTAATAGAAGGGGGAACCATCGAAACATCAAATCTTATGCAACGGCCACCATAAAGCTTTATTTCCCTTGGCGTCCCATTCCACAACGTGTAAGCACAATAGAGGCACTTAAATTACTCAACCATAAACCGCACAACCCTCTTTCTTTCAATCATCTGCTATGTTTTTTTTTTCCAAAAAAATTATAAATCTTACAATTCTTACGAGTCTTTCTAACCCTTATTAAAGTTTTACACAATCCCTTATGATGAGGTCATTTACAGGTCAATTATGTGACCGCTGCTTGGTGGTATTTTGTCTATCATACCTCCTCATCTCAAGCATTGTCACATGTCAGTATCACATCGATTTTAAAGCAAGAATTAACTTGACCTCAGCTTAGATTCTTCATCGATGAAATCCATTTTGTGTAGCTGCATACAATTTAAATCCTTTTATCTAGTAGAACAATAAATGAAATCCTTTTGTGTACTAATGAAATCCTTTTCTTTACTCATGATCATTTCTCTAATTTTACATTAACAAAGCAACAATTTTTTGCATTATGTAAATAATAATAATAATTATTATTATTAAGGTTTGGTTAGAAGAAAAAATTAAACGCTAAAAAATTAATATATTTCTAACCCAAACACAATTTGATCTTTTATTTTATAATCAAAGTGTATATTTTTCGTTAATTGATTTATTTAATATGTACAATTTAAGATTTAGAAAATAAGAAAACTTACCTAATATACATGTTCAAGGCTGTGACTTCTTAATTCACAACAATGACTTTTATTATTATTGCTTTTTATCCTATATCATGACACAGTTGTGACTTAATGAAGTCACAACCGTGATTTTGATTATCTCTTTTGCAATAATCCACCTTTTATTAGAAGAAAAAATTTTAATGCTAAAAAAAACTAACATTAGTATAACTTCAAATACAATTATGATCATTTATTTTATATTCAAAATTCATATTTTTAAAAATTATTAAGGGTATCAGGTTAGAAGAAAAATTTTTAATGCTAAAAAATTAATATATTTCTAACCTAAACAATTTGATCTTTTATTTTATATTCAAAATTTATATCTTTTCATGATTTATTTAATATGTATAATATAAGATTTAAAAAATAAGAAAACTGACCTTTATATAACTTATATAATACTTTCATACATAACACGTTCGCTGTTGTGACTTGAATCGCCTTTAAAAGTAATTAGAACATAACACATTCACAGTTGTGACTTTTTAAGTCAAATTTTGATTATTCAATAATCAAGCTTTTATTAGAAAAATTTTTAATGCTCCAAAAAAACTAATATATCAGTCTAAAAAAAACTAATATCAGTCTAACTTCAAGTCTAACTTCAAATATAATTATGATTGTTTATTTTATATTCAAAATTCATATTTTTTAAACTTATTAAGGCTATGAGTTTTGGTTAGAAGAAAAATTTTAATGCTAAAAATTTTAATATATTTCTAACCCAAACCCAATTTGATTTTTTATTTTATATTCAGAATTTATATCTTTTCATTACTTGATTTATTTAATATGTATAATTTAAGATTTAGAAAATAAGAAAAGTTACCTTATATAACTTAAAGTTATTTCTACATATCACTATTGTGACTTTTTAAGTCACAATGACTGTGATAAGCGGCACGATTGTGACTTAAGAATTCACAACCGTGATTTCTTTTTATTATTAAGCACGGTTGTGACTTAAGAAATCACAATCGTGACTTCTTTTACTTTTAAATTATTATTGAGCACGGTTGTGAGTTCTTAATTTATTAAAATATTATTGCCTTCCATATTTCTAAATTAAGTGAGCTAAAGTTTATTTAAAATGAAATAAATAATTATCAAAATTTTGATTTAATGATCTTGTATACAAACAACATGTTCGTCCAGCTTCTTCTTCTCTGTTTGACTAAAAAAGAGTTCGCCTTTATTTATCCACCATCTGTAAGTTCTCACTTACCATTCTCATATGTTCTTGTTCTTTAGTTTATTAACTTTTTTTAAAATCAATTTAGTGATTATAGATTTACAGAAGATGAATTGCATGTATAATTATTCGTTCGTGCAAAATATATAATAGAGCTATTTGATAAAGGTCTCCCATGGGTGTGACTTAACATGTCACACCCATCATATCCAACAATATTATCTCGTTTTACTTAAATATATAATAGAGCTATTTTTATCTTTTTCATCATCTGTTGCATGAAATCATAACTTAGGACTTCTTAACAAAGTGAGAACAGTAAATTACATCTGTCGCATTTTATCCTGATCAATCTTTTTCCTGCACTAGATTGAACGCATCACGTCTTCATTTCAGTGAACAAGAGTTGGCCTTTGTTTATCCACCATCTGTAAGTTCTTCATTTCCTTTATAACATTTTTGTTGGGAAAATATATAATAGAGTTGTTTTCTATCCACAATTGTGAATTAACCTTGACTTACATGAACTTCTAAATATAGTTGACAATAGAAATAGGGTTGACAGCAGAGATTAAATGTGTAGCATTATATCTTGTTAATCTTTCACTTGATCATTATTATTACGTTAGGTAGAATATATATTGAAGTTGTTTTCTATCATTTTCATGTAACTCTTCTACGAAAATCCCAATCGAGACTTAAATGGATTTTTTGACAAATTTCGCAGCAGTAGTTACATGTTTTAGATTTTCTCATCTTTTCTTTTCTATAATACATGATAAAAAGTGATAATTTCTATCATTACACGGTCATGAATTGCACAACAATCAGCCCATAAATTTTTTACTCCCCACATTTAGCCTTTTAAATATGCCTTTTTGTGAAATTGTTTTTTTTTGTTTAAGGTTTTTTTTCTTGTCCGTCAGTTATGTTTATTTTGTTAAAATTTTTATTATATAAAATTTTCATTTTATCTGTCACATTTTTCAACTGACATAAAATAACCTGTTTGTTTCTTATAATCCTTTATTTACCTCACACTTTATTTTGGTGACCTTTTTAAATTTTTGCCTTCTATCGTTTGTTAAATGTTACATATTAGCGTTAATGTTATTGATACAGATATTTAAATATCTAAATAATATATTATTAATTATTGGGTTAGCCATGGTTGCATGCATCACATGCATGCGTATGCAGCAGAAGTGTCGAAATCAAGATTCCGACATCATGACAACCCGAAAATCACAAGAATCAAACATGTGTGCATGGATATGTAAAGAACATGAAATATAAAACATTTTTTTACCTTTTGTTTCTCCTCCTTTATTATTTCTTCTCCTTGTTTGGGTTGTTGAAAACACCAAACCCTTCCTTGATCAGCCAATAACACATAAAGAAGATGAAGAAACAATGTATAAGGGTGTTTTGAACACCAAACTAGATGAGCTCTAGTAGATGGTCAAGATGATGGAAGATAGGTCAAGAATCTTGTTGCATGCACTTTGATTCATGTAACAATTGCATGAATTGTAAGAACAAGACTCAAGACACCTCACTCTTACTCTAGAAATCTTCTAGAGCCCTTATGCTATCACTTGTGTGTGTAAGAAGTGGAAGAAGCTCGTGTACATAAGTGAAGAACTCACTTGCATATCATTTCGTGGCCTGTCTTGCCTTCGGCCACGATCATGGCCTACTTAAAATGCCATACACACTTTGTTTTTCATTTGATATTTTATGCGTGTGACCCTTAGGTTCCCGATTATTTTAGTCACTTGAATGAACTCTTAATTCAATCAAATTATGAAGAGTTTCATGATGCCAATTTGCTGGAATATAAGTGGATTAACACACGAACTCTTAGATATTTAATTATCCAACTTATGGACCTTTCCATAGATAATTATCGTGCAATTCGTCCTTTCACTAAACTATACCTCCCTTGGTTCAGAGTATAGGCTATGTGTCAACTCTCACTAGACTGACTACGTCATATCTAGTTCAAGTGATGTTAGTTCTTGTCCTGGGATCTCATTACTCTATGTGTCATTGAAGACTCTCTTCATGACACATAATTGCTCTGGCCAG
>JAOQMS010000002.1:11163109-11216771 GCA_027563885.1 Erythroxylum longipes
CAATATACATGCATATTTAAAAGAATACCTCATAATATATTATTAATAAGTTAGAATGTCAATACAAAAGTCACATATGAACATTGGCCTAGGGCACACTAATAACAAAAAGTGCATGGCCGTGCACGTGCACTCCTTTTAGATTGTCGATTTTCTGTTTTTGATGTCGCATTTTCATCCGAATTCCTTTTCTTTAAGTCTATAAAGGCAATTATCACCTATAAATACACTTGAAGCATATTAAGTACCAAATATGCAACAAAAGTATAAAATATCAAGCAAAATACATTAAATATGGGTGGCAAAATATAGTCAAATATCCATCTATGAACCGTGTATATCCTAAAACCCCTAGTTTTTACTATAAAAGGATGTGAACAGAGGCAAAACAAGAGGAGGTGAGTTCAGAAGTAATTTTGAATCATAAGAAACATATAGAGGCAACAATTATGATCAATGGACAAGGAAAACATGAAGAATGCATCGAAAGATCCAATAGATAACAACATCCAATCCAACTCGCAAGAAGATCTATTAGAAGAAAAAGGAGATTCAGAATTATGATTTCTTTGTTTTCTAGTTTTTTTTTTGCATATTTTTATTTGGTTTTGTTTTCTATGGATAGGAACTAAATTTGTTTAGTGCCTAGGTGTGATAAACCCTAAGTTATAATAACAATATTGTTTGATCTTTTCTTTAAAGCAATTTTATTGATTGATTTGTTAAGATTTGATTATGTGTTATATTCTTGTTCTAATATATTAGGAATATTAGTTCATGTTTTTATTTCATATGATTGAGATTGAGAAATCCTTTTTTTTGTAAATAGATCTATCATAATTGGAAGGAGCTACATGCAAACCTAGAGATAGCTTGACATAAATCCTCTAGATTAGGTCAAACCTAATAATGTAATTTATAAATCGATAATGCATTACTGGGGTTTTAACTAGAAAGATTTCTATTAATCAACTGACGAATTCATTCCTTAGGTACTATTTGTTTGATATAAACATTTGGAAGTATTTTCCTCTATCTTAAATTCATCATTGTTTCAATCTTAGTTTAATTGTTTAGTTCATTATTTCAATCTTATTTTAATTGTTTAGTTTAATTTTTTTAACTAAATCCACATTTTAAATTGACGATAAGATAATAGGAAAAAGGTAATTACTATTACTTACAGTTCTTGTGGGATTAACCCGTGCTTGCCTGTACTAGCTACAACTACACTGTGCACTTGTGATTTTAACAGTGAAAATTTACTATAGGTAAGAAATAGGTGAATGAAGTTTTTGGTGCCCTTGCCGGGGAATAGTAACATTAGTAAAACCTAGCTTTTATTAATCTAACCATTTTTAATTTAATTTAATTTAATTTTGTTTCTAGTTTATTTTGTTTTATTGATTGTTTAATTTTCTTGTTAAACATTAACTCTTTGGTTAGTTACCCAAAGTGATCTAATGAGCCTCGTGAATGAAGATCTAGAAATTGAAAGAATAGCTCATAGAAATCTCCTCAGAATGTAACTAAAAAAGTTCAAGCTAGATCGTCAAATAGAGAACTTGGGAGGTTGAATTGATACTGAGGAATCACACACTATGGTATACCAACCAAGGATGACGTTTGATTATGCTCGTCCATACTTGATGGAGTGGGGTCTAGCACTGTTAGACCAATTATGAATGTCAATAACTTTAAGATCAAGCTAAGAATCATTTAGATGGTGGAACAGTCTATCTATTATGATATCTCCTCCTACTCCCAAGCTGATTTCGAATCATTATACGTTACATTGGAGAGGTTTAAAGAGATGTTGAGAAGATGCCCACATCATAGTCTACTGTTTTGGATGTAGTTCCAAAATCTTTATAATGTGCTGACTCAGAACATAAAGCAATCAATAGATGCAACGACTGAGGGTACTCTCAATAATAAAAACCAATAGCAACCCATAATTGAGGACATGGAAATGAATAACTACCAGTGGTGCTCTTCTAGATCAAGAATTAATAAGCTAGTAGGAGTTTATGAAGTAGACGCAGTGATGTAGTTGGTGAAACAGACGGAAGCATTGAGTAGAAAAATCAATAGATTGACGATGAATCTACAAGGTCAAGTTAGTATGAGTTGTGAAGGCTAAAAGATTCAGGTTAAAACTGTCAAGCAGTACTAGCCAAACATGTGGATTATATGGGGAATGCTCTTAAACCCCAAAACATTTTGCACAACAACTTATAATCCAGGATAGAAGAATCACCCCAATTTTTCTTAGGGAAATCAAAGGCAAGCAAGAAACAACCCTCCATTGACATTTCAGCAACAAGAACCTCAAGCTAAGAGGCCTACTTTAGAAGAGATGATGTTCAAAACTGTTCAGGAATCAGATATGAGCCATAAAAAAACAGAGGCTTTTATATATAACTTAGAGGTTCAGATTGACCAAATGGCAAGGATATTATCCGAAAGGATGAAGGGGAATTTGCCTAGTATAGTAGAGACAAATCCTAATGAACATGTGAAGGCAGTCACCCTTAGGAGCAGAAAGGAATTACCAACTGATAAAAAGATCCAAAGTGTGGCGGAGAATAGCAAGAAAAGTCAAGGAAATGATAAAGATATAAGGCATCCCGTAAAAGTTAAAGAATTTCATCCCACCACCCTATATCTAACAAAGTAATAGAAAGATTGCATAGATGAGCAATTTGGTAAATTCCTCAAACTATTTAAACAACTTCATATTAACTTACCTTTTGTTGAAGCTCTTGCCTAGATGCCTACGTATGCAAAATTCTTGAAGGAGCTACTATGTAAAAAGAGGAAGTTAAAGGAGTTAGCTACTATGGGATTGATAAGGAATGCTCAATGATCCTGCAAAACAAGTTATCTGAAAAGCTTAAAGATCCAAGGAGTTTTACTATCCCTTATTTTGTTAGTAGTCAGTAGAAAAGGCTTTAGTTAATTTGGGGGCCAACATTAATTTGATTCCCTATAAGCTATTTAAGAAACTGGGATTAGGTAAACCCAAACCTACTAGGATGACTATTCAATTGGCTGATAAATCTGTTAAATATCCTAGGGGTATCATTGAGGATGTACTTGTTAAAATTGATAGGTTCATCTTCCTAGTGGATTTTGTAATACTTGATATGGATGAAGATATAGAAGTACCTTTGATTCTAAATCGACCTTTCTAAGCTACAACTAGAGCCATTATTGATGTTAGTGGTGGAAAACTAGTTCTTTAGATGGGAGAAGAAGATGTCACTTTTAAAATATCTAATGTCATACGACATACCCTTTAGTACAATGATTCCTATTTTTTATTAATATTAACGATTTTGCAACTTCTGACATTATGTAGGAAATTGTGTCTAAAAATGTGCAAGAGTTATTTATGATTCAAGGTGAGGATTAAAATGATGCTAATAAGCCTCTCATGAGAAAGAAAGAGTTCAAAGGGATAGAAAAAAATATAGAGACAAGGTTGAAACTGTCCATTAAAGAATCACTAGAGTTAGAGCTGAAGAAACTCTTTGATCACTTGGATACACTTTTATTGAGAAGGAGTCAAAATTTCCCATATTTAGTGCATCAACTTTAGAAGCAGATTAAAAAGAAAAACTGTTAAATGTGCTTAAGGAGCATAAAAGTGAAATTGCTTGGAAGATCTCTGATATTAGAGGAATCAACCATTCCTTTTTCATGCACTAGATTCTGATGGAGGGAGGGTTGAAATTGTTGGTACAACCTCAAAGAAAGATGAATCCTAATATGAAGAAAGTGGTAAAGGCAGAGGTAATTAAACTCCTCGATGTTGGTGTGATTTATCCTATTTTTGATAGTTCTTGGTGAGTCCTGTGTAGGTTATGCCAAAGAAAGGAGGAATGACGGTGGTATCTAATGAAAAGAATGAGTTGATTCCTATATGAATTGTCATTGGAGAGTATGCATTAATTACATGAAGCTAAATGATGCAACAAGGAAAGATCACTTCCTTTTTCCTTTCATAGAACAAATGTTGGAACAACTAGCTGGAAACATGTATTACTACTTCTTATTTTTGGGCTATCTTTAAATCTAAATTGCTTTGGAGGATCAGGAGAAAACAACATTTATGTGTCCTATAGTACGTTTGCTTATAGGCGAATGCCTTTGGATTATGCAATGTATCGACTACATTTTAAAGGTTCATAATCAATGAAGTGAGTTTCTTACCACATTGACCAATGCTGGCCAGAAGGTATCATACCGATTGAAAGACGGTGTGAAATTATAAAGTTTAGTAAGGGCCATCAGTACTAGTCAGTACTAATAATTTTGTTTGGTACTGATTAGTATTTGAAATATATGCCAAATATTAGACGATATTATGAGGTTTTAAAAGTTGAGGGACTGATTTGCAAAAAAATATAAAACTAACAAAATTAACCCCCTATGGTCTATCTCTCATTTTACTCTTTCTCTCCTCTTTACCCAACGTCCTAGCCCTGGCATCATCTCCAATTTCCCTCACGCAGACAACATAGTAGTCTCCAACCCCCACTGCCTTATGAGTCGCACCATTGCTCGCCATCTCACCATGCTCTAGTCTCCATCATCAGACTGCCCACCCATCTGCACGCTACAAGCCTCCACCTTTGGTTGGATTGCCTATCGCTCTCACCAACCGCCACTGTTATTGTCCCTCTGGTCATTGCAAATTGTCTTCTCCAGTCCAACTACTCGCCTGGAGAGATTGTTATGTATAGATCAGGATATCCAATTTTTTAGATCTAGATCTAAACCTGACCTGACTTAACCTTTGATTGCAAATTTTGATTTTTTGGGTTTGTTTTAAGTTGCTTATTTTTACCTGAATTGCAATTGCATCGTGTTTTGGTTGTATCATGTGTGTTTTGCGAATGGTTTATAAAATATGCATTGGAGAATTTGGGTTTGAAAGTTGGAATTGTTTGTGTGAGTTGGTTCAATTTTAGTGACATTTAGGCATTATGAATTTATGAAGAAATGAGATCAAAATAATATCGTGTATGAATTATAGAAGAATATTTAAGTATTGTGAATTTGTGATTTGTGAATTGTGTATAATTCAATAATATGTCATATTATTTGTTCTTTTAATAATCATAAAAATGAGATCAAAATTAATTCATTAAGTTGTTAATTTCCTAATTAATTTATATGAAACATACAATTTACTATTATTATTTGTATGTAAAAAATATTTATCATATGATTAATCATTTAAATATAAGAATTAAGATATAATTAAATCATTTAATACATGTAATTAAGTTAAGAAAATTAAATGTTTTCATCTTTATATTGTTTGATGTTGTCATTAGGAAATAAAATTATAAATATTAATCTTATCTTATGAGTAGCAAATACACGTTCATCTTCTTATCTTATGGGTAATTAAATATATATTAGAAAACAGTATGTGAATTTATTAATCTAATTTTGACATATATCTTTATTTATTTTTACGAAGAAATGGAAGGAAGTTTAAATACTTTTGATAGTTCAAACACTTTAGGAAGTTTCAATGATCCAGCTTCGGCTCATGCTGTATTGGTTCCCGGAATGAAGAATCATACCATTTATTTGTTTTGTAACAAACATTTGAAAGGTGGAGGAATCACCGTATTAAAGAAGCATTTAATTGGGGTCAAAGGTGATGTGTAGCTTTGTAAAAAAGTGAGCCATAATGTGAATTTGAAAATAACAACTTTGCTGGAAGAGTATCAACATGAGAAAGATACAACACAAAGTTTAAATTATGAAATTGGTAGTGGAATTTCTTTTGTTGGTGTTTAGGATGATAGTGGTAATGTTGAAGGTGATATTATTCCTACCCAACAAGAAAAGAATGTTGCACTTGATGTAGGAAAAAGAAGAAAACAGATGTCTAATTTTTTTACAGCACGAACAAATCCTGGAGCTTAACCTTCAATCTGTAATGCCTTACAATCTAGAGAAATAACTCATAATGTGGATATGGCAATGACTAGATGGTGGTATGATTCAGATATAACATTTAATACTTCCTAGTCTTGTTATTACTAGCCTATCATAGATGCTATTCCATCTTATAATCTAGGATATAACGCTCTTTCAATGACTACATAGGTAAACTTTGGAGTAGCTCTATTTATGAAACTAAAATTTATTTTGATGAAAGAAGAATGACTTGGGCTACTTTTGGGGTTTCAATTATGTGTGATGGTTAGAACATAGGAGTCATGAGCCTATTATTAATTTTTTTGTTTACTCTATAAAGGGCACAATGTTTTTGAAGTCTATTGATGCATCTGGCCTTGTTAGGAATTGTAAGGCCCCAAAATATGCTCTAGTTGAAACGATGCATGATCATGAAAGTGCATGTGAGATAGGAGTTAAAATTGTTCTATGATTTGAATGTGAAAGGTATATGACTTAAATTTTGGTATTGATGGACTATAGTTAGTAAATTGGGATTAACTGATACCATTAGAGAATTTAGGTATTTAAATATATATTTGGACTAGGAAAATTTTCAAGTGGCAAGTTAGGTTGGTGCATGAAAATTAGAATGATTAAGCCTATGAGTTATTGACATGTGGCATAGCTAATGTATTGACATTTGGCACCATTGATTGAGTGACAAGTGGACCAATCTTGGAGTGACATGTGGCCTAATCATTTAATGACACATGGCAGCATTCATTAAGCAACACATGGCCTAATAGATGTGTGACTTATGGCAGCTTAAAAGGGGGGACAAGTGTGACCAATGTTTTGGTGACATGTGCCCTTCTAAGATTAGGACACCTTGTAACTTAGGTGTCTTACTAGAAATTTCTGTAGCTTTCATTAAACCACCACCACCGAAACTCGACCCCCCTCACTTAACTCTGACTTTTGCTTCAACTTCACTTAGAATTCTTGCAAAATATTGCATTAAGGAAGTAGAGATTTGTTAAAAGTTTGTAAGTATTGTAATAATTTTAAATTAGGATGGTGTTGTAATTGAAGCATGTATCGAAGAAATCCAATGTGCTAGTTAAATTTTGTTTAAAGTCGACTATGCATTATGGTAACGCTTTGTATTGTTTCAATATGTTTAAGTCCCATCTTAGGTAACATCCGCATATCCTTCCAAGGGATATTTAGGTGTTACACTAACCCTAATCAAGATTTGCCAAGTGTTTATAAGTCTCTTTTGTAGGAATTTGGAGATGTCTTCCCTGAGGAGATACCTACAAGGCTAGCACCCTTACAAGGTATTGAGCATCAAATTGACTTCGTGCCTAAAGCTCAAATACTAAACCGACTAGCCTATAGGAGCAATCCTAAGGAGACCAAAGAGCTTTAAAGGTAAGTGGATGAGCTATTGAGAAGGGTCATGTGAGGGAAAGCTTGAGTCCGTGTGCTATTCCTGTCTTATTGGTGTCAAAGAAGGATGGAACGTGGAGGATATGCATGAATTACAGAACTGTGAACAAAATCATTGTAAAGTATAGACATCCCATTCCTAGGTTAGATGACATGTTGGATGAATTGCATGGTGCGTGCATATTCACAAAAATTAATCTGAAAAGTGGTTATCATCAAATTCGAATGCAACTTAGGGATGAATGGAAAACTGCTTTTAAAACTAAGTATGAGTTGTATGAGTGGTTAGTGATGCCTTTTGGCTTAACTCACACTCCTAGCACCTTTATGAGGTTAATGAATCATGTTTTGCGTGAATTTTTAGGTAGATTTGTAGTTGTTTACTTTGATGATATTCTTGTATATAGCACTACATTGGATGAGCATGTCATACATGTAAGGTATGTTCTTGATGTATTGAGAAAGGAGAAGTTGTATGCGAATCTTAAGAAGTGTACGTTTTGTATTGATAAGTTGAATTTCTTAGAATTTGTGGTTAGTTTGAAGGGAGTTGAAGTGGATAGTGAGAAGGTGAAGGCTATTCAAGAATGGCCGACCCCTAAGAGTGTGACCGAGGTGAGGAGTTTTCATGGACTTGCTAGTTTCTATAGGAGGTTTGTGAAGGATTTCTCTGCCATTGCTTAACCTTTGACTGAGGTAATCAAGAAAGAGTGAGGTTTTACATGAGGGAGGAGCAAGAACGTGCATTTAACTTGTTAAAAGAAAAATTGTGTTCTACCCCTATTCTTTGTTTGCCTAATTTTGATAAAATGTTTGAAGTTGAATGTGATGCTTCTAGGATTGGTATAGGTGTTGTGTTGTTACAGAAAGGAAAACCAATTACATACTTCAGTGAGAAGTTGAGTGGTGCCCAACTCAACTATTCGACCTATGACAAGGAACTCTATGTCGTGGTAAGAGCATTGGAGGTGTGGCAGCGCTGCCTTCAACCAAAGGAGTTTGTCGTTCAAACAGATCACGAGTCGCTTAAGCATTTAAAGAGCCAAGGTAAGTTAAGTAAGAGACATGCTACTTGGATGGAGTTTTTAGAGACCTTTCTATACGTGTTGCACTACAAGCAAAGGAAGGAAAATGTAGTGGCCGACGCCTTATCTAGGAGGTATTCCCTGATCTCTACTCTTAGCTCTAAGTTGTTGGGATTTGAGCAAATTAAGGAATTGTATGCTACTGATGTGGATTTTGCTAGTGTGTATGCCACATGTGAACATGGTGCATTTCGCAAGTACTTTAGGTTTGATGGTTATTTATATGATAGAAATCAATTGTGTGTACCTAATTGTTCTTTGCATGAGCTGTTTGTGAATGAGGCCTATAATGGTGGGTTAATGGGGCATTTTGGGGTTGCCAAGACATTAGACATCTTGCATAAACATTTTCATTGGCCATATATGAGCAAGGATGTGGAGCGTGTGTGTAACCGATGCATTACTTGTAGACAAGCCAAATCCACTTTTAAACCTCATGGATCGTATACCCCTTTGCCTTTACCTACTAATCCTTGGATGGATATATCTATGGACTTTGGATTTACCTAAAACAAAGAGTGGGTTTGATAGCATCTTTATTGTTTGATAGCATCTTTGTTGTTGTGGACAGATTTAGTAAAATGGCGCATTTCATTACATGTCATAAGACTAATGATGTCGTGCATGTTGCTGATTTTTTCTTTAAAGATGTTGTCCGATTACATGGTATTCTTAGGTTTATTTTTTTGGATAGAGATGCTAAGTTTTTGAGTCATTTTTTGCGTGTATTATGTGGGAAGTTGGGAACTAAACTGTTATATTCTACTACTTGCCACCTACAGACTGAAGGACAAACTGAGGTTGTGAATAGAATCTTGGGGACTTTGTTGCGTACTGTTGTAGGGAGAAATTTGAAAACTTGGGGTGATTGCTTTCTATTCATTGAGTTTACATATAATAGATGTGTGCATTCTACCACAGGGTTCTCCCCTTTTGAGATTGTTTATAGGTTTAATCATTTGACTGTTTTGGATTTGGTTCCTTTACCTTTGCTTAAGTTGTCTAGTACAAACGGGAAGAGGAAGGCCAAAATAGTGAAGAAGATTCATAAGAAGGCACGACAACACATTGAGGAAAGAAACAAGGTCTATACCCGTCAAGCCAATAAAGGACGGAAGTTGGTGACTTTCGAACCTGGAGATTAGGTTTGGGTGCACCTTAGGAAGGAGCATTTTCCTACTCATAGGAAATCCAAGCTAGCCCCGCGGAGTGATGGTCCTTTCCAAGTCGTGGAGAAAATCAATGACAACGCTTACAAGATAGACTTGCCAGGTAACTATGACGTGTCTGCTACCTTCAATGTTACTGACTTATCTCGTTTTGATATGGATTCAGATTCGAGGACGAATCTTTTTGAGGAGAGAGGGGCTGATGTGAGCAGGAGCACGGATCGCCATGGAGTTAACATGAATGATAGAGGCAAGGCAAGAGAGCTAACTATGCCAGTTGGGCCCATGATCGGAGCTAGGGCTAAGAGACTTAAGGAGACTCTCCATGCACATGTGGGCTATCCTTTGGAGAGGATGGAACAATCTAAGCCTATAGGAGGAGAGCTTTATAGATCCCAGCCCAAATCGATCCATCTAACTCAAATCCTTAGACCGGATATTGTTGGGACGTGAAGACTTGAAGACTTAGACTATTAAGCCCATATATTAGACCTTTTAATTATTTTAAGTTAAGACATCTTTTTTTTGTTTTGGCTAACCCATGTTAAAGCCGGAGTACTTATTATTAAACCTAGGTATAAATAAGTTCATTAGGGTTATTGTAGGATGAACTATTATCTTATGATTGAGTCGTCAGCCATAGTGAGGTTTATTCCTCTTGTTCTTGTTTCAACACGAATCAATAATTCGCTTATCAATTTTTCCAAATTATGGCGTGTTTGTTTGATTTAACCTTTTTAGATTTAGTTCCGATCATCTAGGTTGCTCAAATCACGTATTCGTGAGGTCTAGTAGGGATTGAATATTACGTATCCTCTTATTTTGTTGAATTTCAAATTTTATTTTTCCTTGTCCTTCCTTGTCAAAATTTCCAAACATCCATAAACCCATCAATTCAACGCCATCATCATTAACTTTCGAGAATTTTCGAATAACTCTTCATTAAATCACCTCCGTGCACATGTCAGGAGCTGTCCTTTATTATACCTGTAGCTGTAGCAATGCCAAATCCATTCGTAAGTGCACCATCCGTAGGTTCTCAAATCTTTGATAGTGAAGTCATAATTTTACGGTAACCTTACTGTTACTTCACATGTCTAGTCATCTCACTTTCTCCACTTAGAATACCTACAACCTCTAGGTACAATGGTGTTGTGCTTCTTCTTGGAGAAATCACGAGCTATCATTAGGATAAATGAATTGCTGACACTGGCCTCTACATTTATACAAATTTTGTCGCATATTTAATAATCAATCACAAAAGGTTATGTATTAAAATAATTAAATAAAAATTAGAACATTTAAAATGAAATTCCATGGACGTTTAGGGTGAGAGGCTTAAGCAACTGGGAAAGCGACCGTAAAGTTTTGGGTATGCACACACACAATCTCTGGTTGGACAGGCTTAAGGCATTGACATTGGGGAGTATAAACAAAAAGATCATTTATTGCGTGTCAAGTTCGTGGGTCCAAAAAGAACATGCATAACAATTTCCAGGAGAGGTATGTGTTTTCTGGATAGGAACAGATCAGAAGAGGAAAGAACAGATGAGATGAGCTAGAGTTCATACAATTAATATTTTCCTTGGGACTTCCCACCTTCAATGCATGTATGAATTCGTTTTTCTTCGCAGCTAAGCTAGCCACATCTGAGTAGGTGGAGTGGGAATCAATTTCTCTATATTCTGATTAACTAATTTTTATCTATTTTATTAAATCACATTCATATATTTATATCAAATTTACACAAATATACAGATAAAATTACGAATGAGATATTGAACCATCCAACGATTGGAAAGCAGGTAATCCAACCCGGTGGAGTGGAATATATTATAACTAGTTAAGCTCATAATAACTATTACAAGTTGCGTCTTCCCAAGAAACGAGTTTTGAGGTGGACGTGGACGTGGACATGCACATTGCAGGTGCAGCTACTAACTATTCCACGTTGCTGTTGCATGTTTTTGAGGTCCCATCACCTTGTGCCTGCACGTGCTATTGGAGGGTCACTCCGCCTCTACCCTCTACCCTCTACCCTCTACTTAGCTTATTCTATTACTGTCAATTCTTGACTTTTTGGTATTTTAGCTTTGCCCCATCGGCGACTATACAAGTCATCTTAATGCTTCTTCCACCAATCAAATTGGCTGATACAAGATGGATATGACTTGTCTTCGATTTATGGTTCCATAATACATAAATTAAGGCTTAGTTTCGGGATAAAGATTGAATTAATTGTTTGCTTTTCCACTTTTAACTTTTGTCCACTTGTAGCTGCTAGTCTGACTTTCTTCAAAACAAGAAGACAAGTAAAAGTTATTTTCTTTTATTGTAATTTAAATTTGATGCCAAAATGTTCAAACATTTACGTCATAAATATCATCATCCTAATTGGTTTTCAAATGGACAAAATTAATGATTAAAAAATTTAACTGATTCGGTCAATTTAATCATAAAAATTTTGAATTATTAACTTTTTAATTCAATTTTTATTTTTCTGGTTTGATTTATTTTAATAACTCTTCTTATTAAAAATTAATCAATTTATTAACTAATCAGTTAATTTTTATTGATTAATAAGTTTTTATAAATTAAAATAAATTAATTAATTTTTATTTAATAATATTTTTATTTAAATTTAAATTCTTCGACGAGTAAGGACATTCCTTTTCAATTATATTTAAAATTTTTTACTTTTATTAAATTTTTTAGTCAATTATATGATGGTTTAATATCGGTTGAACTTTTTAAATCATAAACTTCTTACCTTACAGGTTTAACTTCAAAAAAAAATTAAACAAACTATTCACTTCTATTAGGGTCTTCACTTTTTTTTTCCGCATCGGTCAATCTTGCAATTAAGTTCACACTTTTGACCCGTTTAAAATTTAGACAACGGATATTTTTATGTCTTAAAATAGTAATATTTGTCATATGTAATAGAAAAAAGTGTCACCTAAGTTTAGATGGATGAAATGTCGGATTTAATGATTGTATTTATTTTACAAAATATCGTAATTAAACGTAAACTTTAATTTAAAAAATTCTAAAGATCAAAATATACCTTTTAATTAAAAAATATGTTCACATATCGGTGATTAAGTCAATCCTAATCAACGGATTGTCGGAGTAATTATTGTGGATAAAAGTCAATACAAACTGCTGGCCTTATATATATATATACACTGCTATGTGTAAAAGTTTTTTTATTTGTAAAAATATGAAGAAAAAAAAGTTGCTTATATTTTGACCCTCTTTAAACTTCGATCTTCCCTTTATTTTGACTTTTAAGTTATGAAAAGCAAACTTTTGGATTATTTTTCATCCAATGCTAAGTAAGCAAATCATTTCAAATCCACCCTATAAAATTAAAATTTTTAAAAAATCATACCTTATGGAAAATGGGTATTAATGAAAAAAAATTTTATGTAAAAATTGTTAATGAAACTTAGTTAGTTTAATAAAATTGTGATAAAAATGAATAGTTTTGTATAAAATGATATTATATTTAATCTTGATTAAAAAAAGTTAATGACCCAAGTAGTACGTCTGTCTTTAGTTTAGTTTTAGTTTAAAGACTAAAGAGGAAGTGAAGTGATGCATGTGTGAAAGAAAGCGATTCTATTTCTTTCTCTTACTATGGACCAACCACTAGCCACCGTTGCCTCCAGCTGTCTTCACTACTTTCTCTCTCTACATTTGACTAAAATAAAATCTACAATTGCAAATATATATTTACAAAACAAACAAACAGACAAAGGAATCCATTCCATTGCTCTTCCCTTCACTTTCTCCGCCCATTTCGTTGCACTAAATTAATAATGCAACCAAAGAACAGCACCTAATCACAATATAGACAAAACAAACATTAAAAAGTTCATATCTTTAGTACTATTCGCCATTTCTCTCTTCTCTGTTTTTCTTTATATTTATGTAGTCGCATAAATATAGGAAAGAGAGAGATTGGTTTGTTTCCTCGTGATCCCTGCAAAGTCTACGTGAAATCCCAGATTGCCTTGTTGTTTGTTCCATTCTCGTCTCAGTTGCTCCAGTTATAGCAAAGTCACATTCTTGTGGGGTTTTATTCTCTCAGAAAAACGAAAAGAAAAGACCTTGTTATGTTATAAAGAGAGGTGCTGGCTTTTTGTTGAAACAACATTCTGGTTTCTTTTGGGTTGTTCTCAAATGGTGTTTTGCTGCCCCCTAGCTAATTTTGTGTTTTCTTTCCCCAGGTTTCTTGCTGCTGACCCCTAGCTAATTTTGTGTTTTCTTTCCCCAGGTTTCTTGCTGAATTGGAGCAGTTTCAAGTAAGATGTTCAGGTGGGGTTTTTTCCTTTCTTTTCTTTTTCTTTTTTGGGCTGTTGTGTGAGCTTGTATGTGCGTGTTATTTGTGTGAACTTGACTTGGGCTCTTTCGTTGTTTGATGATTGAGGAATCGTTATGGCATTGTTTCATATAGGTTGTTGGATTGTCCTCTTTCAACTCTTTTTTCTTAAGTTTGAGGTTTGTTCCCTGTTTTGATCACAACATAGAGGTAGTTGTTCTTTTGTTTGGTTGGTGAGCAATGAGAAGGATTGAGTTGAACTTTCGGCAATTGCGTTCACGCCTTTTTTCTTTAGGATATTTTTGGAGTCAGAAATAGTTAGTTAATTTTAGGTGGGATGATATATGCACCTTAGGAATCTTAGTTTGGGAATTATGATTAGTTGAGTTGTGAAAATTTCATCCGGGGAACAAAGGAATCCTGATTTACCAGAATTATTTTTGCTTATTTTCTGTCTTGCTAGTTTTAATTATACTTTTTACTATATTCTTTCGCCTGGAAATAAAATTGATAGGTGATAGGAAGCCAATTTCATTCGTGTGGTCAGTAGGTGAAAACCAGAAAAGCAATATAGTGAGTAACCAGGATGCAAAAATTGATCAAATCTTTATTGCTGATGTATAGTATTCTTGGTTCAAGTTTGGAAGAGAACTAACTTTGTGATCGTCCTAGACCCAAATAAACATTATATTAGACACATTGCATGGGAATCATCATATATTAAGCAGTGCTTTGAAGTTATCCTCTAATGTACTCTGTTTAAGTGGGTGGTACTGTAATTTGGGAAAAAGCAAATGATCTTAGTCTCTAAGCTGCTGTTTGCATTTGTTTTAGACACTTATGGAGGTGGATGTGAAACAAGCTAGTTTGAGGTCTGGTATAGGCCTTTTCAGTTTAATTTGCAGATCACATCAATTATTGATGTCATGATGATGTTCATGGAGGCAACCAAACTAATGGTTTGGGTTTCAAGCTTTATGCCTTTGTGTGGCATATGTTTTGCTAGGTTACACATTTACTTAAATATGTCTTTCATGAGAGCGGAAAGATTTATAATTGCAAGGGATATCTTTTCTTTACATTTTTTCTTATTTATTTCCACGAATTGCATAAGCTTTCCTTTTAGAAGCTGACCTTTATGTCTTTTCAGACAGATATTCCCACAATCTCTATTTGAAATAGAAGCAAATGTAAGCCGCTAACAAATTTTAGTCATCTATAAATAATCTAAATGTGCTTTGGATTTCAGGTTATTTAGGCTGGTTTAAATTCTGCATGTCATATTTGTTGATCTCCTTTCTGATGTTAAAGCAATATTTGTAGTTTCCAATTTGTGCCTTTCAACTTTTGTGGTGGATTATACTGGATAAACTCAAACCTCATTGAGCATATGGTTCAGCAGCCTTCTCTTTCTTCACAATTAGCAAAGTAGCTGCAGTCCTTGATATAATTTGTTTTTTAGTAATTACGGAAGTTTAGGGACCCAATATTCGCTGGATCTAACTGCTTGCTTGCCATACCAATGGTTGTAAAATGTTCTTAGTGAACTGGTTGGATCCTACGTATAAATTCATGAACAGACTACAATTTTTCTTGTGCTGAATTTCAAATTGATTGTTACAGCCTATTGTGTGGCAGAATTCTTGAGCTTGCTAAGCATAGACATTTTGATCCAATGGGGAAACATTTTTGACAAGAATGGATCCTCAAGCTTTCATCAGGCTGTCAATAGGCTCCCTTGGGCTGAGGTTTCCTGACGCAGCTCCGAATTCTGCAACATCTGGAATTCATACATTTTCGTCTCCATGCTTGTGCGAAATAAGACTACGAGGCTTTCCTGTGCAAACAACTTCAGTTCCATTGGTGTCCTCTCCTGAAGCAACACCTGATATTCATAACATTGCGTCAATATTTTATCTTCAGGAGTCTGATCTAAAAGCATTGTTAGCGCCTGGCTGTTTCTATACTCATCATGCATATCTTGAGATTGCTGTCTTCACAGGGAGAAAGGGCTACCATTGTGGTGTTGGCATCAAAAGGCATCAAATTGGGACATTCAAGTTGGAGGTAAGTCCTGAATGGGGCGAAGGGAAGCCCGTAATTCTTTTCAATGGGTGGATAGGTATCGGCAAAATCAAGCAGGCGAGTGGTAGACCAGGAGCTGAACTTCATTTGAGAGTGAAACTCGATCCTGATCCCAGATATGTTTTCCAGTTTGAAGATGTGACAACATCGAGTCCTCAAATAGTTCAGCTTCAAGGCTCCATCAAGCAGCCCATATTCAGTTGCAAGTTTAGTCGGGACAGGTGACATGCATTTCGTGGCCTCTTTGGCATGAGTTATACATAAAAAATTGTCTAGCTTTGAGATTTTTGTTAAGACTTTCTAGGATTTCCTAAGATTCTGGCTTTCAGTACAGCAATTAAAAGTGCTGTTTTCAAGCGAACAGCTTTGTCCAATTCACTTGCATACAGGTTAGCCAAAAATTAGTTTAAGAGTTTCACGTACTCTCCCTGAAGCATTGCAAGCAAACACATAGAGAGTAGCAAGTACACTGGTGATATAGCCTAATAGGTTTGTTTTGTCATTCTTCCAATAATCAGTTCATTGTTGATGAATTTTTTTATATGGTTTTGGAGTGACAGGGTATCCCTGGTGGATCCGTTAAGTACCTATTGGTCTGCTTCTCTTGAAGGTGCCGATCTGGAGACTGAGAGAAGAGAACGGAAAGGATGGAAGGTGAAGATACATGATCTATCTGGGTCAGCTGTGGCAGCAGCCTTCATAACAACTCCATTTGTACCATCATCAGGTTGTGATTGGGTTGCCAAGTCCAACCCGGGAGCTTGGTTGATAGTTCGACCTGATGTTTGCAGGCCGGAGAGCTGGCAGCCATGGGGAAAGCTTGAGGCCTGGCGTGAGCGTGGAATTAGAGACTCTGTTTGCTGTAGATTTCACCTCTTGTCAGAAGGCCAGGAGGGGGGTGAGGTTCTTATGTCAGAGATCTTTATGAGTGCTGAAAAGGGTGGGGTGTTTTTCATAGACACTGACAAGCAGATGCGAACAGCTGCAACGCCAATACCAAGTCCTCAAAGTAGTGGAGATTTTTCTGGACTAGGTGTGGTTGTTGGTGGCTTTGTTATGAGTTGCAGAGTATATGGTGAAGGGAAGCACAGCAAACCCTTGGTTCAGTTGGCTATGAGACATGTGACATGCATAGAGGATGCTGCTATCTTCATGGCACTTGCTGCAGCAGTGGATCTTAGCATTGTAGCATGCAGGCCTTTCCGTAGGACGCTTCGTAGAGGATCTCGCCATTCTATATGAAGCAGAGAATACCTCTTAAAGACATTTGTCATGAACAAAACTCGTTTTTACCTTCTTACTTTTTTTCCCCCGTCATTGTAACATAATGGATACGATAGTGTACAGGACTTTTTGTTTATCCTCCTCTCTCCCAGAAATTGTCTGCTCAATCTATAGCAACTTTGGGTACTCGTGTGATGAACTTGTTTACCTTTAGGGTTTTTAATTTTGGCGGGGCTAGGAAGGAGAAAGAAACACAATTCTTTCATAATTCTGTCAATGCTAGTAATAATGTTCATAAGATCTACTCTCTAAAGAAATCTAATAAAGAAGTGGTTACTACTCAGGATGAATTAAAAGAGGAAGAATTAAGCTACTTCAGGGGTTCAATTGGCTCAACTACTTCTAGCCAATCCTCAGTTCAATTATTATCGTCTTTCATTAGCCACCAATTTGATGAAGAGGATAAAGAAACTTTATACAGGCCATTCACCCCTCAAGACATAGAAAAGGTGGGTTTTGATCTAAATGGGTTGAATTGGTACTTCTATCAGAAAGCACAGTCCCTTATTAAGGATAATGTAAAAGAAGCAGTTTTGGAGTTTTATTTTTCCAAAATGGGAGAATTTTAAGAAAAGTAAACAAGTCCTCCATCTATTAAATCCTAAAATGTCAAAATCCAAGTTCCTTCGACAGTACAAACCTATCTATTATTGTAAATTTTTGTGCAAAATTAGTTCAAATTTCCTGAAAACAAGGTTAAAGAATGCGATTGGAAAATAGTCATGGATTTCAATAGCACGGTTTCATAAAATAAAGTTGAAGGCACAACAAATTCAGGATACATCTTAATAAAAACCTAATAAACTACTTAATACAATTAGGGCTACTTGACTTGCGTCTTGATGAGCAACAATACATATAGTGAAATAAACAATTGATGATTGGTTCCTTAGGAGAAAATTGGATAAAGCACTAGTTAACACTATATGGTTAATCATTTTCAACAATAGCAGAGCTTATTATTCACCTTTTTACCAACATTGGTTCTAGAAAAATTCTATCTAGATTAAATAATTGTCTAATGGAAAATTTTAGGTATGAGGTAGTTACAAGAGGACTGGATATAACAATGATAGGCTTTAAGCCCTACAAATTTGTAAAAAAGTTAATTGTAATAAAAAAAAAAGAATTTAAGGAGCTCAATAAAAGGAAGTATAGGAACACTGAGTTATCATTTTAAAACACAAGAAATGCACTTAAAAACACTCCGTAAAGCACTTGATAGGTCCATTTTTACATGTTTGTAGGGGCTATGTTAATTGTAATTTAGTATTTTTATCGTATGTTTTATATAAAATTATATGCAGCTTTTCTATGTTTGGTTCATTCTCTTGTAGATAATGATTTTAAGGAGGAAGCACACATTTGAGAATAAGTTTCTCCATCATAATCCAATTGAGGTGATTCCAAAGGCATTTGAAAGCTCACTTGGGTGATAATTTTGCAAAGACCTAAAACAAAATTGGCATCCAATATGAATTGAAACTAGTTCCAATCTAGTGATAAATTATACTTTAAAAGTTTTAAAGCAAGACCAGGGTGGTTTAAAAGTGTAATAGGCACAATTCTCGTTACAATCACTCTAAACACGTGTGGAATTATAAGTTTAATCACCTTATAACTCTTTTGTATAAACTTACTTTATAAATTCTCTTATTAGGGTTCTTTGTAGAGGATTTTAAGAGGCATGTGACAACCTCCTTTGTCACTAGGATTTTAGTTTTAGTTTTTCTTCAAATCAAGGACGGATTTAGAGCAAGATTTGAAGGAATCTGTGACAACTCTTCTAGTTCTTTCTCTCTCTTTTTTCCTTTACATTTTGACTGTTTTGCTTTAGTTTAGTTTTGTTTATGTTTAGCAGTTAAAACCCTAGACATGATTTGATTATTATTTACTTAAATTTATTCTTTTCATTCTTAATTTTAGATTTGAATCTAATCATCATAGCTTCAATATTAAAGATTGTATAAAGATTGAGAAGTGTGCATTAGAAGAAAAATATAATTTAGCACTAAAGATTGAAAGTATCTTAAACTATTATGGTAACCAAATATATTTAATGAATTTGATTAGGTTTAATTACATATTAGTAGGTGGTAGTTACCTAATTGAATATATATGTGTGCTCAAGAGGGCATAAATATATTATATTAATTGTTATTTCAACTATGATAATTGAAATTCTACAGGAGTAAACCCCAAAATCCTACCTTGAGTTTTCTGATTACTCTTTGTTTAATTATCTTGTCTTTGTTAGTTTAGCAATTTAATTATTTTCTTAAATATTATTTATTTTAGTGTTATTTTTTATCTAGGATTAATAGACATAGTAATATAGTTAATGTGAAATTGATACTCTATATTACTCCAGTTTCATAAACTTGTTATAATTGCCTATGTACGATTACAAATTTAGTAAATCAAGTTTTTGGCACCATACTGGGGAGCTATGCAATTTCCATTTTATTAATCCTAGTTTTTATTTTAATTTTTTCAATTTCCTATATTTGTGTATAATTTAGTACTTTCTATGTGACATCTTCAAGATTGATAGTAAAATCATGCAATTTCAGACTTGATGGTATAAATTGTTGACATTTCAAACCAAATGAAGATGTTGACAGATCGTGAGAATGGTTATTGGAGGACGTGTTATCATTATAGCATGTAAGGGCATCTTTCCATATAGGCATGAACGTAACAAGCCCTTTATTACTATGAAGATGTTGATTAAATGGTTGTTTATAGGGAAAATAATAAGAAAGATCCTTACTTTGATATACATCATCCATGATATAGTAACCATCTAAATATATCTTACGATAAGCAAGGAGTTTGAGTAAGCAGATAGAGGTACCATTTGGATAACAACAACCTAATTTTAATAGTAGCCACATTCACATGATAATGAGATGGAAAAGATAATCTTGTAGTTTATGTCTTCCCTATTGAAAGATTATAAAGATATATTTGATAAATTGTACATGGACTTACTTGAATAGATAGTGCAATCTAATTGTATAATTTTTATAATTTAGAGAATCAAGTCAACTAAATAGTTGAGATGAATGGTGAAAAAGGTAAAGGTGAACTTCATAGGTGTACTTAGATGAACACAATAGATCAAATGGTAATCATATCCTTTAGGAGTGACAAAAACTTAATACTAAAGATGCTAAAGAGGAGGATGTGCAAAGGCCAGATAAGCAAAAAGAAGTGTGTAAGAAAGTAATAAACAGAAGCAAACCAACATTAATCTCATCTTTAACTACTACCCATCACGGTCTTAACTATGAAGATGATTTCGATAGAAACAAATAGGTGTCGATCTATTTCACAATAAACGTCAGTCACATACTAGAGCAATACCCACAATAATACTAATTCCATAACTAAACAAGTTTGAATAGATAGAAAGGAAGATAGATTTGCTTTTTCTTTTTTTTTAACATATATTGCATAATACTGAATATTTAAAGGATCCCTTTTCAATAAGAAAAAGTTTGAGAAATTATTAATGAGAAAGTTAAGTAAAGAGGGTCCCTGTATCTTACAAGTAGAAGAAGGGGAATGGGACAACCCAATTCCAATAGAATGTGAAATTCTTTGATTCTAAAGAAGAATAGAAGGAAGGCTTTAATTATAGATCCAAGATGAAAGGCTTAAGTAGGAAGTCTACCTAAAGGACTTTTAAAGAAGCTCTTATTGGAAGAAAACTCAACGTTCTAACCTTTTTTTTCTTTTATTGTAGTTTATTAGTTTTAGTTTAGTTATACTATTTTTATTTTTAATAATTCTTATTTTATTTATATTGTACGTAGTTTTATGAATTTTTCATGAATTCTACCTCATCAACTTAGCATGGATAAAAGGAAGAATTATCTATCTTTATTATCTTTATTGAGTACTTTTATGATCTTATTTATCATAAAAGAAAAAAAGGTAAAAGATTTGTGTCTCTATTTGAGTATAATCAACATCATTAATCATTATTTCATTTTAATATTTTCAAGAATTAGAAAACTGTAATAATATAAAAACACTAATAAAAACACCAAAATAGTAATGATACATACTCTTCTATGAAAAATAATTCCATTGACTTTAATTTCTTATTATCCAACAATTACATACTAATACATTTATTTTACCAATTTTATTCATATAATTCGTGTTCATATTTTTTTTAAGATTGTGTTTAACCACAACAATATATATTATAGAAAAAAGCTATCATAAGTTTTATTGTCTAAACACATTTTAAATTTTAAAGCTTTATCAACCACCACTAAGATATCTAGAAATCCATTTCACATCTACCACGATTACTCTTTAGATTGTAACCTTTACTAGATGCTATCGATAGAAAACTAGGGAATTGGAATAACAAATATCTTAGTTATGCAGGTAAATTGTAGCTAACTATTTCGATGTTATGTAGTATAAATATATACCATTCTTCTCATCTTTATCTCCCTTTAAAACTGATGGAAGTTATCAAGATATTACCAAAAAAAATTTATGGATAGAGAATGATAATAATTCCTCAAAATCTAAGATTAAACGGATTGATCTAGGTATGGATTGATCTAGGTATACCAAAAGAAAATGGACTAGGCTTAAAATCTTTTAGAATCATGAACAATATGCTCCTTATGAAGAAGTTATGGGAGCTATTCATAAATAAAAATCGCTTTATGTCTAAATAATGTATGTAAAATTCTTAAAAAAGAGAAAAAATTGGAAGGTAAAGATTAAAGACCATATTTCTTAATCCATGAAGCAGATCTTGAAGGTGAGGGATATCATACGCCCTTACATCAAGCACATCATCGGAAATGGGAAGAGTGCTTGACTTTGGTTTGACAATTGGAACCTAAAAGGCCCCTTATTCATGCTTCCTAGTTCAATCGCATTGATGGCTAGCCTTTTAGAGCAGACAAAAATAGAAAGAGTGGTAAGCGAAAACAACTATAATCATATTAATACCAGATATCTCATAACTATAATATGCAACTTACCAAGGTATTTCACAAACTTAGCAATTGAGTATCAGATTATATGGCTCAATCACAAATCATGTGGATTCAATAACAAAAATTGCTTAGAAATTCGAGCAAATTTATGGCCCAAACTTCTATGGTTCACTTCAAATCACCCCGAGCTTTATTTTTTTATGGCCGACAATAAAGGAGAGAATAACAACTAAGGGTAAAATCACATTTGACACTATAGTCATCATATATGTGTACTATGCAATTTAGATCTAGAAGCTTATAATCGTTTGTTTTTAACTGGGTCTTTTGTAACTCACATTATAATGAAAAAAATGGATAAACTTAGTACAATGGGCACAAAAAGCTATATCACCGTCAAAAGGGGATAAAATTGTACTCAACATAACACTCAGCTGCTTCAGCTGCTTTTCATAGAATTTGATTAAAAAGAAATTCTATAATCTTAGAAAATAAGCACGCAAACATCAACATTATAAGCCAAAGGGTAATTCAATGGATTAGAGAACTTGTGCTAGTAAATGGGATAGCAAATTCACTAAGCTCTAGTTTAAAAACAATGTGGAATCTTGACTAAACCCCCATTTCAAAGGTATCATCCTTTTGTACTTGGCTTAGAACTTTAAGTTGAATATTCACTTTTTGCTAACTTCTTTATGCTTAATACTTTGCAAGCTTGGTTTTTATTTTTGTTCACTTGATGGTGACTTTATTTATTAATCGATTTTAACTTGAAAAAAGAGTTCTATTTATAATTTTAAAAATAAATCTCACATTATCCATTATACACTACAATTGACAACATGAGTTGTACGAGAACCCCTATCTTTATTTTCATTTTAGACAAAACTCTCATAACTCTCCCCCGTACATCCATTTCTGATGTCGCCTCCATAAATAAGACCATTTAATGTGATATAATAGCTTGTTTCTGTGTAAGAAACTATTGTGAAAGTTAACGTCGTCAAATGGTTGGTTGTACATATGAGCTTGACTGTGAAAAACATAAAATCCAACGTAGTTTAAAATTTTTCGTTAGAAAGTTTCACTACAATTTATTTGAATTTAAATACGTGCTAGAGCCAAACTTTTAAGTCAATTTGATACATAGTCTTTGATAGAATTTAATTCCTTATGGTGAAAACCATCACCAATCATATAAACAATCATATCAAATCATCCAGAATACTTAGATCTATCACAGAAGCATACCTAAATCCATGAGAATAACGTAATTCTTGAATCTTGTAGTTATTCATCTTCCAAGTCAATATGTATGTCTGTTTTCTCTCAAGAACTATCAATTTTTTGACTGATGGGATATTAGAAAAATAATCATACATCTAATTTAGGGACCATAAACCTAATTCTTTATATAATTTATCTTATTTCTATTTTGGACCATCATAAAATAGAAATCAAACTATTGAGTCTCTACATATTAAAGCCCATACTTTATTAGATGTCACGTAGCCTGAAGCCTTTAACCTTAATAGATCACTTTAACCAGGCTTAACCTTATGATAGCTCATCATAAACAATTAATTACGTGCCTACATGTGAGCTTATAATAAACAATTAATTTATATATATACGTGCCTACATGTTGGATTAAAGCCAACAATCTCCCACTTGGGTCATATATATAACTCCTTTAATTGTATATCATCATATAACCTTATGAGCTTAAAATTTGCTATCACTATCTAATAAATCTTTAATCAATCTCGTTCATCAATTATAATAACATATGATCAAAGCAGTTTTCATTATACTCGTATCATAATTAAACCCATTAATGGTCACTTATGCCAATATGATTGAACAAATAAATTAAACATGGATGTGTAGCATGGAAATTACATGTAATGTGATCTTGACATGCCTACTTCCAACTAGTCCAAATTCCTTATTCTTTATTGAGATCAACCAAACAAATGTTAAAGTTCAAATAAATCATAAAAGTGTCTATAACTAAAAATTATTCGAAATAACAAACTCTCACTAAAATGACATATCATGTCAATATGTTTTGACTTTGTTGAGCTTCTGTTGTTATTGGAATATAACACTGCTGACTTATTGCACAAAATTAGTGGTCTTTCAATACAATCTACAATGCGTAGCCCAGTGACAAAATTCCGCAACCATAATCCATGATTAGATACCTCATAACATGCTATAAACTCCACTGCCATAGTGGAAGAAGCTATGAGTGTCTGCTTATCACTATTTTAAGAAATAGCTCCTCTAGCTAGCAGGTAACTATAACTCGATATAGATCTTCAACTATCTTGGCATCTAGCAAAATCAGAATCAGAATACCCAATGATCTCTAGCTGATTCAATTTCTTATATGTAAGCATGTAATCCTTTGTTCTCTACAAGTACCACATAACTCTTTTGATTGCTCTCTAATTATCCATTCGAGGATTGCTTAAGTATCTGTCTAGCACTCCAACAATATGCACAATACGTGGATGTGTATGTATGTGAGTGTATATTAGACTCCTTATAGCTGAAGCATAAGAAATCTTCTGCATCTCTTTAGTTTCAAACTCATTCTTAGGGTAGTGGCTGAGACTAAACTTGTCTCGCTTAACAACAGGGGTGTCACTTGGTTTACAATTTTGCATGCCAAACCTCTTAAGAATTTTCTCTATATAGCTCTTTTGTAATAACCCAAGTATATCCTGGAAGCAATCTTAGTGTGTTTATATCTCTAATACAAAAGAGGCATAAATAAGATCTTTCTTTATCAGAAAGCTCTTGGTTTCGTGCAATAAGCCTATATCGTTGTAGGCAAGCACTATGTCATCAACATATAAAACCAAAAAAATATACTTCCTCCCACTGAACTTATGGTATATATAATCATCAACTGCATTCATTTCAAAACCAAACGAAAGAGTAACTTGATGAAATTTGTAATACCATTGACGGGAAGCTTGCTTTTGTCCATAGATGGATTTCTTTAATTTGTAAACCATTTGCTTTGGGTCTCCTAACACAAAGTTTTTTGGTTGCACCATATAAATTTTCTCGTCAATGCACAACTGAGAAACGTAGTCTTTACATCCATCTGATGCAAATCAAGGTTGAAATGTGCCACAAGTGCCATTATAGTTCTAAAAGAGTCTTTTGATGAAACCAAAGAGAAAGTCTCTTTATAATCAAGGCCTTTAATCTGTATAAAGCCCTTTACAACTAGATGAGCCTTATATCTCTCTACATTGCCCTTCTAATCCCTCCTAGTTTTAAATATCCATTTGCAACCAATGGGTTTCACAACTTTAGGCAACGAGACAAGATCCCAGACGTCATTGTCTTTCATGGACTTTATCTCCCCATTCATGGCATCAATCCACTTTTAAGAGTTAGAACTTTTCATGGCATGATGGAAATTGACTGGATCGTCTTCCACAATGCTAATGTCAACCTTATGTTTTTGGAGAAATATTATGCAATCATTTGGAATCGCACTTCTCCTTTCTCTAGTGGATCTCTTTAATGACACTAGTTCTTAAGGTTGGTGAGTTTGTTCTTTTGGAATAATTTCTGTAATCTAAACAAGGAGTTCCTCAACATTGTCTTGTTATTATGGATTTATTATTTCGATAACATCAGGAATAAAACTCATATCATTGTCAAGAACAACTAGGGGAATATTAACATTTTCCTCTTCAAAGACAATGCATCTCACCTTATCTCCCCTCTCAAACTTAACATCCTCAAAGAACCGAGTATTTTTTATCTCAAAAATTAACTTTGAAGTGGGATCATAAAACTTGTAACCCCTCGATCTTTTGAAGTATCCAACAAAATAGCAACTAACAATTCTGGAATCCAATTTCTTTCATTGGGCTTATATGGCCTTGCCTCAACTGGACAACCTTAAATATGCAAGTGTTTCAAACCGGGCCTTTTGCCCGTATAAAGTTCATAAAGGGTTTTGGTAGTTGCTTTAATTGGAACCCTATTGAGTATATAAGCTAAAGCTTCTTCCCAAAGAGATTTCAGTAAAGTAGAATGACTAATCATACTTCTTACCATGTCCTTTAGTGTTTTGTTTCACCTTTTAGGAAGACCATTCATGCTAGGACATCATGGTATGATATCGCACTCTTCAAGAAACTTAGCAAATGGTCTTGGATGTTGTTCACCTGATCCGTCAAATCTACCATAGTATTCACCACCACGATCAGACCTGACACTTTTTATTCTTTTGTTGAGTTGATTATCAACCTCAGCCTTATAGTTTTTAGACAGGTCTAGAGACTGGGACTTCTTATAAATGAGATATAGGTAACTATAATAGAAATAATCATCTATGAACGTAATAAAATATTACTGACCATTCTAAGAAGCTGTAGGGAATGACCCAAAAATGTCTGTATGTACGAGTTTTAAAACATCTATAGCCCTATTGGCACCTGATTTCGTTAGGTTTGTCTATTTCTCCTTAATACAATTAACACAATTTTTAAAGTCTGCATAATCAAAGGGATCAAAAATTTTATCAGACCCAAGACGTTCAATTCTTTGTTTAAAGATATGCCCCAAACACTTGTGTCATAATGAAGTAGAATTCTCATTGGTTAATTTTCACTTTATACCTCTACATACATGCAGAGTTGCATTATATGAGGCAAACGTATTAAGCAAATATAGTTATCAACAAATGATAAAGAATCGGTACTAGTAAGCATTGAATCTTGAAAAAGACTAAATCGACCATTTCCAAATGAATAAGAGTAACCAAATTTGTCCAATGTAAAAATACAAATTAAATTCTGTCTAAATGACGGTACAACATAAGTCTCACTCAAATTCAAATAATAACCGGTCTTTAATAATAACCTAAAAGTTCCAATAGCTTCAACTTCTACTGCTTTACCATCGCCCACATATTTGTACCTTTCACCATCAATTGGCTTTCGATAGCTCAAGCAATCCTGTATAGACACACTGATGTGAGTGGTAGCATCAAAATCTAGCAACCAAGTGTGTATAGGTGCCGAAGTTAAATTAACCTTATAACAAAAAAAGCGAGAAATGTACCTTTCTTTGTACACCATACATGATATTTGGTACAATCTTTTTCTTGTGTGAGATACTTTCACCAAAATAAAAAGGCAAAAGCCTTATCCTGTTTCTTTTGTTGTTTCTTTTCTGGTACGATACCTATAGCTTCCTTACCCTTTTTTTCTTTTTTCAAGTTCTTGTCCTTTGAGGTAGTTGCCAATTAAGCACTCTCTGTCTTCTCTTGCTTCAACCTTTCCTCTTCTTGCATACAATGAGAAATAAGTTCATTTAGAATTCAAGTCTCCTTTTGACAGTTGTAGTTAACCTTAAAACTGACTTAATTGTGCAAGAAGAGATATTAAAACTAAGTGCACAGGCAAGTCCTCAAATAGCTCTAACTTTAATGCCTTTAGTTTCGAAGCAAGATGCGACATCTCCAAGACGTACTCCCTTATGTTCCTTTTCCCTTATACGTCCTTAAAATGAAATGTGCCAAAATCGTATTTGTTTCAGCCTTTTCGCTTTTGGAAAGCCTCTTTTCAATTTCCTCAAGGCAATCTTTGGCAGTAATTACCCTTTCGAACATAGTGCCTTTAAAGGTTTTCGAAATAGAATGCTTTATGATCATAAGACTCATGCAATTTGAACGTGCCCACCTTTCCATTTCCCTCTTGTCATTAGAGGAATTGTCAACTGTAAGATCGTAGGTCGTTCAATCCTTAATGCAAGGTCTAGATCCACAACACTGAGAATAATCATAACGTCTCTTTCCATGCCTTAAAGTTTGTGCCATTATGCACGAGAATGAAATTGATACTAAAAGTAATGGTAGAAACAGAAGTAGCAACTGAACAAAGAACAAAACAACTAACAAACAAGCTCACATAAATTTCACATAATCATATAAAATCAAATAATGGTAAAGCTCATCATAAGATACCCAGTATAACATTAATTTTTAGTCTTTGGACAGAAATACTAACTTGCAAGTGGTACTCTTGATGCAGTAATCAAATATTGATAATAACAAAATTGTTAAATAATTAACCTTTCTTTGAACCGATTAATTGTTCACATAGCTAACCTAATAATTGTCACTTATTTATCACCACAAGTGTACGTGTATTTCAACCAAAATATTAACCTTCCTTTGGGTCAGTCAGTATCCGCATGAATTACACATACACATACACAATCATATTAATATTATAAAATAAGTTAATTTACACAAGAGAGGCTACTTTGGTAGCATGTTGTTTCAATCAATTTATTTCACAATATTAATAAAAGATCAATTATATCAATATTTGAACATACCTTGAACAATCAATTTAAACACTGATTATATTAACCTTAGTTAACCAAATTTAATTATATATATATATAATTATATATATATTGTGCACATTTTCGTTAATCCATGAACATGATTTATATAGACACATAGACTCATAGTCATACATCTCGATCGGAAAATAATTAATAGAAAAAGAAATAAAACGAAATAAAACAAAGATCGCAATAAAAAAGAAAGTATAAAGTATTAAAATAAGAAAATATATGATACTCTAGTAATTTAATGCACATAGAAATTAAAAGAATACATAAAAATATTTAAAAATCTCACGAACAGGATCCAAGAATACAATTAAATTGACAGAATGTGAGAAGGAAGTTTAAGGATCAACTGGTGACGAGAGAGGAGATCGCTTGTTCTTTGAATACAAAGTTACTTTACCCTTTTTTACTGTTCATGATAGATTGGCTAAACTAAGGAAAAATCAAAAGCAAATAGTATTGTAATATATTTTTATTGACCAAATAAAATTGACTCCTAAAATCTATAAGCACATATATATATATATATATATATATATATTCTTTATTGAATCAACTAGCCTTTAAATAGGCATTTACAATAGTATATAAAACACTAAAGTAATTTCTAGTATTTATCGAATGGTTAAAGTGTAAAACCAAACAAAGTAGTTTTTGATTTGTTATCCAATGGTATTAAAACATAAAGGAACTATTAAAGGCTTTTATTAATAAAACGGAGAGTAACTTTTATTGGATAAAGATGAAAGTCTTTTGAAAACAACCAATCGTAATCTGTTTCACACATAGCACTGAATAGTTGAACAAAAAGATGCCTAACAACTTGTCCTGTTTTCCTCGTTTCTTTTTTCATTCATCAACAGCATCACCACTAACGCCATCGTCAGTTGAAATTTACCTAATTAAGAAATCTAGTGTATAAGATCTAGTATACGATACTTTTGGCAAAAAAAGTTAACTGATTTTTGCCGAAAATGTGGAAGACAAATAAGTTAAAAAGTTCTCAATCATCTAACATGGAAGAGACTCAGATACTACTTATAAAATTTAAATCCTTAGGTAAAACCATCACCAATTATATAAAGAATCATATCATCATCACCATCTTTACTAATATCACCAATAATAATAATATTCTTCTTCTTCTTCTTCTTATGTGTTATGATTGTTCATGTTATTATGATTATTAATATAATATATATTTATCTTTCTAGTTATTGTTTTACTTTATTCTATTATATATCATCATCATCATCATTGTTATTATTATTATTATTTGTATTTATTTATTTATGTATTTTTAAAAAAACTTCATTTTTAACAATTTTATTTTTTTATATATTTGTATTTATTTATTTTTATTATCATTTTAATATTTTTAATCATCATCATCATCATTATTTGTATTTATTTATATATTTTTTAAAAAACTTCATTTTAACCTTTTTATTTTTATATATTTTTATTATCATTTTAATATTTTTCATTATTACTTTTTTTTTCTGCTTCGTGTGAGTCATTTGAAAATAGTCTCTCTACTAGTTAAGAGTAAGGCTACATACCACTAGACTTCTTCAAATCTTGTGTTTCAGCAGGAATTATAATGAGTGTTGTTGTTGTTGTTATAGTTGTTATGTTAAAAGTTCTATTAAACTACTTTATGGACTAGAACTTCACTTGGTTATCCTTAATCATCATCTAAAAGTTGTTTATAAGATTTTGAAAGAGCAATCTAGCACATTTTATCACTTTGACACATTTTTACAATTCAAAAGCGATACTTATTGCATAATCACCTTTCTTATGATGTTTATTTGATCTATGCTAGTTTCAGATGCTTTTCAATTATCGATCAGAAGTTACTTTCATTTAATTACTATTTAAAAAACAATATGAGCATATCTCCTGTTCACATTACCCATCCTAAAAGATGAAAAGTAAAAGATTTGTGTGTCCATTACTTAGCATCATCAATCATTATGACATTTTAACATTATCAAGACTAGCAAAAAGAGTAATAATATGAAAAAGAAACACTAATATAAACACCAAAATAGTAATGATTTCCACTTTCTGAAGAACAATAATTCATGATCTTATTGTCCAACAATTATATACTGCTATATCTATTTACCAATTTCGTTCATACAATTAGCATTCATATATTTTTTATGATTGTATTTAACCGCTCTCGTAAGCAATATTTTAGAAAAAAAACACATCTTAAATTTTAAAATAGCACCGAGAACCCTATATCTAACTCTATACCTAAGATAACATAAAGACTATATTCAAAACAGTACTTTCGTCTCATGTTCAGGGAAGTCCTTCAGTTCCCTGTCCTGATAAAAGACCTCAAAAGCAAACATGCCACAGGTCCACATGTACTTCAATTTCCTAGTTTGGTGGAAAATTGGGCTCTAAGTATACTTCAGTTCCTTAGTTCCAAAACGAAACGTTTAGGCTCACCCTCACAAGCCTTAAGCCCAAATGAGTCCATTAGCTCTTTGAGTGATGCCTACATACCTCAAATATAAAATTTAGAGTCACTTCTTCAACTTTCCAATATTTGTTTCAACAAATTATAAAACTTAAAGACAGAACATTCTCACCTCTAAATACTTATAATATTATTTTTGCAATATAAGAAAAACCCCAACCATAAACATAATTTATAATTTTGAGTGGGGCTAATAAAATACAGAAAAAATCAAATTATATAATATATTTTAAGCCATAGCGCAATTATAACTTCTATAAAAATAAAAAAGCTACCTTATAAAGATAAAAGCGGTATTTTATTCAAATTTTATTTAATAAATCAATATACAAGAGTCTAACGCTTATCAAAAAGATACAGAATAATTCCTTACTTAATCCTAATTTATGTTTCTCTGATTAAGATTAGAACATTCAGAATGTTATGAATAATACTGTACCGATGGTTAAAACATGACGTGAAGATTACAAATTTTTAGCGTTATAAACAATCATTAGCCTACTGCAGGGCAATAGTTCTTCAAAACGATCCTACATAATCATAATTCTGACATAATCTTTGAGAAATAACCCCCCTCAGAAGCAAATCCATTTACCAACTTGAAATGAGAACTGTGTATGCATACCATTACATTTTGCAAGCAGACCATTACATTTTGCAAGCAGTATATTTCTGCGAATATTCAGTTTGCTCAAGAAGGGTGTTCTAAGCCACATTTCACTTTAACCACTAAAAATATCAATTACCAACATCCAACAATCTCTTCTGAGGCTGAGAAAACAGACCACACAACTCAGAATACAATATCCAACCCTTACAATGAGATCTTCAGCAGACATCTAGGCATCTGGTGTTTGAAATAACTGCTCAACCTCTGCGATAATGGTTTGAGCATCTTCAATATCTGGGCCTTCTTTCTGGTCAGACTCTTCCAACTCGGCCTGAAAAATTTGTGAAACCATAAACAAATAAAGAAGCAAAAAATTAAAAAATAAATCCTGCACACAAAAAGCTGTTCTGTTTCATCTCATTTACTTTTATCTTCTTTTGTCATGTTTTGGAAGAGAGTAAGGCTCCAGATCAGTATGAAATCACACCTAATAGTCCCAACTTTAAATGCAATGCATTGTATGGTGCGATTCATAATACCTAGCTCAATCACTTGTTAATGTTCCTGAAAAAAATTACAGGATTCATTCTATTTTCTCAAAAAGTCCTAAAGCCAACAAATACCAATTCAAGCTGTTCAGTTGGAAAGTACTGCATAATTAGAATGGTAATGATTGTTTAAGTTCATACCAGAGCTCCTTTTAAGTCAGTTAATGCAGCCTCAAGGCGCTTCCGAGCATCCGGAATCATCATCCTCGATTCAGCTAGCACATTTTCCTGCCGAAATCAAACAAGGAATCTTACTTTTAGAAAAAGGAGACCAGTAAACATTAGGCAATTGAAGAATTTCAAAACAATCAACAGCAGAACCACAGATAACATCATACCTGCTGTTTAAGGTCATAAGGATCAGCTCCATTGTCCTTCATTTCAGCAGTTTTGGCAGCTTCTGATTCGACCTCTTTCTCATAGTAACGCAACTCCTTGACAATGCGCTTGCATGTACTTGTCTTGATTTTCAGATTCCTAAGTGTTGCCATGGAAACCTACCAATTTCCAACACAGATAATAAATTAAAAAGGGTCACACTGCACTAAACAAACCCAGTCCACGTCAACATTAATCTCATCCCCAACCAAACGAAAAGGAAAGATAAAACAAATTCAGGTAAACAGTAAACTAACCTGAAATTCGAATAGAGAAACCAAACAGGCAGGAGATATGACTGAGATGCAAAGCTCAAATCTTCTAGAGAATGACGGAAGCACGTGACCATGTCCAAATAGGGCTTTGCGGCTTTGCCTTTTGCTCGAGGAGAGGATGGAAGAGGCTTGGGTCTCAGAACGACGTCGTTGATCTCATCATCCTCGTATTATTGTAAATTGGGCCTAATTTTGTTTGAGAAAAGCCCATATAAATGTTTTTTCCCCAATAAACTCAAGTAGTAAACCCTAGTTTCGTAGATGCCCACCTCTCTCTTTAATTCTCGCTAGCGTTCTCTAACTTGACTGCTTACTTCGCGTTATCATCTGCTGGGTGAAAAGCATGGGTCGCGTTCGTACCAAGACGGTGAAGAAATCATCACGTCAAGTGATAGAGCGCTACTACTCGCGCATGACACTCGACTTCCACACCAACAAGAAGGTGATAGAGGAGGTTGCCATCATACCTTCCAAGCGCCTCCGCAACAAGATCGCGGGTTTCTCTACCCACCTCATGAAGCGCATCCAGAAGGGCCCAGTTCGCGGGATCTCTCTCAAGCTCCAGGAGGAAGAGCGCGAGCGCCGTATGGATTTTGTCCCTGATGTCTCTGCCATCAAGACCGACCAGATTGAGGTCGACAAGGAAACTATTGACATGCTTGCTGCTCTGGGTATGACCGATATTCCTGGTGTCGTTCAAGTGGACCCTGTTGCTGCTCCTGTGACCCAGTTCGGTTTCGGTAGGGGTGGTGCCGGGAGGAGGTTTTAAAAGTCGTTCATACTCGCCCAATGCCTTTTTGTTGTTTAAGTTAGTTTTTGGTTTTTTACATGTTATGATTTTGGATTTAGACTCAAAACGGCTGTTCTATTAACGCTACTGGATTATGAATTGTTGGTACTGGATTTTGCAAGATAAATGTTTATTTTTAATCTGCTTTCGTGTTTGTGGTGCTGTGTGTTTATTGGGCTTGTAGGTGCTGGAGCTGTTAGCTGAGTGATGCATACTCTGGTATCTCTTTTGAAATGAAATTCTTGTTGTTGACCAATTGGTTGGTAATTTTGTGTAAAATGAGTTTAACGAGTTATGTTGTTGTTGCATGATGCACCTGGACTGGAGTCTATAAAGCAGATGTCAAATGCTAGTGCTTATCTAAATGTCTTATAAGATCATTGTCACAGTTCTTGCTTGCACAGGCGGGTAGAAATAGTCTTTTTGGAATTTGCTTCCTCTTTAAGGTTCCTGCATTTTTATAATCCTAGATGTTAGTAGTTGTTACATGTTGCCAGTCAAAGTCATATGTTTTGCCCTTATACATCCACCATATTCGAGTGGAGTAGGAAGAATTTGATACTCATATTATGACCCTGGGGCGTCTCCTTGGCTTTGTCGAGCATACAGGAAACTGGAAGTAGCATTCTACCGAAGTCAAGTCATGGATTGGTTCCTTCAGTCGTTTTGCTATGTGTTGGTGTTTCCATTGCTTCTTACTTACAACCGCACTAGCTTATAATTAATACTGCTTTAGAGGCTTCTTGTCTTTGTATGAGATGATTGCTCTCTGTATATAACCAACCTTGCCTGCTTGCTAACGTTGGTGTAAGAATGGAAAGTGTTGCTATAGTAACATGAACCTGAAACATTACTTCAACGGGTATGTCAGTTTCTTGGCTCTAAGGTAAACAATATGCTTTACAAATTACTCATTGGCAATGGTGGTGCAAACGAAATCAGAGTGAAGATGTCTTGCTTTAGGCTAGTTAAAGACATTGGGTTGAAACCAAATCTCCATAAATCTAGGCATGGTTAACCAAGTTAGTTCAATGATAGCATCTCTTGTTGGAGTTTGATCATGTTCCAACAAATTTTAGGGAGTAATGACAACCAACACAACCGAGAGAGTGTTTCGGAGAGAGGTAATGGCATACAGGGTAGAAAAAGTTGCCTACCTGATGGAAATGGTGCTTGTGTTTGTACAGAATTTGTCGCAGGACAGGAATTAATGATGGAATGAACCATCAAAAGATTTAAAGTTAATTCAATAGTGAAAGGATTAAAAAATTCAATAGATTAATTCCGTTTTGTACAGTAAAAATTTATCTATTTTTTCTTATTTTTAACTTTTGAGTTTTTTTTTAAATAACAAAATATCGGAATAATATTTGGATCAAAACGCAGGCTTCCGTCCCGTGTCTAAAACTGCTGCAACTAAACAAAATTTGTAATAAAAAATTTTAGTCTAATGCTATAATAAACAAAATTAATGGTTACGTTGGATTAAGTTTTATGATATATTTATTTACTTTTTCGTTTAATTAAACTTCAGAACTTGTGTTCCTGTTACGTGAGTTTAGTTTTTAGTTGTTAAATGTAAATTGTCACTGCTAATTTATTAATTATAAACTTCTTTACAAGCCTATATTTACAAATTTTGTATTTTGCAGTCTTGAGTCCAAGTTCAAATTAGTACGATTAGTATTATAATTTTTAATATAGATAGAGTATAGAGTCCATTAATAAAAATTGAGTTTGAATTTAACTATTGTTAAAATAATTAGAACTAGTCATTTGATTAGTTGACCTTTAGCATTTATTCACTCTTTAACATTTTTATTTTTAATCAATACGAAATATTCTAACATTTCCCTCAAATGCAATTGAAATTGGATATTCAATTATTACTTGAAATTAAAGTAGTAGTAATTGGACCGAACTACTGAAACTAGACATTTAAATGGACAATCAAAAAATTAAAAATTTGGCTCAAACTTATTCTATTAAAATTTTTAATATAAATAAAGCGTACATTTCGTTAATAAAAATTAAGGTTAGGTCCAACTATTTTCAAAATAATTACGACTAGCCGTCCGATTACTTAGCCTTGCTATTTGTTAAACCTTTAACGTTTTCATTTTTTATCAACTAACCATTTATGAAATTCTCGTAGGGAATTGAAGATGTACTTTCACACATGTTTCGCATAAATTTTTATGATTCTGTAGTTATATTTCCTTAAAACTATGGTTGAGGAGTATGTTCCTGGCGATGGTTAAACTCGCAACTGTTTTCATGCCTTAATACCTGTACAAGCCGTATACATCTGTAAAACTTGACAGAAAGCTAAACTTAAAGCTCACCCCTTCAAAAGTGCTACAGTTTGCAACTTTGTAACCCAGAACATCATTTTTTGTAGTTTTAAAAATTAAGTTTTTAGTTTCCTATTTTTCACTTTCTAAGTTGTTCCCTGTTGACTCAGACAACATCTCAGCTACATTTTTTTCTTCGTTACTTAATTTGAATTTTTTTTCTTTCTTTTTTTTAATCACTTTGTATGTCAATTCCTCTCACTTTTTTTTTTTTGAAAAACCAAACATGCTTCTCTTCTCTACTGTTTGAGATAATGATATGATAATACTTTATACTTCCGTTGTCTACATTCCTAATTGATACTGCGTTGAAGTTGCTTTTTCGCTTTTATTCATCTTTTTCTCTTATCTTTTTTCTATGATTCTATTTTGAGTGTGATAGTAACAAATATCGTAATTCTACTTGAGTCTAGACTTTTAGAGTATTTACAATAAAGAAATAGTCCTCAAGGTAAATCTACGATGTTGATAGGGGCAATACTGAAACTTCTAATATTTTTTTAAAAAATCCTATTCTAAATTTTGTCTAATTTTTTAGTCTCTTGTTAGCCGCTGTCTAACCGTTGTGTCTTACTTAATTTTTTAGCTCAAGTTAACCAATTAAAGTATGATTTGCCAATTTCCCATCTGTCATCTATCACTTATTGAGTATGTTTTGTTGACTACCTTTTATTCACATTCATAATCGATCATTTGTCAGTTATTATTATTATTATTATTATTATTATTATTATTATTATTATATTTTATTTATTATTATTTTCTCTTTATTTGTTTATTACCTTACCTATTCGTTTTATTAACATTACTATAATTTTTCTTTATTTGTGTATTTATTTTAATTTTATTTATATAATCTTTTCATATATTAGTTTTACTTATTTAGTCTTTAATCGTGTCACTTTTTAATTGTTATATTTAAATGTGAATCTACTAAAAATAATATCTCTTATATAAAAATAAGGCTTTATACTATCCATTTTTTTCACAGCTCACTTTATCGCGGGTTTTTGAATTGGGTTACGATGACGAGGAATTAGGAAATTGGAAGTGGGAGGGATAAACACCGGGGTGATGTGTCAATCAAAATACTGGAGGCTAAAGCCAATTGAAAATAGATTGTGTTGGACCGGCATGGAACTGTGTTCCTCTAAAATCCCTCTTTCTCTTCTGCTTGTGTAAGTCATTTACTTGCAAATTTGCGGGTTTCTAGAGATGGAAGTAGAATTGGAGGGAAGAGTGAAGCCACTGAGCTACAAAGTGAAGGGAGTTTCTAGAGAATCTCCTTCTCAGAAAGCCTCTCATGTGCTTGACACTGACCTCCGCTCTCACTGGTCCTCCGCCACCAACACCAAGGAGTGGATCCTTCTCGAGCTCGACGTATGTATATTTCTTTCACTTTCTTCTCACCACCCTCCGTTCCTTCTTCTGTTATTTGATTTGGTTCTCTTTTTTGTAGGAACCTTGCTTGCTTTCGCATTTTAGGATTTACAACAAGTCTGTGCTCGAATGGGAAATTGCTGTTGGTTTGCGCTATAAGGTTCAGTCTTCTTCTTTTTCTGTTTTCTCTTTTGCCCACGGAGTAATAACTTGGAAGAACGCTCATGGAGGATTTATGTTGATTCAAACCTGTTAATTACATAAATAAGCTATGGAATATAGCTTTTTCCATTTTTGGCTGTACAGTAGATTTACTAAATGGAGAAGTGGTGTTTACGTTTATTGTCAATTTTGGAGGCCAGTAATCCAAGTTTACTACTCTCAATTTCGCTTATGAAGCTACTTTGGAAAAGGTTTTAGTTGTAATAGAATATGGGGAACAGAATAGTGTTGTCATCTTTTTGGTTCAAGGCAGGATGGGGGACTCAGACTTTGAGATGCTATAAATAGTTCTGTTTTCTATATATTTTTTTTACATAACATGGAAGAAACGTGAAATTTTAAGGTTTTTGAAAATTTGAAAGCACCATTGATACTCGTATGAAAATTTGCATATGTTGATTGTTTTTCTCTATGAAGTTGTTAGGCTGATCATATCATTCATATTGTTTGTGTTCTAGTTTCTTGAAAGCTCTAGAGCTGAATGTTTCAACTGCTTGTCAATTGTCTTGGTGCCAATTTCTGATACTTATTTGGCATAAATTTGATTATGTACCAAAGGAAATGAATTTATAAAATAAATAGATGAAAATTTTTGTTTGTTTTAGGTGAGCATGTCTTTTGGGCCCTTATTGAACTATTGGAACCAATGACTCTAACACTTTCTGTCAATTTCACGCATCTTAAAATTAATTGTATCCAGAGTATATTTTATTTATATGCTGTCTTTTCTAAATAACCAGCCAGAGACATTTGTAAAAGTTCGCCCGCGCTGTGAAGCACCTCGTCGTGATATGATATATCCAATGAACTACACTCCATGTCGCTATGTACGAATATCTTGTTTAAGGGGAAACCCAATTGCCATTTTCTTCATTCAGGTAAATGGCAATCAGTGTGCCTTATAATGCCTCGGTCGTTTTGCCAGCATGTCATGAGTATATTCTTATCTATCCAATATGAAATTTTCAGTCACTTGCCAGTCATTGGCTGGTTATGGCTTATTAAGTTTCAGTCTTTCACTTCCTCTCTTACTTCTTTTCTTTTAACTCCACTCTTAACCAGGATGAAAGTTAACACTAACTTTAGTAATTCATTTTCCTGGGCTGTACTACTAAGGTTTTTCCGCTGTCTCCTTCTTGCAGCTCATTGGGGTTTCAGTGACTGGTCTTGAAGCAGAGTTTCAGCCAGTTGTTAATCATTTGTTACCGCACATTACATCACACAAACAGGATGCTCATGACATGCATCTTCAGGTGAATCATACTATCTTATGATGCATTTTTGGTTTTTGGCTATTCTACTTATATTATTAACTTTCTTATGCCCCACATTTCATTTCACCAGTTACTTCAAGACATGACAAAAAGGTTGCTTCCTTTCCTTCCCCAAGTTGAGGTACATGCATTTATATTGTCTCAGTGAAGATCTTCACTTTCTCTTTTCTATTTTCATGTCTGGCTCATCATATTTGTTTTATGTTTTACTCTTATATTTGAGTTTTCTATGCTACTAATTAGCATGGTATTTCACCCTATGCAGGCAGATTTAACCAACTTCATATATGATGCTGAGCAGAACTTGCGTTTTCTTGCAATGCTTGTTGGTCCATTTTACCCAATACTGCAAATCGTGAATGAAAGGTTTGTTAAGCTGCTAATTATTTCATGCCAGTTCACACATGCTAATGGCTTTGCGATGAGTTCTTCTTCCTAAACGTTTAAGTAATATAAAGAGAATATTCTAGGATCTCCCATCTGTTTCAAGCTCTGGACTCTGGTCTGTAACATCTTGACCTTATGATCTTATATTATGCTTGTAAAAGAGCGGCTTGAGTTTGTATAGTTGGCCTATGAGTTCAGAATTCATATGCTTGTAAAAAAAATCATATCGAATCTTCCATCTGTTTCAAGATTTGGGCTTCTAATCTGTAACTTCTACACCTTATGATCTTATCGTATGCTTGTAAAAGAGCTGCTCATATTCCAGGTAACATTATGCCCTTGGGTTTATAAAGTTGGCCTGTGAGTCCAGAAACGTGTTGTCTACAAGCACTTGAGTTTATAATATTGAATTCATACGGTAAAATGTATTATCATATCTGCATTTGGGACGAGAAGACATGATTTAGGGTCTCCTATATGGCCTGTTATTATAAAATGTTGATTCTTCATATAGCAGCCACTGAGGCTGAAATTTTCATCTACAATTGATTGTTGGTGTTTGAATTTTCTGAGTGCCTGTTACAACATCACAGTGGTAAAAGTAAACTTGGGGCATATACGTCTTGTTTGGGAAAACCATTTGAACATAACTGTACTCCAATTCAGATATCTTCCAGTTTACCTCTCGTAGGTTTGGATCATTTAGCTTTTACTGGAGCAATTTCCCATTAATGATAAATTTTACTCCATTAACCTTTGGTGTCCGAATAGTTGAACCTTGTTGTTAAGTGTTTGGGTGATGTGTGTGTAACCTTGAATAGCTTATTGCATTACTTTTGCAAAATTATACATCATACCTTTATTGATTTAACTCAATAACATTACTGTGCTAATGTGGCAGAGAGACAACAAGGTCGTCAGGCAATGTCTTTGACCCTGAAGGTCTTAAAAGCAGTCAATCAGTGTCTTCCTTAACTGTTTCTTCTAATTTTGAGGTTCTTCCAGATTCTGCCCATCTTTCTTTTCATCCTTTATGTTTCCTCTCAACTTGATTGCTGTAAGAAAAGTTGGCCATCTTTTGACTTTCTCAACTTTGTTCTAGATAAGAAAGAAGTTCAAAACCAAAATATTGTACCTAATTGTTAAAAACTTTGTGAGAAGCCAAGTAGAGTAGCTGAAAAATTTTCAATAATTAGAAAATTGAAAATTCTCTCAGAAATTTTCTTTACCATGCTCTGGCTTTCCTTTCCTTCTCTCTGAAAACAAATTCCAACAAATTTTCAAGCTTTTAAGTAAGTTTGAAAAGAAAGAAAAAAACTGAAAAAAAAATTTAACAAAAAAATATTCCATTTTTCAAACGATGGTTTTCCTGTTTTACTTCGCAAACTGTTTTTCTTTATTTTATATGGAGAAGAATAGTTAAAAATTGGATGGAAAAAGAGATGAAACTGGAGAAGAGTTTTTCTTTTAAATATTAAATACAAATTCATACTTGTTTTATTCTTTTAGTAAGAGATAATGTCCAAACTTAGTGACCAGTTACTTGTTCTCTTGAATGACTTTTGTTCTCCAATCATCTTGATAATTTTACTTGAGTTAAACGTATACTAAGTAGCTATCTTGATCCCATGCACTTTTTTATTTATTTATTTCGATTGGGGTTGGTTGCATGACCCCCTTTTTGCATTTGTAGCCTAGAAGATCACGAAGTACATCTCCGTTTGTCTCAGCCACTTCAAGTTCCATGGTCTTCTGTGCAGATGCAATTTTTATGTTACTGAGGAAAGCATATAAAGAGTCCAATCTGGGAACTGTTTGCAGAATGGTGATGGATCAACTCTTTGGTGATATGGTGACCTAGTTTTATGTTCATTCCTATATTTAATTTGCCAACTGATGTCCTTGTTTCAGGCTGCTCGGGTATTACATAAGCTAATAGAGCCTGTCACTTTACAAGAAGGGGCAACCTTTGTGGTTGAAAATGCATCAGTTGTAGATGAGACTGCAAAATTTGAAGTACCTAATCCTGTCCCTCTTGTTGATTACTCAAGCTTGTTTGGGGAAGATTTTCAGATACCTGATGATCACTGGGACTTGAGCATCCTTAATCTTTTGGATATAGGGGCAGTTGAAGAAGGCATTTTACATGTTCTTTATGCTTGTGCATCACAGGTCGAGTACAGTACTACCGATATTCTTTAAGCATCCATTTTGAAATTTTTTTGTTTTCTGTTTGTTTTCATCTTTGTCAAATTGTGATTGATTTACTTTCTAGCTTTGTGCATTTTGCAGCCTTTGCTTTGTCACAAATTGGCAGAGGGTGCCTCTGAGTTATGGTCTGCCTTACCACTCATACAAGCATTGTTGCCAGGTCAAGTGTTACACAATAATCTTCTCGCGGTATTATGACTTAAAAAGTGTATGAAGAGTATTATTCATTTTTAGCATCTGAAAGATATTTCTAATAGTCAAACAGTAATATTGTCAACTTATTATTCTAGAGGGAAGCAACATAATACTACATATCCATGACACTCTTTAATGCAATCTTTGCTTTTGTAATGATTAATAGAGATGGAATTCGTAGTAAAGCCTTTAATTTGAAAAATATAATGTAATCACTTTGTGTGGTTCAGTATGTGCGAGGTTCGTTGAATGTTAGTTATTATGTTGAGAAGTAAATACGGAGTAGTGAAGTAAGAAAGATTCTACTGTTAAAGATGGTACTGATTTCGCATCCTAGGTCTTATATTTTGAACCTTTTGTGAGCCCACTTGGTTGTTGATGTAAAACTCTACTGTTATCATGGAAATACTGCCATTTGTTGACATGCTATTTCTGTCGGTATTTAGGATTAGCTAGTTGAATATTTTTAAATGTGAACAATATTACGTACAGAAATTTCTTGCACTTCATCAAATTTTTACAGTGGTCTTCTGTTTTTTTTCTTCTGTAGCACTTCGACCTGTAAGCAATCTTGGTGATCGTATTGACGATAACTTTTCTCTGTGGAAACAACCATTTGTGCAACAAGCCTTATCACAGGTCAGTGCTCATCCGGATTTTTACTTTACGTTCCAGTTGCATTAGAAGAAAGTTATCTGTTTATTTTAAAATTTTGCAGATTACATTCTGATTACCACTGTGATTATTTAGTGCAGATTGTAGCTATGTCTTGTTCAGCATTGTATCGTCCACTTCTTCACGCATGTGCTGGCTATTTATCATCGTTTTCACAATCACATGTTCGTTCCTGTAATCTTCTCATTTGCTCCTTGTACCTACTATTAGAGAATGATTTCAGTTCCATAGTGATATTCTATAGTATCCATGTAGTTTGATTTATGCTGTAACGTGCATCATTCAAGTTTGAGATTGAGATATAAACTAGTTACAATCAAAAGATAGACAAATTCCTTTAGCTTGTGGAAGTTCGAAAAAACTCTTCATGATTTTTAATGTAGTTTTGGACCTTTATGAGGTTAAACATCATTAAGCTCCCTCAAGTACAAAATAGGCAACTTTTGATGAATATTTTTGAAACAATCTGCTACCTAGATTATGGCGTCCTATACAAAATAGGCAACTTTTGATGAATATTTTTGAAACAATCTGCTACCTAGATTATGGCGTCCTATGTAGAAATATTATAAAACAAGTTGTCATATTCAGTTTGAAAATTTTAAATAGGATAGGAGGTTTGGACTAAATCAGAACTACAAGGGTTCCTTTTTTTTGTTTTCCACTTTGCTCATATCATTTACTTAAATTCTAGTCAAAATCAAGGTGATGTATAACTTTTAGTTCTCCTTTTCCATTTGCTGATGCCTTATTGGTCAAGTTTGAACTTGCCACATAACGAGTTCACTTTGACACAAAACATGATAGTTGCTTTTCCTACAGGCTAAGGCAGCATGTGTTTTGATCGATCTTTGTTCTAGTGTGCTAGCTCCTTGGATGCCTCATGTCATTGCTAAGGTTTGTGGCTTAGTGAACAGTTCCCAGTTAATGAATTCATTTCTCAATTCTTTTGCGCTTGTGAAATTTAAGCTGATTGTGATGCAGGTCGATCTATCAGTGGAGCTTCTAGAGGACCTATTGGGTACAATTCAGGTGTGCTTATCACTCTCTATCAAGTGTGTATGTTGAGGCAAATTGGTGATTACTAGACTTTGATATATGTGTCAACTTTAGAGCTGCTTTTCTTAAAAAATATTGGATTCAGGAGATTGAAATATTACAGATTTACCATTAGATAATTGTTGGTCTGGATTTGTGTATCATTACCACTTGGAGAATGTTTGTGGTGACAATTATTAGATGCTTGATATGAGATGAAATGCTTTCTCGGTCCTGATGGCTGTAATCTGTGTTTTCCAGATGTTCTTGTGTTCAGTACTTGAAGTATTTACTAATGTAGCATCATGATTCATCCTGTATTACAAGTAGTGGTCTAGGCTTTTGATTGACCTTATTCACCAAATTGAAACCTAATGGGAAATTAAGATCCACAGGAGTAAAGAAAATATTTTGCATCTTTAGTATCTGAGCCTTTCTTGAACAGGGTCACAGAGTCCATGTTGTAGTGCCTGTCTCATTCTTTGTTTTGTTGGTAAGAAAGCATTTAAAAGCTAAGCTTTCTTAAATGTGTCTGACAAACTAAAAGTTCTTTTTATCCAATAAAATTTTATCACCTAAAAGTTATTTGGTGAGAAGCTATATTTCTTGCTTTTTTGGAGAGTAGGTTTATATGGAGAAGTTTAGCTAATGCATTTTCAATTTAGCATTAAAAAGTATTTTTTCCGTCTTTATCCTTCTATAAATAGAGAAGTATTACGTCCAACCTCTAGCTCTCTTCGTATTGAAGTTTCGGCTTGTTTTTTCTCTCTTTGATAACGTATTCTATATTTCTCATTTTAAAGCGGTGTAGGTTTGTAAATGTGGCAAAAATGTTGCCATATACTTGGTTTAATTCATCATATTTCAATTTTGTACAGCACTTTGACATATGATTGAATTTGTCAAATTAAATAATAATAATAATACTTTGAAATATTTTATGCCAAACAAATAAAAAAGTGTTTTGAATGATGAAAACTCTTTAAGAAAAATTCAGGTGTAGCCTTTCTCTGGAACAAATCTCTCTCTGCTCTCCAGTATCCTCTTGAGATAAGCCATTACAGCTGGACAGGTTCTTTCTTTCTCATCAATCTAAAAGGTTCAGTTGGTTGTACACGAGACTAGCACCTCACTTGCCAATTTCAAGGAAAATGATGTGGTGGCAAATACCTCACTACAAAGAGGGACCAGTCTGTTGGGTGACATATTTTAGATAAGGGTTTAATTTCATGCACATGTCTCTAGATAGGGAAAAGAGAGAATAACTTAATTTCCTCCTGAAATTGTTACTGTTTCTGTTAAAGATCTAGGCTAGAAGTGCCTTCACCAAACACAACGGTGAACCAAATGTGACTTGAGACTCGTACTAGCTGGAGCTGAGAGGGCACGTACTTTAGTTGATAATTTTTCTTGAAAGAGAGTGTTATTTTGCCCGTGCTTGGGATCGAGTCCAAGGACGATTCTCATGAAATTTAATCTCTTTCCCCTTATTTACGTTGGTTTCCTTCCTTGCAAAACCTATTTTGGTGATGAAAAATTGGCAGCACTTGTCAAGGACAAGGTCTGCCAAGATTAGGCTAAATTACTTGCAAAACCTATTTTTGGTGATGAAAAATTGGCAGCACTTGTCAAGGACAAGGTCTGCCGAGATTAGGCTAAATTACTCTACTCCTAATTAGCTAATTTTTATGATAACTTCTTCCTTACTTTATTGCATAACGTAATAGCCTTACATAAGCAAAGAAACACAAAAGTTCCACTTAAACTAGGACTCCTAGAAAGACTCCTATTCAAGCTGTTTTTATTAACATAACTATAACCGAAACTAGTGCAGAAATAATAGGGAAATAATAGACTTCTAAAAATAAAATTCTCCTCTAATAGACTCCTAATAAAACAATTATCCATATCATCACTCCCCTCTTTGACATCGAGCTTGCCCTTAAGCTCGAAATTAAGTTAGGCTAGTGATGGTATGCGAAGATATCTCCTCCTCTTCTTCCTTAGAATCTGCCACCTCAATCCAAAATAGTCGCTACATTTTTGCCCCATCGAATAAGACTTGTTGCAATTGTAGCACAAACCCTTCTCTCTTCTTTTAGCCGCTCTGGTTAAGCATCTTCCAATTGGGGGTGGAGTACTTGCTATACTTGAGGTTGTTGTTTTAGCCCCTGAGTTTATCTTACTTCCTAAAAGTGTGGCTGCACTCACGCTGGTGTTGTTACTACTACTGTCCAGTTGCAAAGATGGCCATAGGGTGGTGTTTTGGCTACCTCTTTCCCCTTGGGTGTATTGCATCTTCATACATTGCAATTTTCTTTCGCATGCTCTTGCTAAGTTTATTGTAGATCCAAGATTAACAGTCTATTGCATCTCCACTTCGATTCGCAGCCCCTTCTACCAACTCAGCTGTGAATAGATTTACTTGTAGGTCTAGTGGAAGCCCTATGCTTCGAGTCAGCAGTGTTTGGAATTGGCGTTGATATTCTTCTACGCTCCCTGTCTGTTTGAGGTTTGCCAATTCTCCTACAAGGTTGTTACTAAGGTGAGGGCCGAATCTCATATTGCAATGGCGTTTGAAAGAGTACCAATGCATCCCTGGTTCTTATTGTTCAAGTTGAAAGAACCATAGTTGGGCCTCCCCCATTAAATGAAAGGTAGCCAATCTTACCTTCTCCTCCTCCACTGTTTGTTGGCTTAGGAAAAACTGCTCATGCCTGTGAAGCCAAACCAACGGATCCATCGAGCCATTGTACATAGGAAATTCCATCTTAGTATATTGGCACCATTCTTGCCCCGCTGCCCCCATCAGTCCTCTCCTATCGTGGTGGTGATGATGGTGCCCGATACTCACTTGCTTTTGCACCTTCCAACCTTGCAAGCACGTGGATAATCTCTGCATATTGAGCCTTCAATTCTTGCTGCCCCATCTGTAACGCCTGTATCCTCTGATCCATCTGCCAATCTACCAAAGATTTCTCTGTAGCTAAATGTCTTGTTTCGTCCATGAACTCCTGCTCTGATACCAAATTGTTAAGTGCTCGTGCTTGAGATCGAGTCCAAGGACGATTCTTAGGAAAGTTAATCTCTTTACCCTTATTTGCGTTGGTTCCCTTCCTTGCAGAACCTATTTTTGGTGATGAAAAACTGGCAACACTTGTCAAGGATAAGGTCTGCCGAGATTAGGCTAAATTACTCCACTCCTAATTAGCTAAATTTTATGATAATTTCTTCCTTACTTTATTGCATAACATAATAGCCTTATATAGGCAAAGAAACACAAAAGTTTCACCCAAACTAGGAATCCCGGAAAGACTCCTATTAAAGTTGTTTTAGGATTCTTAAAAAGACTATTCAAGCTGTTATTATTAACATAACTATAACATAAACTAGTGCCGAAATAATAGGGAAAAAAGTTAGACTTCTACTAAAAATAAAATACTCCTCTAATAGACTCTTAATAAAACACTCATCCATATCAGAGAGAACCATATGGAAGTTATCCTAATTCTATTTATTAGAGAATTTTTAACCATGGAGTCCAACCTGAAATATCAGAAGACCAACCTTTTGTCAGTAAAGTGTTGTCTCATGATAACAAAGACCTATCTGCTGGATCCTTATCACAAACAGTATTATAATATTGTCATTAAACACAGAATGCTTCGCAAATTTATGTAAATATTACATTCTTGTAGTTTCACGTTATGTCATTTTCTGTTTTGCATTTCAATATCGATGTCTGTTGACTAGTTCCTATTCTTTGGTAAATATCTGCCTGATAAATTGGATATTTTATGTAAATTTGTTAAAAGATGGCTCCCTATTAGAAAATAATTAGGTAAGGATACTTTAATCTGCCATATAATTGTCCCAACCAGTGATACTTATGGCATATTGCAATTTACTGTCTTTTCTACTTCCTTGTATGTACACACATTAAATCCCCTAACGCCGTCTCAATGTGCTTTAGGATGCTCGCTATTCCATCACACGTGCTCGTGCGCTCCTCAAATACATAGTGCTGGCTCTTTTAGGGCACATGGATGATATGCTGGGGAAGTATAAGGTAGTGGCATGCTAAACATTAGTACTGCTTCTTAATTTGTTAGGGTTCAAGTACAGTATGTCTGAGTCACACTAATTAAGGGGGAAAACTTATTAAAATCTGAAAGGTCTTATGGATTGGTGTTAATTGGCTATTAATATAAGAAATATTGCATTGGTTATAACTGCAGTTGTTTTCTTTATTTTGTTCCTTGCAGGAAGTCAAGCATAGAATTCTCTTTTTGTTGGAAATGCTAGAACCTTTTCTTGATCCTGTTATATATGCACATAAGAGCATGATAGCATTTGGAGATGTTTCTTTCAGTTTCTCGGATAAGCAGGAACAAGCTGGTGCAATCGCACTCAATGTAATCCGCACAGCAGTACAAAAGCCTGCTGTTCTTCCTTCTTTGGAATCTGAATGGAGACGTGGTGCGGTTGCTCCCAGGTATTAAGTTGCCTGTGTGATAGTGTTGGTAGACTGTATGCTATATACAATTCCTCACTTTGAGAGCAAAGAAATACAAGAGGACGAAAAAAAACATTAATTTTCAATCATTTAGTATGATATTCATCCAATAAAATAATATACCAATATTGATAGTTCCTTCTTGCTCATTGTGTTGGTTATGTTGATAACAAAATGACCTAGAGTCCTCCATGCCAACAAGGTTGTCTTTGTTTGACTGAGAAGGATAAAAAGGGGTAAGGTGGACTCATGAGGGTGGGGATCTTTGCCCACTTGTATGATAACTACAGATACAGTTCCTATAGTGACTAGATATTGCGATCTGATAGTATGATTTTCACTTGTGCTCAATCCATGAGTAATTCCAATCATTCTTTTGGCAGTGTACTTCTCTCAATTTTGGAACCTCATATGCAGTTACCTGCTGACATTGACCTTTGCAAGTATTCTGCCTCTGAAAGCACCGAATCTTCAAGTACTTTATCATATCCTTCCATGCTTCAACATGGTGGTACTTCTGCAAAATCAAACAATCAAGAGGTGCAGGATGGAAAAGCTGATGTCTCTGATACCAATTCAAAGGTGGATATTGTTGATGATGTGAGTCTTCTTTTTGCTCCCTCAGAACTGCGGACTGTAGTGTTGATAAATGCTTCAAGTATTCCTAACAAAGATATTTTAGAATCCAATCAGAGAGATATAAACTCAGAATTGAAACATGCTGCTGAAAAAAAGGTCAGTCACTTGTTTCAGAATGATTTGCAATTGGATGCTGGTTTTGCTGCTGAATACTTCGATGTTCAAGCCAACTATATGCAACTTGTAAACTATCGTGATTGTGAACTAAGAGCTTCTGAGTTTCGGTGTTTGGCTTCTGATTTGAATTCCCAATCTGATAAAACTGTTGAAGGTCATGATGCTGCTATAGATGCTTTACTCTTGGCAGCAGAATGTTATGTGAATCCGTTTTTTATGATGTCAGTCAGGTCAAGTTCAAACATGATGGGCATAATTAGCACTGGTGGGACCAGAGATGAGAAAGCATATGGAATTTCAGAGCTGAAGAATACCTCTAAGAGGAATGCCTCTGACTTGGAGAGAATAGCTGTTCTTGAAAATGAAAGGGATAAACTTGTTCTTCAAATACTTCTTGAGGCAGCTGAATTAGATGGTAAGTTTCATAGGGCCCAATATGGGGGAGATGTCCAATGCTACCTTGAAGGGCCTGATGATGAAGCACTTAAACTGTCTCCTATAGATATAAAATCTGCAGATGCAGTGACCTTGGTTCGACAAAACCAAGCTACGCTCTTCAGTTTTCTTGTTCGAAGGTTGAAAAAGGAGCATGACTCATTGCATGAGATTCTTATGCACTGCCTTGTGTTTTTGTTGAACTCTGCCACATGGCTGTACTGTGCTCCGGAAGAAGTGATTGATATTATATTGGGATCTGGTGAGTATCTTAATGGCATGATAACATCATTATACCATCAGTGCAAAGAAGGCAATCTTCAGCTAGATACAGCAAAGATGCTTGTATTACGACGGCGCTGGCTCCTGCTTCAGAGATTAGTAATTGCTTCAAGTGATGGTGATGGATCAGACTTTGCAGTCAATGAAGGCAACAGATTTAGGGCTGGAAATTTGATTCCATCATCAGCCTGGATGCAGAAAATATCCTCATTTTCCTTCAGTGCCTGTCCCTTAGTTCGCTTTCTTGGTTGGATGGCGATATCTCGTAATGCAAAACAATATATTAAGGACCGTCTCTCCCTTGCTGATGATCTGTCACAACTAACATATCTATTATCAATTTTTGCTGATGAACTTTCAGTAGTTGGAAAAGCTGTTGACCAAAAACCTGAAGATGAGAAAAATGAACAATCTGTGGTTGGAGAAGATTCTCCAGCATCTAAACAATTTAAGGTTAAAGATGGGCTGCATCAAGATTTATCCTTCCATGTGCTCTACCCTGATCTCAGTATGTTCTTTCCACATATGAAAAGGCAATTCCAATCTTTTGCGGAGAATATTTTGGAAGCTGTTGGTTTACAGCTGAAAGCTCATTCTTCCAGTACTGTGCCTGATATCTTATGTTGGTTCTCAGACTTGTGTTCATGGCCATTTTCACAAAACAACCAAATCATTCAAAGTAACTCTTATCATGTTAAAGGTTATATGGCAAAAAATGCGAAAGCTATCATCCTTTATCTTCTTGAAGCTATTGTGACAGAGCACATGGAGGCAATGGTGCCAGAGATACCTAGAGTAGTGCAAATACTGGTGTCCCTTTGTAGAGTCACATACTGTGATGTGGAATTTCTTGACTCATTAATGCGTATGTTGAAGCCCATCATTTCATATTCATTAAAGAAGGCATCTAAAGATGAGGAAAAGTTGGTTGATGATTCATGTCTTACCTTTGAATCTCTTTGCTTTGAGGAGCTTTTTGATGATATTAGACATGAAAAGAAAAATAGAGATGCATCTGCAAAGAAAGAGTACAGCAGAGCCTTAACAATTTTCATCCTGGCTTGTGTGTTTACTGATTTATCCTTTCAGCGTAGAAGGGAAATACTGCAGGCTCTAACTTTATGGGCTGATTTTACTAATTTTGAGCCAACCACTGTTTTCCATGACTATCTATATGCATTCCAAATAGTTCTTGAAAGTTGTAAGAGTTCTGTAGTTCAGACTTTAGGAGCATTTGGTCTTGTTCCACTTCAACAGGCCCAATCTCCTGCTTTAGGCAATGAATTAATTTTTGGCAATAGTGAGGTAACTTCTTGGTTTCTCAACGAAATATGTGATAATACTGATTTTGCAAAGATAACTGAGAATCTGGAAAATAATGATTCTGATGGCATTATCTTGAAGCGAAAGGATACATGTCTAAGAGCTGAGGAAATAGAAGACTTTACGAAGGGCTTGGAAAGTGTTATTGCCAAGCTTAATCCAACCATAGAGCGCTGCTGGAAATTGCATCGTCGCCTGGCAAAGAAGCTAGCTATTACATCTGCTCAGTGCATTTTGTGTTCAAAGTGCCTATCTTCAATCAATATGCAAGTTCGAAATGCTGAAGATAATGGTAGTGAGAGTTCTTTATCTACTAAACCTCTTGAACAGGTTAGAGTTCATTGGAGGCTTGGGCTAGAGGGACTTGCTGAAGTCATCATTAAGCTTCAGGAAACCTATTGCTGGGAAGTTGCATCTTTGATGCTTGATTGTCTATTTGGAGTGCCCCATTGTTTTCCTCTGGACGATGTGATTGACACCATCTGTTATGCAATAAAAGCCTTTTCTTTTAATGCACCAAAACTCTCTTGGCGGTTGCAGTCTGATAAATGGTTGAAAATGTTACTTTCGAGAGGTCTACATAGCCTTCACGAGGGTAATGGGCCTCTTTCTGATCTTTTTGTCACATTACTGGGTCATCCTGAACCTGAACAACGTTTTATGGTACTCCAGCATTTGGGTAGATTGGTTGGCCTAGATGCAAATGGAGAAGAGGTTATACAGTCTTCTGCATCATGCAATAAGTTGCTTTCACCTAGTTTAGTTTCTTCAGTTGCAGAATCATTTTTGTCACTTCTAATTTCAAATATATGGGATCGGGTAGTTTTGATGGCATCGTCTGAGATGTTATTACTGTTGAAAACTCATGCCATGGTGCTTCTCTTTGGTTTTATTCCATATGCTGCGCGACACCAGTTACAATCTTTTCTCGCTGGAGCCGATAGTGTCTTCCGTATTTTGGGAGGACTTGCATACCCAACATGTCAGGGCCCGCAACTAAGACTTTCATTAGCTCTTGTTGCTGGTGCCTGCCTGTATTCTCCAGTTGAAGACATTGAATTAATACCTCAAGATGTCTGGAGATTCATTGAGAGTATAGGCTCTTCGAAAAGTGGTATGCATGTCTTATTACACTATAAGGTGCTTAAAAATGAGGAAAATGATGAAGACATTAAAGTTTTTCATTTATTATTATTGTTCTTATCTTTCAACAGCCAAAGTTGGTGACCTCGAGAAAAATACTTGTGAAGTCTTGTGTAAATTGAGGAATGAAGGTGACGAAGCAAAAGAGGTTTGTCTAGCAACCAATGACCTAAATCATCAATCTAGGCCTGAAGTTGGCAAAGCCTTTTTCTTTTTTTTTCCTCCCATCGACTATTCTGACTAGTTTTTTGTGTCCTTGCATCAATAATGGAAGGCAATGAATCAAAGGAAGTATTTCTGTCAACCAAACAAAAGGGTAAAATAAACCTAATAAATTATTTCTAGGTCTGTAAATTCAGACGGGGCTAACACAGCCATTTGGCTTAACTTTATGTGGGTTATTTTTATGGGACGGGCAATTTTGTGTTTCTTTTGTTTTCTCTGATAAATTAGATTAAAGCAGTGTTTTCTTTTCTTTGTTTTCTTCTTCATTTTTTTTTACGAAGCATGTTTTACATGTTAGTTGCATATGCAACTATTTCTCTTGTATTAAAGGGGAAATAATTTTTTTTAGTCACTGCAATTTTCTATTATATCCAATCGTACTTTTTTGCCTAAGGTCCTGAGGGAGGCGCTGTCTTCAAGTTCTTCAAATCAAGTTGATCCAGATTTTGGGAACACTCGTGAATCAGTTCTGCAGGTAAGAAAATTGATGAAAACTTGGCCTTCCTGCTAATGCATACTCAAAACACTCTTTCCCTTTATTATCAGAAATGAAACTGAGCCTGCCACTTTAAAGGACATGTGAGTCTGTATATTGTTTTAGAAGAATTCAAAAAGAAGTATGAAATAAAATTTTCTAATCTATTTGTAACTAAATTGTTACAGGTCCTTGCTAATCTAACTTCGATTGAGGCATATTTTGATATGTTCACAGAAAAACTTGACCAAGAAGCAATGGTAATATTTTATTTTTAGCCATGCTTCTCCTTTCATTTCAACTTATAGAAAGGCTGGCATTATACCATGTTGTGTAGGAGCTAGAGGAGGCTCAAATGGAGCTAGATATTCTTCAAAAAGAGCATGCAACAAAAGAATTGTCTAATGATTCAAGTAAAGAGAGGCAGAATTCTTTAATCAGCGGTATTGATTTTCTTCTAAAAAATGGTTCCAATATTCTACTTGCAGCTAGCCGGCTCATTTTCAAATACTTCTGTTTCCATTTTGTTTTAACTAGTATTCAACTCCTTATGTTCCAGCCTCTATGAAGCATAAGGACCGTCTTCAGCATATCAAGGATCACATTCAGTCCATGTATGTACTGTCTTTTACTTGTATAGTACTGTGCTATACCAAAATTATTTAAAGGTCAATAGGGAATAAAAATAGCTATAAAGATTCGTGGCAATTAAGAGAGAAAAACTTGTTAGATATGATGTGAGTGATGGATTCTTCTATTCTTGTGTTTGCTGTCTGGATTTCCCATTAATTATTCAATAGAAGGTCAAACAATGTTAAATTTGGCATGTTAAATTGAACTCTCGTCTTAAGAATGTTTGTTATATATGCTTTACAGAATTCATAGAAGGAAAAAGTGAGATTTATTTTTATAATCTTGAAACGTGTGGAACCAGAATGATAACTAGTCTTTAGGACAATATT
>JAOQMS010000002.1:11245192-11255916 GCA_027563885.1 Erythroxylum longipes
TACATTGTTTACTCTTATAATCAAATCTTGTTAATTCTTGCTAATTAGAAATTGATTTATAATTGATATTTGAAAATTCCTTTTCAAATGTCAATTCATTCTAGCCAAGAATTCCTTAGACTACTACTAATCAAGAACACTAGAATATTTTCTCTAATTACTTTAAGACAAATCTACTTTAAGACAAATCCTTATTTAACTTATTCAATTATCTCTACATGGTTCATAATGTATCCAAATACTACCGATGGATCTACCCTAATTAGAATATATCATAAATAGTATCAAAACATAGTAATTCTTATATAAGATACTTTGATAATCTTAAATCTAAAGATCAATTATACAACCATCATAGTGAGAAAATCCATAAACACATAAGTAATATTTCTTTTACGATTCTCATAATCGAGTTAATTCAGTTAACTTATTCTCTAATAAGAACCCACTTATTTGTTTAAATATCTCCATACTTTAATTTATAAGATCAATTACTTTCTTCGTAAAAACATGTGCTAGTTTTATTGTTTCATTAATATCCCATCTTAATGGATCTATAGCTAGGAACAATTTTGGAATAATACATAAATATAAATTAAATCTCATAATTATGATCTCATCATAATTTTAGTTGCATAGTAATTATTCCAAGAATTTTACCTTTAGTATTAAAAAATCAAATGTAATTAACAAAATAAATAAAGGAAAAGAATGTCTTTATTAATTAAAATAATAATGTCATACATAAAATTGCATCCAATTGATTGACTGCGAAAGCATAAATTAACAAGTACAACCTGAATTCAATGAATCAGGCCCGTGTTAACTAGGCTTAGATCTAAGGGACCAGTTTGAAAAGTTGAAAGGCTTGCCAAAAAGCCTGAATCTCTTCCCTTAATATGGCATCGTTTTAGTTTAACTATCCAAAATAACATCATTTTAGTTTGTAGGTTTAAAAAATTTAAAACCAGAATGACATTATTTTGAGGCAACCTAAAAGGGCTCAAGTTGAGTTCTAACCACAACAAGCTCAACCAAGCAACAAGATATAGGCCTTCAGCTTAACCTAACCTAACCTATTATCATCCCTAGTTTTAGACTAAAACAAAAGTATGTCAAACATATGAAATACCTTCCCACGGAGATAACTCTCTCTACTTTATAAGAATGAAGATGAGACAAGTTTTAAACATTTTATTAAGTAATAAATGAGAGTTCAAGACTTGAAATACTAATATCGATATGAAGTATATTAAACAAAACTGGATTATTAATAACGAAATAACCTAAAGAAATGATAAGTTTATCCAACCTATCTTAACATACTAGATGTGAGTTATGAAGGGTGCATTAAATGATTAAACAAGTGAAACTCTAGATTTGAGTTATAAAGGGTGAATTAAATGATTAAACAAGTAAACAAGGCAAGTTTTAATTGTGTGTGAACTATCATTCGTATTGATATATGAGATAACATATACTCTCACACGGAAGAGAGTTAACATCATAAAAAATGAATCATGCTACATGCGCATCAAACAAAAAAGGATAATATAAGTATTTCAATAAGGATCTTCAAGAAATTTAAATTAAAATATCCTTTTTACTTGCATTAATGTTTACTATCTTAGAATGTTATTAGAATCATTAGAGATAATTAAGTTAAAGTTTACTATCTTAAAATATCACTAAAAATTTATGAATGATTCAATATAATATAACATTAGAAAAAAAGAGTTAATTTAATTCAATATTATGCAACATTCTCCCTCAGTTTTCTAAAAGAATTTACGCGACAAAACAGCTATCAGTATAAATCAAATCAACTGAGCCCAGCCAAAAAGCATATGGTGCTGCGAATGCAATAAATATCGTTCTGATCTTTGGGTTATAGCAGACAGATGTGTAGGCCTTGTGGATATTATGCGTTGTCCATTGGCATAGACTAATGAGAAGCATATGAGAGGCTTGTTTCAAGTCCTTTGGCTCTGGGACAAATAACAGACGCTTATTGGAACACTGGACAAAGTTGTGTCTTTGTCCACTGATTGAAAGGCATAGCAAACCCCAGCAATCTTTCAACATCTAATGCATGCCCCTTGGTTTCTTAACTAAATCTAATAACTTCCTATTCATATGGATATCATTGTGATGAATCCTGACCACATCAGGATTCAATATATCCCTTAAGTGGAATATGAACTGACAAATATAGCCGTGTCGAAATTCATAAAGATCTCATCCCAATAAATAGGGATACAGTATCTGCAATTGGGTGTATAGCTGGAACAAGGATAGTTGAGATCTTCTCCATGGAAAACGTTTTAACATTGTGTATATGAAATCTGCATTAGATACCAGATAATTACCCAATATTCTCCCTCCATATCGTTTTCTTCGATTTCAATTTTCAAAAATCGCTCACGTATTCTGCACAGCTAAGCGTTCCTCTGCTTATCTCCTGAGTTTATCTTCATTTTGGTCTGTGTTCCAACTCCTCTCTTAAACATTCAACATCATGTCATAGCCAGCACAGAGCCATCTATGTCTAATCTCTATATTCATCCAAAAGATTGAATTTTTAGTGTTCAAACGGAGACATTGTGCAGATAAAGAAATCAATTGACTATGACTAATCTAACTTTGGCAGTATTGTTCAGATTCATTTAGAGTACGTTTTGTAGGATCAGAACCTGAGGAGCAACATTTATAACAGTATAGTCCGTGGAGCTGGAAAATGGCAGATTGTAACACGAGAACTGCCGACAAAGCATCATCCATGTAAACATTTTTTTCCCCTCTTCACTGTTCATATGTTCTCCACTTCTGTGAATGGCTAACTGTAGCACACAAGACTTACAATCCTCGGCGTTTTATTTTTACCATTTAATTATCCATTGATTCCCTATCTTTGTTTCAGGTTGTCTAAGTGTAGATTTCCAGATGTGCATTTCGAAGTACTTGGTATGCCGTTTTCTTTTAATGTGGTAAGTTGAAGGTGAAAATACAATGTGATCACGTACACTTTGTTATTCTATAATCTACTGCTTCATTTTTTGCGTCTAACAGCATGTTCTGGTAGGAACTTTTGGCTGCAAGATCCAAAAAAATGGCCTCCCTACTCAAAGAAAACCACCCACGAAACGTCAGTGAGTTTTTAAAGGATATTCGTACTGATCCTGAAACGTTTGAGCTTGTTGCAAGATTCTGCCATGGATTTGAACTTATTCTCACAACAGAGAATGTTATTCCGATCACTTGCCTTGCTCACTATTTGGAGATGACTGAAAATCACAGCCCTGATAATCTTCTAAATAGAGCTCTAACGTTCTTCGAACAGAGAGTCCTTACTGGTTGGAATGAAACGATCAAGGCGTATCATTCTGTAGTTAGTAACCTTGAACAGGCACTGAATTTGGGCCTGATGGACTCCTGTATAGATTCTATTATTCAGAAGGCACTGGATGAACCCCGACTTCTCGGAGAACCAATGAAGATTTCATCTTGTGGCCAGAATAGTGCGGATGAAGAAGAATGTTTCAGGCCAAATGCAAGAAGAAGGCTCTTTGTTCTTGATTGGAAGTCAGAGGATTTGACAACATTGCCACTTCAGCTATACGAGCCCATAATCAGTGAAATGAATCAACGGGGACTGCTGCCTGAATATATAGCTGCGTCCCTTTGCAACTATGCAAAGAAGTGGGGTTTTTATAGTGATTCAGGCGTTGAAAGCTTATCCTTGTGCCAGAGGAACCCAAGAAAAGATGTGATTGAAGCTGTAGAAAGGCTGCTTCCTCGTAGAAAGGGGCTTGTTCCATGTACATTGTTGTTTGAAATGCTAAGGTCTGCAGTTTTATTGGGATCTAGCAGTGATTGCATAGATGGATATGAGAATAGGATTGGAAGGCAGCTTGACCAGGCAACAGTCAAAGATCTCTTGATATTTTCTCAAGGCTATGCGGAGGAAGTGCAATATGATACTGAGAGTTTACGGCGACTGTTGAAGCATTTTTATGCCAACTACAGTAGTTCTGATATGTCTGGCATAATCTCAGTGGCAGAGCTCATTGATGAGCTTTTGCTGATGGTTGCAAATGACATTAATTTGAATGCGGGAGCATTTGTTTCCCTAGCTCAGATGTCAACGTTTGCATCGTCAGGAACAGATCGGAAGTCCGACGGTATTTACAGAGCAATTGACATTTACCTGGATAAGCATAGGCATTTTACAGAGCTGGAGAGGGAAGAGATATGCAAGTTGTTGGATTGCCAGAAGCTGTCACCTGAAGCTTGTGAACATGCAATGCAGAACGGAAGATTGCCACTGAGGTTGGTGGTGCAAGTGTTGTTCGTTGGACAGCTACAGCTTCGAGAGAGAATCACAAAGGAGGTTCAGATTATTGAGGAAAGTATGAAGAAAGATGAATCAGAGGAAGAAAAGGAAAAAGAACTGGATGAGGATAGAGATGAAGAGGAGATGAGGACTGAAATGGAGAAAATGAGCATCAAAGTGATGGAACTAGAAAGAGAGTGTCATAAAATGAAGGCAATTGTGAATGGCTGCAACAGTCATAAGTCAAAGAAATGGAAGGGTAGCATGTGGAAGGAAATGAAGAGAAAGTTAGGGTGCATGAATAGCATTCATGATTGCAAATCCCAAGTCAAGAAGAAGAAGGTACATCCAAAGTACCAAGTTTGACATGTGCTTCCGTTTTGCTTTTCTTTTTTAACCTTAGTGCTCCGTGTATAATTGTAGTAGCTTGTCCTGAATTCCATTAATATGTCCGTTCTCAATGAATAACAGTTAATGAGTGGAAGTGAAAAGCTACTTTTAGAGATATCATACGAAAATGTCTCCAATAGCTTAAGAAACTTTTAAGTATTACGTATTGGATCAGGTAAGATGTTTTAATGGAAGAAAAAATCAATAAGTGAAAAGTGCTATACTTAATTGCTTGATTGAAAGAACCAGCTACTTGAAAAAAATAATGCTTACAGTTTTCATCACTATCAGACATTTACTTCTGCATCTAGTTAAACAATTACCTTATGCAAAAAGCAGGACACAGGAACTTGTTTTCCTTGCCTACGTTCTTACCACATCTAGGTAGCTTGCTGAGTTGTCCTTTCCCCAAGAACATGAATATGGGAAAAGAAATCTAAGCATGATTAAGGATTTCCCAGCTTTCCAGTCCTTTGACAGCCATAGTAAAGGTAGGACGTGTAACCACTTCATTTTCTTCTATTATAAGAACATGCAAGTAAATGGAAGCTGTGATTATTAATTAGGGATACAGTTTCTGCATAATTTTTCAGACAACTTATCATGATGACTCCAGGGAGAAGAAACCAAGAAAGTTCCAGCATACTAATTGACTTCTATGATTTCTACCCTTAAAATTTTGTTACACCAGTAGATGAAAACTGCACAGCATGCATTGCTCTCATTTTTACATACATATTTAAGTATTAGTTCATGGTAACTATACTCGATTCAATTCACTGGAGAGCAGATGGAAGGAACCAGATATTGCACATAATATAAAATCTATCTTCCCAATTTCTAATTGCCCCATATCATCATCACAGGGATGCCCAGAGTTTATATTGATTTCAGAAAGGCTATATCTTATATTCAATATGAGATTAAACTACATATCCTTTGTCTGACACACTTTTTGTGCCTTTACTGGTCTATGATGGCAACAAGATTCTAACTTGGCAGAAAGTCCTAAACCTAAAGAACAATGCATGCATATCCTAAGAAAAGCTCTAAGACCGGGGAAAAAAGGACAACACATATAATCAAGAAGATCAGACGGAGAGAGCTAACGGTATTTCACTTTCCGTGGAAATATCAGAATCCTTCCCCTCCTGTGATGATCTGTTGCTGTCTGCACCTTGGTCTTCATATCCATCTTTCTCACTGCCACCTTCATTGTCATCTTCGCTAATCACAACTACCCCACCGAAATGCACCCGCCGTGCACCTTCAGGGGAATGTGGAGATGGCACAGGAGACTCGCCAGATGTTGTATGCGCGGGCACAACTCCTGTAGCTCGTGAGCGTGTGGTTGATGATTTTACAGAGGAATTGCATTCTTGCAGATCATTTCGGACCGGTTTAATGCATCTATATACAAATATTAACAACCAAAATGCCCATGGAACGCAAACAAAAGTCATTCCTGCGTAGAGATACCGGTCTTGCGAGTCATTTGATGGTAGAAAAAGATAAAGGGCAAGACAAACTCCACCAGAAACAATGAATGCGAAGAAGAGGAAGGAGAGAACATACACTCTAGGATCTCTTTTCCTGGCATCCATTGAAGATTAACTTTGATTGTTTTTGATCTTGTGATTATGAATGTTAGGATGATGGTGGTGATGGTGATGGGGACGGTGGTGGTTGAAGATGACACTAAAATCCATCAGGGTTAAAAGTAAACAGGAGCAATTACAAGGCATCGAAAGCGGGGAGGTTTGTTGGTGTAAGAGAAGCGTTTGTTAAAAAACTATAATGGCTTTGGAATATAACCGTTAATAAATGTTGTCTAGAAAAGCCAACAACCTAACCAAAATATGATTCTTAACTCTCATTGGAATGCATTAATTAGGAATATAAGTGGATGCTGCTCTCCCAAAGAATCATTCCCGACTCATTTATTCAAATAAATAACTAAATTTAAACTTTAACTCTAACCTCATCTAATAAATCAACATAGAAGATATAAGATCAAACATGTTTAGGTTCATAACAGGCCAAAAGTGCATTTTTAATGTAAAACATTTACGGCAGAATATAAGTTGAACCCTAATGTTTTGAAGCGTTCAAATTGTGTCGTAACGTTTTCAAAACATTTAGAATAGATTCTAAATGAACAAGAATTTGATATGATTAATTCCGTGTCAGTTAAATGTTATGTCAATTCTGACATCACATTAATTATATTTTTTTAAATAAAAAGTGATTCTTGTTGTTTCGTAATTATTTTTTAATTAATCAAAAAGTGGATCTCACAGTCACGTGACAGCGATGTGACAGCCACAGTTTATATATTTCGGACAATAAATTCCACTTATCATATGACAATAGGTCCATATTTATATATTTTAGATAGTAGATCTCACTTGTCATTAAATAATGAAGCTCACTTTTTATTTAAAAAATAAAACATAATGTCACTAGCTTTGACGTGACGTTTAACTGACGAAGAGTTAACTCCGTTAAATTTTCCATCTATTTACGATATATTTTGATTATTTTGAAAATATTATAGTTCAATTTGAACACTTCATAACGTTAGAGCCTATTCTATATTTTGTCGTAAACGTTAAGGTTTAAAATACACTTTTTAATAATTCATAATTGTGAGATCTCACATCAGTTGGAGAGGAAAATGAAGTACGCCTTATAAGGGTATGGATACCTCTTCCCCATAGACGCATTTTTTTGAGGGCAGTAATAGCAAAATCATGAGGGCCTTGGCCTGATGAGCAACCCAAAGCGGACAATATTTATAGGCGAGTGATATAGGCTGTTACAAATGATATCAGAGTCGGTTCCTAAACCGTTGTGCTAGCGAAAACGCTAGGCCATAAGGGAGGTGGATTGTAAGATCCCACAACGGTTGGAGAGGAGAACGAAGTACGCTTTATAAGGGTACGAATACTTCTTCCCCATAGATGCATTTTCTCGGGTGCAGGAAGAGCAAAACTGTGAGGGTCTTGGCTTGATGGGCAATTCAAAGCGGCCAATATCTGTGGACAGGTGATCTGGGCTGTTATAATAATATTATATGTGAAATTTTTATTATTTTTCAATGTAGTTTGTTTCTAACTAACTTCAACTTATTTATAATCAACAATTAGTAACATTAATTGAATTTAAACAGTTTCTTTTAAACAGGCTGACCCTGAACATGGCTAAAGTTCAATTCGGCTCAGCCTATTTACGTCCCAATACCAATAAGGAGTTGGTAGTACATAGAAAAAAGAAGAAAGCATGTTTGTTATACTATTTTACATTTCTTATCACTTGGCAGTACTAGTCGTCCGCGTACAATAATATTAAAATTTATAATAAAAATAATAAGTAGAAGGGAAATAAATTAAAAGCATGAAATTTTCTTGTTTATTTACCATAGTACAACTGTTAATGAAATATACATTTAGGTTAATATATACACTTAAAATTAGTGGAAAAGTATCTTCCGTAATCTTAAAATAAATCAAGAAAAATTAGTAAACTCTGAAATGTTATGATCTACAAAAGTGAAAAACTGTATTTTAAAAAAAATATATTATTATTCTATTTCGTACCCATCTTACATTGTATCAATAAGTAATTTGTGATAATCGTGCTCACAGGACCAAACCTACCAATAATCGAGAATGGATGTCTTTTGGGAGCTAAATAAAATATATGAATATACATATATATATAGCTGATAATAACATGTTAACTAATAATATTTATATTTAACACTTCAACAACATAATTAACATTGACAAATATAGCATACTTGATCGAACAATTGATATTCACCGCAACAAAAGACACTTCTGGTGACAAAAATATCGCTCATATTCATTAGCAACAATTTACATTTGTCACAAAAAAAGTTGCGAACTTCCCGTAGCAAAAAACTATAGGTGACAATTTTCAAAAATTATCGCTAATAGCTTTTTACTACACTTTATTTTCGCAGCAAAAAACTATAGGTGATGTTTTGCTAAATCGTGAAAATTGTCGCTTATAGTTTCTGCTATGCTTTATTTTCGTAAAGAAAAACTATAGGCGACGTTTTACTAAATCGTCACCAATAACTTTTTGCTACGTTTTGTTTTCGTAGCTAAAAGTTTTTAGCTATATTTTTGTAAATATAGCCAAATGTTTTTAGCTATGTTTTGTAAAGTGCAATCAAATTTTTAATATACATAATAAATAAATGTTATATCATGTTAATTATAATTACTGGTGATATTTTTAATCTATATTATTGTATGTAATATTTAGTTTTTTTGTTGTATAATTTATTATACAATAATATAACAAAAATATCTGAAAAATAGAAACATCGTATATAAAAAATAAAATATCATTAAATTTGATAATGAACAAGATGCTAATTACAATTTGAAAAATACTTATATATAAAAATAAAAAATTCAAATATTAATGACTAAGACTCATTTTTATCTTCACTACTTACATAATTCGGGCCAACAGAGACAACAAATAATTAGACAATTGGAACCATAAGTATAAGGCATGTGCCAAGTGTTAAAACACTTGTCACACACCTTAAACCCACACGATATACACATATTAAAGACCATCTTCATCTTTCATTCTTACTTTTTACTATATGCTCTCATCTTCTTCTTTCTTCTCTCAAATTTCGACACTCACGACATTGAGCTTTGCCAAAAATCAATACCTTGCTACTACAATAAACTTTGTTATCTCTTCTTGTTACTAAAAACCTAACCTTTTCCTCCTTAAAATGATGATGATCATGTAAGCTTGGAAGAGCTAGGTTACTTGAGGATTTGAAGAGTTTTTGGAGTTAAACAAGTAAATGAATCATTGAATTCTTACGATAAATGTAGCATAACAATTATGATGATAGTTTAAGGATGGATTGATAGTGATAATAGTGTTTGAATGAGTGCTGAAAATATAGATGAATGAAATGATACATCATGTTCTGTTTTTGTGTAAATGATCAATAATAGTTTATAAGTTGTAGTATGGATATTTTTAAGTTGGGATTGAGGTGAATTTAATGAGGAATTGAAGTAGAAGTGATGAACTATGCATCAGATGTTTGAGTTTTGTAAGAAAGAGCTAAAATATGGAAATATTGAAGGAAATGGCTGGGAAATTCACATATCACCCATCCCACAATCATGAGAAGGCCTCCACAATCGTGAGAAATGCAAGGAAAATGGAGAAATTTTTGGATAACATATCCCACGATCATGGGAATGCTTCCACGATCGTGGGAAATGCATTGAAAGTGAAATGTTATCTTTTGAGTGATTTTTGAACCAACTAAGGATAAGCTACTCACTTTGATGCATTTAGACTTAATCGAGGCTTGAAATGAACCTAGTTTGATGCTAGATAAATTGGTTAAAGTGTTTGATATGTTTAGGTTGTTAATTGAGGTTATAACTTGAGGAATGGATGGTTAATATCAATGAATCTAAAATATGGAAATTTATGAGGATTAAAGGAATAAAGGTGTTATTAAGAATACAATTGTCATCGAAAGGATATGAGTAAGGTTTATTAGGTATGAATGAATAAGAATTAAGTTTTTGTGTGATTATATAATGCTAGAAAAGGATTGATGAATGAATGATTGATGAGTTTAGAATAATCAAGTATACTTGAGGTATAAGCCTAAGTGCAAACTAGTTATATCCAAGTGATAATGTTTGAATGATCAAGACTTGTGATTGAGGATAAATACCCGAAAAAAGTCAATTGAGCATACATACATACATACATATATATATTTGCATGTTGAATATTTATATGAATGATCAAATTAGTAATGTGTGTATAAAATATGTGTATTGCATGATTTAGACGCTCAAGTCAAATGCCAGGATCTAGAAATTGCCGATTCATCAAGGCAATAGCTTATCTGGAGCTTACTATATATATATATATATGCATGTTGAATATTTATATGAATGATCAAATTAGT
>JAOQMS010000002.1:11265891-11283152 GCA_027563885.1 Erythroxylum longipes
TTTCATAATTTTTGAAATCAGGAAGAAACCAAAATCAAAAACAGAAATTAAAAACTCAAACAAACAAGTTTTTTTTTTACTAAATTTAAAAACAAAAATCAAAAATCAAAAACAAAAATAGAAAGAGTAAGCAAAAATTACTTTTTATAGTTTTCATAATTTTTGAAATCAGGAAGAAACCAAAATCAAAAACAGAAATTAAAAACTCAAACAAACAAGTTTTTTTTTGCTAAATTTAAAAACAAAAATCAAAAATCAAAAACAAAAATAGAAACGAACAACCCTACATTTTTCATTAAAATAATTCAAATTTTGAGGTTCATGATATTATGAATTGATTTTCATTTTTATTTATAAAATTTCTTATTTGTTGTACAATTTTTATTTTTTATTTATAATATAGTTACTTTCTATAATATATGAGAAACAGATGAAAATAAAAAACTTTTTCTTAAAATTTGACTTCTTCGAAAAAAAACTTAAAATCTTAATCTTACCCACTCAGAAAACAATGATTCTATCCTAATAATTATTAGACTTGGACTATCTTCTTGTCCCAATCCCAATTTAGCCAACATCTTCTAGCAGTTATGGTCATATAAGAAATTAATTAACAATTCTCACCCACTCCAACGCGTGCACCTAACAACAACAATGGAAAACCCGATTGTGCTAGCTACCAAGGAAGAGGATATACCAAGAAAAAACACGTGTTAGCTACCTTCAACGCGTCAACGACCCATGATATTTAACATACACGGCAACAGAAGGACGAGTAAGCAATTTATAAAAAATTGCTTTTGAATGAATCTCATCCTATAAAAAATAAGAGTATACAACCTCTTGATTTTTAGGTGAAGAAATACGGAACATATTATTTTGTGTATATGCATATACACAATTATGCAACTCTATATAGTAATGAACAGCAATTGTGCATATATATATATATATATATATATATATATTTGAATCTTGGGACAAAAATTAAAAAGAGAAAAGAGAAAGGAAATGAATTAAGGTTACCTGTAGAAAAGAGTGGAGGGAGGGTACTGGTAATAGATCCCAAAGGAAAGACCTGCCTCATCTATTGACTCAAATATAGTCTTCTGAGGTAATCCTGCGATCAACTTTGAAGTGTCATTGCTCGTCAATCCATGCGATGTCGCTGAATGAACATACAGCCTATTTGGCTGCGTCGACGCCGGAACAGAAGCGAACCACCGATCACAAATGGCGAAGTTACTCGCCAACTCCTTGTATACCGGCAACGAATCCGGTTTAAACCCGTTCATCACCGTCTGCGCCATGCCCTTCTTCTCGCGCTCTGCGTTTTGCGCGAAGCCGTTCATTTTAGGAGTCAATTTGGTGGAAAGTGACGAATTACTCCACTGAACCCCGAATACCTGCTCGTAAATGGCTTGGATGGAGTGGCCTGGATCGGGGTCAACGTAGGCAGCATTATCGTGGAACAAAACGGTGGCTGAGTTGGGGTCAGAGGTAGAGATGGGGTTTGACTCAGAGCCCGTAACACCATTGATTTCAGGGTTTATAGTCTTCAGCCACCCCAACATGTGGTCAAAAGAACGGTTTTCTTGGACCAGAACCACCACCGTCTTGATGGGGTATGGTAACTGGTTTGTAGTACTGCTTCTACTACCGGAGCTCTCTGCCACCATCTCTTGCGCTGTCTCTGAGGAGGAGCTTCCTGGGGCTGGTTACAATGTTGTACAATTACGTTTATTTAAAACTCACCTAAATGTGTTGCCTTGGCGGCTAACGAGTTCATCTTTTGAGCTGGCATATGTAAATTATATATATATGATATATGGGGTAGTTTCGATCGGAGAAGAAAAAGAAAGTAGAAGGTGTTTTGATCCGAGAAGAAAGTAGGAAACGTGAGGGAGAGAAAGAACAAGATATTCGGGAGTAGTTTTGATAATGGAAGATTTAATAAGTTAAATGACGTTTCCTATGTCGGCGACCAAAACCGTAACAATTTCCCAAGAGCATGATGTGCGATAAGACGACGCTTTCATTCTTAATGTAGAATACGAGTTTACAATCAACTCGTGTTTCCTCTTTTCAGACTCTTTCATTCTTACTATAGAATACGACTTTAAAGTGTATATACGTCAGCGGAATGTGGAAATATGAGAGCCCAAGAAATGCATTCTAGCGTGGCACAGTTAAAGTGTTGAAAATGTGGTTCTTAAGTTTGCCAATCAAACAGAAGATGGCGTGTTTAGATTGGATACGCAATCATAGGTTTAGGCGATGTGCAGCTTAAGCTTGCTCCCCTTTTTTTTAATACCATGCGACGAACTTTAGACCTGAAGAAACTTACTCATGTGGAGTAACCATTGAGAACAATATTCGCAAAGAAGCGTAGTTTCATTGTGAACATTTGAAAGCTGATCAGGTTCAGTCCTCGTGACCTAGCTAGGATGTTGATGTTAGCGATACTGTTCTGCAAAAAAATATCATAACAGTAAGATTTCCAAATAAAATTTGATATAAATATTTTACTTTGCGTAATGAATTATATCTCTTCAATCAAGTACCACCATTTGTCAAGCTAACTCTTTTTTAATGTTATTTAAATATTATATAATATAAGTAATTATATAATATAAAATTATTATTTTTACTAATATAATTATATAATTTTTATTTAGTATATGTGCTGCTTGTTTTTATGTTATTAAAATATTTCATTATTAATTATTACAAAAAATCAAATTATTAAGCATAATATTCTTTAAACACAATTTTCAATTTTATAGTGATAAATTACATTTTCAATATATTTATATCATTTACATGTTACACAAAAAATTGAATACAGTTTAAATGTATATTATTTTTATATTTATAAATACAAATTATTTTTCTAATAATTAATTTATTAAATGTATATTCAAATTTTAAGCAAATTACTTACTTACATGTTCATATTTAAATATAAATTAAATTCAAACAAAACTAAAAAATATTAAATTAACAACACTTAATTTTTCACATATATCAAAATGCATGCTTGATGAATTGTAATGATCTTAGTTCACACCTCTTGTTATCTTTTTCTTAATACGTCTTCAAAAAAGGGGTTAATAATAAAAAAATCTCAAACTTTGTATAATTTTATAAGTATAGTCTGAAGTTTAAAAAAGGGAATAAAATTCCTTAACTTTCAATTTTTCATAAAATATTCCAATGCTAATCTCTCTGTTATCACATTAGTTGTCTTAAAATACAAGTAAGAAGCCAAGTGACAAGGTAGTTCACTTCAGTTATTACTAAAATTTAATTAAATAATATTCAACTAGAGAAATTTGAAAAAAAAAAAACTAAACAAACTTAGTTCCTCCCGTATATCATATTTTCCCAAAATGTTGTCATACTCATGTCTTCACATAATTTGCATACTGTCCAGTAATGTCAATCAAAGTTGTCTTCTTGCCCACCGTCTGCACAACATGTGCCACACTCATTCTTCGTCCAACATTTTTCTCCCATTCGAGGTATGAACTGTAATTGTGGTGTAATTGCACACATTGGTTAAGTCTCTTATGCTAAACTTAAACTTTCTTGTTTATCAACTTCCTTGAAGTGCCCTGAATTTGTTTTTTTTTTTTTGTCATCCTACTTGCAATTTGTGGGTTGTCAAGTAAGTTTTAGAATTCTTGAACATGAACTACTATAGGCATCTGATATGTCATTAACTATATCTTTTATAATTTCATCTTTTATCAACATTTCCTCAACCCTTGACTTTGAACTCTCATTTTTACCTTCAAACAAACTTTTGCTTATCTCATTTTTCCCAATTCCCCTTTCTATAAACATCTTTTTCTTTTCTTTCTCTTTGATGACAAGAGAATCAGATGAGGATACTATTGGATCACAGTCATCTGAATGAATGCTGAAACCTGACTTAATATTGAGTCTTAATCTTCCAATTTTTATTATGATAGGGAAATATGCAAAAATTAGCAAATGATGTCATGATTTTTAGAAATGATAGCTAAAACTTCAGGCCCTATTCAGGTGTGCAATTCACAATATTATACTAGCAACTATGTAAAGAATTTTGACAAATTTGGTCAAACAAATCTTTGTTCTTGTTCTTTGAATTTTGAGAAATCTTTACAATTCTTCTTTGAATTTTGACAAATATATAAAGAAGATAAAGAAGGAAACAACTTGCAAGCAGCTTATGCAATGTTGGTTACCCATGTGCATTAATAATTGTCAAGCAATCCATATAGACGTTAAAATAGATTAGGGCTTGTAAATGAGCATAAGTTCATGAGGATACTTTATTAGTTCATTTCAATTGATTTGTTGATCCTAAAAATAGTTGATGTTGTCTTGATGTTATTATAGTCGTGAGTTGCTATTTGTTTCCTTATACCATCCCAAAGTTTTATATAGCATTTTGTCTCCTTTTAAACGCAAAGGCTATAACTTTGTATCTTGAAAACTCATGACATAACTCATTCAGTCCTGATGGTCCTTTGATTTATTTGCATCTTTTAATGATATAAAGTGACATTTTTATTATTGGTCATAGATGCATAATATCTAATTTATGTTGTTTGGATCCATATATAGGTTATTTTGTATATGTTGGTAAATTTTAAATTTTATTATAATGGGATGTTGGAAGGTCATGATAACAATAAATATGTGGGGGAAAGATTAAAGGGAAGAAGGATATATGTGATGATGAACTTAGAATGCTAGTCCTAAAAGGAGTACCAAAATATAAAAGACATAGAGTAATATCTGTGTTTTACAAATTTCCTTATGAGTCAATGAGAAGCTTAAAAGAGTTAAGTTTTCACCATGATAAGGATATGTTGGCAATGCTCAATCGTATGGAAGAATTGAATTACCATAATGTTAAAGTCTATGACAAGCATAGTTATGAGCATCCTGCAATAGATGGTGAAGAATATGATTATGATATTATTAATAACTCGGAAACTAATACAACAAAATATGAGTATGAATGATGAAGGGTTGTTCCAAGTTCAAGTGAACAAAGATGATGAAGATTTCATTGTTACACAAATGAATATGGAGATGATTCAGTTGAAGATGAGTTATTTGCAACTAATAATGAAGAATATATTAGTGCAAGAAAAAATGAGAAAAGATGTGCCAAGGTTGTATATTTTGAATGCAATAATGTTGTGTTGAGGGTTGGAAGGAGTGGAAATGATTGCATTGAAAATGGTGATTATTCCAAAAATAAACAAAGAAAATAAGGAAGTTCATATGATTGGTGTAGCAAAAATAAGGATAGTGATGCTGAATTTCAATCACCAAGTTATAGTGATGCTAAATGGTGCGAGGCATCTATTTCAAAGAAGAAATATAATGTCTTTAATCTATAAGTGGCATGAAGGATTTCAAGTTTGAAATTATTATGAAGTTTAACGATGGGATGCAGTTGAAGGAAGTAATAAGAAAATATGCAATTACTAACGGATATGATATCTCAATGGCAGGTTCAATGTGAGAATAAAAGTTGTTTATAAGACACAATGTCTATTTCGGGTATATGATAGGTGGATTAGAAATGAAAAAACATTAGTTGTTAAGATAGTAAAAAAAAACAAGTATAATTGCAGTAAAGTGTCTAAAAATAGGCAAGTTAGAATGAAATGGATTGCAAATGAATTGTTACATAAGTTTAGGAGGAATATGAATTGGCCAAATTTTGAGATAATGGATGATCTTAAAAAAAGGTGTTTGCTACAACCCAAAAAATCCAGAATCTTAGATGCGTGCATACACAGATTATAAGAACATGAAATTTTAGCACATATACCTTTGATAATGCTCCTCCTTACTTTAATCTTCTCCTTATTTGAGTTGTAGCAAACACCAAACACCTTCCTTGATCATTCAAGAACATGCAAAGATGAAGAAAAGCAGTGTGTAAGGTAGTTAGAGTACCAAATAAGATGACTTCAAGAAGAAGCTCAAATGGAGAAATATATCAAGATTATTTTGCATGCAATTAGATTCATGCAACAATTGTATAAATTACATGAACAAGACTCAAGACCCCTTCTCTCTAACTCCAGAACAATTCCCCTTATTCTCTCATTTAAGTGTGTTTTTAACTAGTTAGTCCATGCGTACATAAGTGAAGAACTCACTTATGCATCATCTGTCGAGCCTTCGGTCACGATCGTGGCTTACTTCAATAACGGTCATATACACTTTGTTTTTTCATTTGATATTTTATGCGTGTGACCCTTAGATTCCTGGTTATTTTGGGTACTTAAATTAACTCTTAATCTGAGCAAATCATGGATGGTTTCATGTCACTTGAATTAACTCTTAATTCATGCAAATCATGAAGGGTTTTCATGATGCCAATTTATCAGAATATAAGTGGATTAACACACGAATTCTTCGATAGTTAATTATCTGACTTACAAACCTTTCTATAGACAATTATCATGTAATTCATCCCTTCACCATTCTATACCCCACTTGGTTCGGATTATAGGCTATGTGTTAACTCCCACTAGACTGACTACGTCATATTTAGTCCAAGTGATGTTCTTTCTTGTTTTAAGATCTCATTACTCTATGTGTCGTTGAAGACTCTCTTTATGACAAATAACTGCTCTGGCCAGAGACTCCTGAGTAATGACCCCAACAAGAGGTCGTGGGTATCATCTCCTTCTATCAAGAGTGGTGAATCCTTTATTAGCTACCCAATTACCTTATACCACCCTATGAGCGACCTCGTCTTGAGGTAACAAGGAATGATGTCAAAGCACATGATTAGTATTCAAGATATCCTTGAGTACATCAAGTCTAAGGATATTTACACTATTGCTATGATGACATTAATCATTAATATTTGATAGATCATCCATATGATAATTTCATAGCGGGTCATCCGATGTACTTACTACTTTTAGTAAGCATCAACATGTTAACTCTAAATATCTCATGCTTACAATTTATGAGATCCACTGCTTGATCAAATCAAAGAGTATAACATGCGCTAGTCTATCCGGATTCATAATATCCTATCTTATTAATCCTATGACTAGGGATAATTTAGATACTAAAATGATTGTACGTGATATGAATCTCATTATCATGATCTCATCATGATTTCCTTCATGCTATTGTTTTGTATCATGGATTTCATTAATTCGATTTAAGATCAACATCAATTCATAGATAAACGAACATTAAATTAATGAAAAATTGTCTTTTCCTTTATTAATCAAAATAAAGTTTGTACAAAAGTGCTAAAGGTGATTGTCTTTAGAGTACTATTCTAACACATATATGATAACATTATGTAATAACATTATCATGAATACATATATTTAGTAAATATGATAAAATACTTATTAAAATAATTTTATTACATAATTTAATTTAAATAATGTTAATTTCAATCTTGATTTTATGATATATTTATTTTGTGTCGTAATTTCTTAAATTTTATTTTAAAAATATAAAGTCAATAAATATAATATATTGTATTATGAATATTCTTTTAGTATATTTATTTTGTATTTAATGTATATCCAAAGGGATGTATCTTAGTATGTTGTTTGTTGATGACATTGTTTTAGTGGATGAAACAAAAAAAGATATCAATGTTAAGGTAAAACTTTGGAAGAATACGTTAGATTCAAAGGATTTAAATTGGGTAGGACTAAAACTGATTGCTTAGAATGTAATTTTTTAGGCCACAGGGTGACTTCTAATGCGGAGGTAAAGATTGATTTAAAACTTATACTACAGAAAGAGTGTTTTAAGTATATAAGATATATTATCCAAAGCAGGAGAGAGAGCAACGAGGGCATTATTCATCGTATCATATTAAGGTGGCTTAAACGGAGAAGTGCATTAGAAGTTTTATGTGACAAGAAGATACCACTCAATCTCAAAAGTAAATTCTATCGTTTAGTGATTAAGTCACCCATGTTGTACAAGGCGAAGTGTTGGCTCATTAAACAGGTGTATAATCATAAGTTAATAGTGGCGGAGTTAAGGATACTCCATTAGATGTCAACCTTACTAGAAGAAATAATGTCAGGAACATAAAAGTAAGAGACAAATTAAAGGTGACTAATATTAATAAAAATTTAAAAAATAAGGTTTAGGTGGTTTGAACATGTTAAAAGGAGACATCATAATGCTCCAGCGAGAAGATTGTATTTAGAGACTGTAAAAAAAGGGGAAGTGATCAAGAATTATATGACTCTGTTGAAATTTACCAAGGATGTGACATTTAATAGAAAACTTTGGTGTATTAAGATACGTGTAAAATATCTCGCATAGAAAGATCCTTCTTTTTTCATAGAACTTTTAGACTTTTTTCTTCGAGTCTTAAATCTTAATTTTAGTCTAAACATTTAATATGTAGTACACTCCTCTTAGTTGTTTAGTCTAAGCATTTCCTTACTTAGCCTAAACATTTTTTTGTAATTACTTATTTTTTATTTATTTACTTGTCTTCTTTCTTATTTGTATATTTATTTCCTTATTTAATCTTTTATTTTTTATCTTTAACTTGTTTTGTATTTATTGCATTACTTTTATATATATATATATATATATATATCTTTATGCATATTATTATTGTTATTATTATTTAACTATTATTTCTTTATTATTTTAATATGCATCTTTATTAATTTTTATATTATATAATTTTCCATGTTGATCTATTGAAAACAGTCTTTCTACTCGTTAGGAATAAGGTTGCATACTTCTTGACCTTCTCAGACTTCGTGTATCAACGGGACTTCTACTGAAATGTTGTTGTTATTGTTGTTTTTTGTATTTAATGTTACACAATTTTTGTGAAATAAAAAATAATTGTATGTAAATCAAATTTAATTTAATATTATGTATTGTGTCTTAATTTATAAATATACTTATTCAGAATGGTGAAGATATAAATGATACCTTAATTTTATAAATATATATATTTAAAATGATTAATATTTTTATAAACATTTATTTCGTATAAACATAAAGCAGTAGTTATTTTTGTTTAAACTTGTTATAAGTGAAATCATAGAGAATAGAAAGCTTTACAACCTACAAAATTGGTCTTCCCTTGAGTCTCTTAATGCATGTACGTATGTAATACAGCAATTCAGGAGCATTAGACACAAATGGGGCTCTCTGCATGTTTATTGAAGAATGAAGAGTATTCAAACATCTAATTTCCCTAAAAATCCAAGGAGATAAAAAAAAAAAAAAGAAGCAATGTTATCTCCGAACACGAGAGAAAAGGGGGAGGAGAAAGTTGAGTTTGTTGGAACATGATTCCTCGGATAAGGGAACAGCCGTTACGCGTGGAAAGAAAGAATATTCAGAAGCATATACTATGCGTGTAATCTCCCTTTTCCCTCTTTATTCATAACAACCTTGTAGGTGTAGGTCAATAAAAAAATTACACATTGTTGACTCTCCACAGAAATTATATACAACGTTTGTGTGGAGAGTATTGGTCAAAGAAGCTTAGGAAAAGACAATCAAATTAAAATAATTAATACCTTTGTTGTTTTAAATCTCACTCTATTACTTGAAGACTTAGGTTCATTCACTTTGTAAGTAAGATCATAACTTGTACGTAACTTACGTCAACTGATTTAATTTAGTTTCAGGAATGTTGCGAAGATTCTCAAATTATGTATGACTTATGCCCTCTTTAAATAAATTCAAATATTGTGACGTCATTATTTTTATTGTTATTCCCTTTTCGTAGTTTTAAAAAAATATTTTGTTAATTTGGACTAACGAACCGGGCCTTGACCCAAGTTAATTGGGAATCTTTTGAATTTCAGGTTCAAGCCCACTCCAATCGTTCCTTACTAAACTCGCCCAAACCCAGAAGCCATAACGGGTAAACGGGTCGGATTCTCCATTGTCAAGTTCAAGAATCCTCTTCCGTCTTCTTTGTCCGCTTGATTGAAATTTCGGACCAGAAGACAAAGAAGGCAGGCATGGTTTTTTCTGTTCGTAAATATCTCCAAAATGCCATTCTCGTGGTTTTTATACTTTCTTTCTTGTTTTCAACCGCCGTCCTCTCCAAGTCTCGTCGCCCTATAAGTGTATGTTCTCTTCCTCCATCTCTATGTGTTGCAGTTTTACATCTCAAATTTGCGTTATTGTGATGTTGTGTCCCAGAAATGCAGGAGATGGAAGTGAAGAAAAAGAAGAGTGAGTGCTACGTTGATGTCGAGAAGTGAGATTCTTCTCCCATCTTTTGGTTTTTCCCCTTTCTCTTTTATTTTAATTTCGGACGCTCTTTGTTTATTGAGGCAATTTGCAAATTCCTAGCAGGAAAGTTTAATCTTTTTTCTTAAAATATTTTTTATTTGGTTCCTTCTTCTTTTTTAAATTTGTTCTTCACTCATCTGGGTTCTGGATTGTGATTTTTGTGACGGGGATCAGTGGACTCTGGGGTCAGCAGTGCAGATCCTCAGCGATTGCCATTGAGAATTGTGTTCTGAGGTGTGTTTCTCCAACTTGTTATGAGCTTATCTACGAGAGTGACCCTGTAAGTCTCAAAATCGTCCTTCTTCTGCTTACTTGGTTGTGATGCTCTTGTCCCTTTATCTCTAATGGCTTTGCTGTTGCCCATCCATCTTTCCTCTGGTTTCTTTTGTAGCTTGAAGAAGGAGAGAAGGACCTTACTCGAAGCCAGGAGTACAAGTATTGTATGCACAAGTAAGTTTCAAAAACTTTTCTTTGAGAGTTGATGATAATATCCGGTAGGCATTTGAGAACACCAGTTGCCTTCCACGTAAAATTAGATTAGTTTTGGGTCAGTATAGGGTGGAAGACAATAGGAAATATCCAAATAGATAGAGTTTCCATGGCCATGCTTATTTGCAAAAGTACTTCATTCAAGTGAGGTTTTGTAACCATTCATTGCCAACTGAAGGTGAAATTTAACACTCATTTCCAACTAACAATTTTGACATACCCATCTAAGCATTTAACATTTGAACTTGTTAGACAATCGAAATTAACTTTGTTGACTAGATCCTAATGGACTCTTTAGAGTGTGATATTCTGTCAGGACATTCATCTTGATATAGTGTCCATCATAATGTTAAGCTATCCTCTGTTGTGGGGATAGAAGATTGACTTGATACTTTTCGTTTAATATAAGCAATGGATTTGCTTGGAGCACATACTCATGTATGAGGCAGGGTCAGCTTTAATCTGTTGACATACAATTTCATCTTACAAAAGTGCCTCACCTGACTGGAATCATGTCCTCACTTAGAAACTCGAGAATGCTTTATTGTACACCTATTAGGAAATGGAGACAGGCTTTCCCAAAGGGACTACTCGTACTTGAGATACACCATGTTGTAGTTTAGATATGGTGCTTTTTATGCCAGCTTTGACAATCCAACCAGATCATAAAACTTTTGCTATGTTATTTCCCTATAGAAGGTACTGCCAAGATGAGGGCTACATCCTGCTAAAAAACTTGATTCCTTTTTGTTGTCCGCATTTAATACGGGGCTATGACATTGTTCAGGAGTACAATCTCCTGAACGTTGTAATTTTTATGTGGACTCAACTTTTAATGCTACAAATTGCTAATCTTCTCTAATCCAACTTCTATTCTGAGAATTGAACATTTCTGGGTAGAATGAGTTTATTTATGCATTTGGATAAAGAACTTATTCGTAACATTTCTGGGGTAGAATGAGTTTATTTATGCATTTGCATAAGGAACTTATTCGTTAATTGTTCTTGGAATTTGTTCTATACTGAGATGGACCTTGTGGTTATTGAGAGCATGTATTTTCCCCATCGTTGCAAATACTTAGGCCGAAACATAGTTAATCATAACTCATGCTATTGTCTCCTTTTGCTTTTCTACAAAGGTAACTCAACTCATTTTGTTTTCATTTTGTTCTTTCACGCTGCTTTCCTCAACAATGTGATCACCCAATTATCTAAATCCGTCCGATAATTTGTTTAAGAGACCTAATGTAGTTTGTTTCCTTTCAGGTTATCTTTGGGGGAGTCTTTGGAAGGTATCAAGGGATCCTTTTCTTATTAGAACATAAAGTGTTGTATCACGTTCCTCTATCTTCTCAACTTGTACGACTGCTAGAAATTGTATAGATTCTTCATTTTCGTTGATGGAAAAACTGTGATGAAATGTCAAGAATAGAAAAGGACTAGTGTGTGTCTATGCATTCATGCATTCCTTCTTAAGAGCAGCCCACCATGGCACTATGGCTGGTTTGATCTTGCTATATATATATTTAAATATGTGGATATATGGATTATGGATGTTCTAAATTTGAACAATAAGCTGAATACATTTATCTTTGGTTTTGAAGGCTCAACGTATATTTTTCTTCATTGTTTTAACAAAAAAGTACTTTGATGATCAGTCGTTTACTTTCATTTTCCGCATGCTTAATTATTTGGTCCTTCCTCGGCCTTGCTAATCTTTACCTTTTTGTGGGGTGGGGCAAGGCACATGAGAATGTCAGTCTGTTTCAACCCGTTCCGTTGTTTAGCTGTCAGTTCTAGATTGGAATTAGGATATAATTAATACCTTCCTCTTGCTTTTGTGGTGGCTGATGTCAAACCATTATATGTTCAAGTTTATGAAGAGCATAATCATGATCTCCAGCTAGATGTCAATGTTGTGGTTAATCATAATCTGTGGTATTAGTGGGCATAATACGCAAATGCCTTTTCCTTTTAATTCATTAGAATGGAAATATTGTTAATAGATTGAGGCCTGTATCGCCATAAACGATGATACAGCTTAGAGGGGACAATTCACACTATATATTAAAAAAATAAGAATACCAAGAATATATCACAATTATTCAACAAACATATATAGTCACTCGTTAAAGCACCTGTTTTCCCGTTTCAACGTATTGTACATAAATATAATAATAATTTCTGCCTAACAAATTCAACTCAATCGTCAAAAGGCAATTATTTTATTTTTATAAAGCTTCCATCTTCCATTATTTGTAGAAAGGGTATGGCACTTGAAAGAGCAGAGCTTTTACAGAGTGCTTTGCTTTTGAAATTGTGTGCCAAACAATGTCCGCCTTCTGTACATTGAGTACACTGGACTCTGGAGTGGAGAAGCAAAACATCAATGGAAGGTCAAAAGCTAAGCACTGTATTTGAAGATATCTCGTAACTCTTCAAAGCTGTGTCTCTCAGTTGCTTTGATTTAGTTACTGGTGAGAGTGGCTTCCATGGATTTCCAATGCCAAGAGAGCCAGAAACCTAGCACAGATCAAGTGGTGCTTGTCATGGATCAAGCAAACGCCAAGCTCACACATTCACCAACCCGAAAAGCGGATTTAAAGATCAGCTATCCCGTCCCTCAAACCATAACAAGAACCAAAACCATTAAACGTCTCTCCGTTTCTAAACCCAAATCTCGTTTCACTGAAACCACTTATACTCCACGTAAATCCATTCCTGAATCTGAAGAACTCGAACCCCTTAACCCTTATGATGCCACCGAATCTACAGATGAAGATGATGACGATGAATGGTATGAAAATGAAGATGGAGAAGATGAAGGCGAGACAAGTTCCAAGTACCGAAGGAGAAAGAGAAAGATCAACAAAAGAGCCTGGTTTGAGTTCACAGTGTTTCTCATCATCCTCACATGCTTAATATGCTCTTTGACTCTAAAATCCGTCAAACATCAGATCCTGTGGGGATTAGAGCTATGGAAATGGTGCCTAATCGTTATGGTCGTCTTCTCCGGGCGTCTAGTGTCCAGTTGGGTAGTGGGGTTTCTTGGTTTTGTCATAGAACGCAATTTCATGCTCAGAGAAAAAGTCCTCTACTTTGTTTACGGTCTACGCAAGAGCTTTCAGAACTGTGCATGGCTGGGGTTGGTTTTAATTGCTTGGATGATCATGTTCCACGAGGTCCACAAACGCCACATGGTCTTAAAAAAAGTGTTTAGGGCTCTAGTTGCAGTGCTCATCGCAGCCACCATATGGTTACTAAAGATATTACTGGTTAAGGTTCTGGCTTCATCATTTCACGTGGCGACTTTCTTTGATCGAATGAAAGAAAGTGTTTTCCACCACTACGTTCTCGATACTCTCGCTGGCCCTCCACTGGACGAGGACGAGAGAGAAGCTCCCCGGCGGCGAACTTTGAGAATGTCGAAGTCTTTGCCGGCTAGGTTGAGGGAGAGACAGGCGGCGGCAATGGGGCCATCGAAGTCCAAGCAATTCGGGTCGAGGAGGATAGACATGGAGAAGTTAAGGAAGCTGAGCTTGGAAGGTAGGGCGACTGCATGGAGTGTGAAGAGGTTGGTGTACTACGTAAGATCGTCAGGGTTGTCTACGATATCCAGGACGGTGGATAATTTTGGGTGCGCAGAATCGGAGATCAGCAGCGAGTGGGAGGCTAGGAATTGTGCTCAAAGGATTTTCAAGAACGTTGCTAAACCTGGGGCCAAGTAAGTAATGAACCCCACCCTGCACATATTCAACTTAACGATGCCTTAAACATGTATAGAAAGTAGGAGGGCCCTCCTAGTTTCTGCATTTCATGTCCCTCCAATCAACACTATTCCATCACTTTACAGCGCAAATATTAACTGCATTTATATGTTGCATACATGGTGGGTACGGTTGACTCAATTATTATCTACTTTGATGATGATTTTGGAATGTGACATTCTCCGTTCACATCATTATCCTTAATATGGGTTCATTACTCCGAATGGATCCATTTAAGAGGAAAACATAAAACGGTCTTTGTTTAAAACTTGACAATCTAAAATTTCAATTAATAGAAAGTGCTCAATTTGACATCATTCTTAAAGTTGGAATCGCCATTTTTTGGAAGTTAGAACACCTGGAATCACTTTTCTTCTTCTTCTTCTTTTTTTCTCGAAACTCACTGCACTGGAATCACGTTCCTGATGTTACTCTTACAGGTATATAGAAGAGGAAGATCTTCTAAAGTTTTTGATGTTTGATGAGGTCCACACCATATTCCCTCTCTTTGAAGGAGCTGTAGAAACTGGAAAGATCACAAAATCTGCTTTCAGAAATTGGGTGGTAAGCAGCAAGCACCGTCATAATCAACCCTTCGGTTAGCAGTATGGATTATCTCAGATGATTTTATCCCCCCTCTTTCTTTTTGATGAACACAAATGGGTCTCCTCTTGAATTAGTGTAGCATTGACATAGCATATGATTATATGATGAGATTCTTAACTATTGTATTCCAAACGTTAGGTGCATGCTTATGTGGAGCGAAGAGCATTAGCTCATTCCTTGAATGACACAAAGACTGCAGTTCATCAACTTCACAAATTGGCAAGTGCAATAGTGAGCATAATCATAATAGTAATCTCACTCCTGGTTATGGGGTTGGCAACTACCAAGGTTATATTCTTCGTCACATCCCAACTACTACTCGTGGGGTTTATGTTCCAAAACACTTGCAAAACCATCTTCGAATCCATCATATTCGTGTTCGTTATGCATCCTTTCGACGTTGGTGACCGCTGCGTCATCGACGGTGTGCAGGTGATGATATATAATTTCCAACTTCCAAGAAACCGCCTTGCCTACTCGATCTTCAAGTCTAAATTTTGTGATTTTTGGGTGCAGATGATTGTGGAAGAGATGAACATCTTGACGACTGTATTTTTAAGGTATGACATGGAGAAAATATACTACCCTAATTCTGTTCTTATCACAAAGCCTATAAGCAATTTCAGAAGAAGTCCAGACATGGGAGATTCAGTTAACTTCACAATAGATGTCTCCACTTCTGTTGATGACTTCAATGCTCTCAAGAAGGCTATACAAACGTAAGAAATCCCATGATCTTTGGCTCTTACTCGCATCTAGTTTAATCTGCAATTGATGAGAAATAAAACAAAAACGTGGTTGCTGAGTGCATTTACATAGAGAGCAAGCCAAAGCACTGGAGTCCAAAACATTCAGTCACAGTAAAGGAAATTGAGGAAGTGGACAAGATGAAGCTGACATTGTGTGTTCAACACACCATGAACCATCAAAACTATGGGGAGAAGAGCAGTCGAAGATCAGAGCTTGTCTTTGAATTGAAGAAGATATTTGACAATCTTGGCATCAAGTACCATCTTCTTCCACGGGAGATTCATGTCACGCAATTGAACATGACTAATGGAAGGCTGGCAGTGTAAATCTCACTTCAAATTTAGTTAATTTGTTTCTGTATGGTTTGTCGATTTTCTTTTATGTAGACACTGCGGTGAGTAATTCTAAACTGATATAAAGAAAAAACTAATTAATAGAGTATGACAGAAGATGGTAAAGATAAATTAAATTCCTATCTCAACATCTTCAGATTGAAGTGTGAATGGAAATTAGATAATGCAACTGATCATTCCTTAAAGGCACTGTGAAGTAAAGGTGGAATGCCAAAATCATGAAACAAAGACAGAGCCTGAGCCATACAATATCATTTCATTTCTCTGTATATCTAAGAATTTATAATATATATTTTTTCTTTTCCTACTTCTATAAATCAATATTTTATAATAAAAATTTAATAATTTTGAATTAATAAACTAAGATAATTTTAATTAATTAATATTTTAATTATATAAAATATTATAATTAATTCAAATTAAAATAAAATTTTTATTTGTCAAAATTTGCAATTATTATTTAACTGCTATGAAAAAATATGATACAAAATATTTACCATTCAACTTGGCAACATTTTAACTCTTACGCTGCGAATCCTTTACCTTAGGACTTGTTTGGTCGGATGTTAATTAATAGAATGGAATATAATGGAACGGAACAGAACGGTTTATTATGAAATAGAATGTAATACAGTCAAACGTTGTTTGGGAGGGATGAAAGGGTTCATAATGTAATGTAATGAAATGTTGTTTGGAAGATGGATGAAATGAAACGTAATATATAATAAATGACTATTATACCCCTTATATTAAAATGATTATTGCAGGAAATTTATTATTTTATTATTAATTATATACAATTTATTATTAATTATATAAAAATATTATTATTAATTATATAATAAATTTTGTTTTATTATATTAAATTTTGTTTTATTTTGTTCTATGTTATTTATATTTAAAAATAATTTATTTATATTTATATTTATATATAAATAAATACAAATAATTAAAGAAAAATTGTTTATATATTTTCTATTTTTATTAATAAAAATTTTATTATATT